>JAUCMU010000053.1:7810298-7830965 GCA_032275025.1 Enteromius treurensis
GCACTGAAAACATTATATTTTACAGTTTATTCTCTTTTTTTTTTTTTTTCTGAATTGTTCGGTTCGTATGCATACCGAACCGAAAGCCTTGTACCGAACGGTTCGATACGATACGACTTATCGTTACACCCCTAATATATATATATATATACAGTATATATATATTTTATTAGGTTTCATTAAAAATATTTTTACCATTAGTTAGTTGGTATGCCAATTTAAAAAAAATTAATGTTTAAAAAAATCCTTAACCCATATCCGGTGAATCACAAATTATCTAAAAGTCATGGAGACATGGAGAAATATTTATTTTGTCCCGTGAGGGTCTTGGAGTCAAAGTTTCGGTAAACCAGAAAAAACTGTATTTGATGATATAGACTGTGACGTTGGTGACGTTCATCCAGCACCACTACACTGTGTCTCTATTGCATTATATCCACATTTTTTCTTCCCGTGAGAGAGGACGCAGCCTTGTGTCAATTCTCTGGAACTAGCTTCCTATCTCACCCGCATCCAGCTATTTTTAGCTATACAAAACCGCTTGTGTTGCTCCTTGATATTGAAAACTGTTGTCTCACCCTATTATTTTAATGTATTATCTTAATTATGAACACACTGTTTTGTAAAGCAAATAGTTGTACCGTTCACTGCATGCTAATATTCTTCTTGTTATTTCCCGATAGCGGCTAATGTTACAAAAATGTAGTTGCTTCTATTAGATTAAACCACAGTAAGTATAGAGACATGAGCACGCAACCTGAGCTTTCCAAACAACATGGGACTTTTATGTTCTGTTTCAGAAGCTACAAAGAGGAAGTCATGAGGTGAAAGAGGAAGTGGAGCTTTTTGAAATCCTCAGTCAGTGTGTTTGAGGGTGATGCCAGACAAAGCATGAGGCACAACTAGGGCCAGAAATCTGCTGACCTTTTTAGTTGTACGGAAATTTGACGATTTAATCAACAAATGTGCATGAGGTGGACCATTTTTTTACTTGATACTACATTATGCACAGTTTTACCGTCTGATACCATCAGCCCATTAACTTTAGGCTTTTTATGTGCCCAAACAATGTATTCACTTTTTAAACACTTGTAGCAAAGGTTCTCAGAGTCCTGCTGAATTTAGCCCATAGTATCAGGAATGCTGAGAAACAAAGTTTCCCTCTTTTGGCCCTCCTGACTTTCTCACATACAGGCACCAGGGAGTCAGGGGAAGTAAAAATAGCGTTCATTGCTCGAGTATATTTAGCGACGCTTGGCTTCGGCCTAAGCGTTACTGTGAGAGAAGTTGTCCAGTGAAGAAGCGAGGAGCGTCTGTGCGCTGTGTGATTGTTACTGTATACAGTACAACTGTGTGGGTGTGTTTGTGTGTCACCATGTGTTCGCTAACGTGTGTGCGTGTGCTTTAGGAGCTCTTTAGCAGAACTTCACTGGAGACACAGAAACTGGAACTCATGGATGAAGTTTCCTATCTGAAACTCAAGCTAGTCGGCATGGAGGAGGAACACAACCACATAGATGAACAGCAGAAACATCATAAAGCAGAGGTACTGTACCAGTCCGTCGGCTCATGTACAAGGCAGTGGGTTCATCTGTTAGTGGATGGTATTTAATTAGTATCATATTATTGTACTTCCCTAAAAGATACTGATTTAAGCCTATGGCTGTTTACTTCCTCAGTGTTTCTGTCTTGTAGGGATGTCACAATACTAGTGCTCGATACTAATACACTGTTTCCATTATTCTCCATTTTATTGTCACAGCATATCATTTATTTTAGTAAATATTAAATAGTAGTTTAGCTGTATTTTTTTATTTTAGTTTGATCTTTGATTTTAGTTTTTAATTTTGGTTTGAACTTTGAGTAATATTAAGTGCTTTTATCTTTTTAGTTATATATCGTGGTGGCTTAATTTATTTTTGCATTTTTAGTCATTTTAGTTTAAATTTTTTTAGGTCTAAGTTTTAATCGAATAATTGTTTTAGCTTTATTTAAATTACAGAAATGTCAGAATTATTTTCAGATTTATTTAAAGTAAACATTTTAATTTTATTTTATTAAGTAAACAGTGTGTTTTATGTATTATCTGTATTATTTTCACTCCCCTGCTATCTGGAATTGGCTGACAACTATGTTTTCCTTTTTTCTCATAACCCTACTGATGAATACTTCATATTACTGATATAGAGTTCTTGACTATTTGATTTCGTTTACTGGTTGATGTTATTTAAGTCTTTTTAATTGAGTGTGTCTGCGTCTTTGTTCTCCACCTGTTGGCTCTAATTCAATTGAAACCTCACACACAGTGGCAGTTGTTGAATACAGAGGTATATTAATAAATAAAAAAAACGTGTATGGTTCTATAGAGAGAGAAACTGATTTTGGTGTCCAAGATAATCACGTTGAAATACAAGATCAGTAAACATGCTCAAAAGGTTTTGAGCTGACATTTAATCTGATGTTTCCATATGGTGCATGGAAACATAACTAGGGAACAGGGAAGTCATGGTGGCATGTTTATGCTGTGGTGTGTATATGTAGATCCTGTAGATTTATCGCCTCTTAACACCTAATTACTTGTCGGACTCGCACTATACAGAGCCAACAGACTACACAGAGACTCAGAAAAACACCCTAAAACTTTAAAGGAGCATCTGTTTTTAGCTTTATTTTTCTACATCTCTGATTTTCAGTCTAAAAATTGAATGGTTCCTTTTTCAAAGCATTTTCCAAAACAACAAGTGGACGGGTTTGCCAGAGTCATGGGAAAACCTGGAAACATCAGAGAATTCAAAGCCATAGATATTAATAGAACGTTTCGGCTTAAAATATTGACTCTTTGTGACTCCAGTCTATATCCAAAAAGCCATTGGTCATTAGAAAACACTCTCTTTTGACTTTCCATGTAAACATTCACCTAGTGTTTTGATTTCAGGTAGGTATACCACGGATTTAAAACAGGAAGGAGTTTGACTCTCAGCAGATAGATGTCTCATTGTTATGTCTTTGTCATTGGTTTCCGCCGGGCTATCACACAGACTCAGTCTTTCCACACTGACAGTGTGCTTGCAGAAACATGATTTACAGATATGTACACACACCCAGGCAATTACACGTACACATTCAAACCCTGCTACGTCCCACGAATGCTCCCGGTGCCAAAAAGGCAATGCGCTGATAAGTGAAGATGCTAATCGGTAGAGACACAAAAGCATGCGGTGGGCCTAAATGGGAGACAGTGACAGGCGGTTTGATGAACGTAAAATGACAGACGCCAGAAGTGCTCAGTGCTTGTCTTGAGGAGTGTCCAGCTGCACACACACTTTTTAACACACATCTGCAAAGGGTGTCATTCACCTTTAGAAATAAAGCGAAAAATAAAGAAAAGCTGCTGATGGCTATTCAGTAGTGTGCTTATCGGGCATGCACATTTGATTATTCATATTTGGAAATGTAATTGTGTAAATCTGTCTAGTCAAATAGGGAAAAATTTGCACAAATCTTGCTTGTCACAAAAGGGTGTGCATATTCTGTGACTGGGTGATGTTGAAATTTCTGGGATTACTGAGTAATGACTCGATCTTGTAAATCATTCATTCTTGCAACTTTCTCATAAATTCGTAGCGTCACCACACGCTGTTGGTTGTGTGGTAACTGAGCTCTCCTTCCATTTGTTGCATCAACAAACACTGGCCTCAAGGGTGACAGCTGCAAGGCTCCGTTCAACGGGACGGAATGGTAGAAATTCACTTTGAACATACCACGGGCGCAAAACACTTTCACCACACACATCTCCCCCACTCACAAACCTTTAACATAGAGCTAAAAATAAGCTTGGAACGTGTACCTTATCATCAGCTTTAGCATCAGCGGGGAATATCATATGAAACTTCCTCTGGCTGACAGCCTTTGCATTTCTGTCAGAACAGCCAAGATTAGCTTGACTAATCATTCACTTGTTCACAAGTGAAAAACAAACTGAACATTAACATATATCATGTGTGCCAGGAGAAGTATTACATTATTATTTATTACTCATTTATTTGAATCCCAAGCACCTGTGTTTTATCTTATGAAATACTGTATCTAGCTTCCCAGAAAAGCTTGTCCTCATGTAGCCCCTTCTTTAAACTGAAAAGTGGGTCAGTAATTTGTTTTTACTGGCAAAGAGTGGGTCACAATTCATTCATTCACATAAAGAGAACCGATACTGTACTGCTGACAAAGTTATCTGTATATACAGTACAGGTTGGACATTCGTAGTGGACAAATAAAGAAAAACTGAATAGTGTTTTAAGACAATTTATTTTCTAAAAAAGTCCAGGCTGAAACACTTAAAGGGTTAGTTCCCCCTCAAAAATATACATTTTGACACCCCCATGTTATTCCATACCCATAAGACCATCATTCATCTTCGGGAACACAAATTAAGATATTTTTTATCAAATCCGAGAGCTCTCTGACCCTTCATAGACAGCAATAACTGAAACATTCAAGGCCCAAAACAGTCTGTGTGACATCAGGGATTCAACCTTAATTTTATGAATCTACAAGAGCTTCAAAATATGTGGTACTTTCATAAACGCATTGCCGAAGACTGAAACAGAAGAAAAGAAATTGTTGAATAATGTTTCCTTGTGCACATAAAATTAAGGTTGAACCTCTGATGTCACATGGACAATTTTAACTATGTCCTTGCTACTTTTCTGGGCCTTGAAGGTGGTAGTACCCGTGATGTCTATGCAGGGTCAGAAATGTCAGATTTCATTAAAAAAATCCTAATTTGTGTTCCAAAGATGAACAAAGATCTTACAGGTAGGGTTGGGTATCGTTTAGGGTTTTTTCGATACCGGTGCCAAATCGATACTTCAAAAATACAAATTGTAACACTTTATAATAACTATACGCTATGAATCATTAGTTAAGCATTAGTAAACAGTCGGTTCATCCTTTATAAAGCATTGGTCCAACATTAATAGTCATAAGTAAGCAGTTTATAAATACCGCTGAATGGCCTGTTCTTGATTTATAATCATATATATTACAAAGGAGATTTAAAGGCTCAGTTATCTTCCCAACAGAACAAATAAAAACAATAATACAGAGGGATGCAGAACTATTCATTTCAAGATGCAAAAAAAAATAAAAAATATTCACTTGAATGAGTTACCATGAAATTGCAAGAAAGGTTTAAAAATTCTATTCATAAAGTATCTGAAAAGATTTACTCAATACATGAACAATACATTAAATTACATTAAACAAAGACAAAATCATTAATAAATAAAGAAATAAAATAAGCTTATGAAACAAGTCAAGTGAATCTTATAACAAGCATCCAATACTGACACGACTGACAAAAATAAACATGTTCGCGCGAGCAGGTGAGAGAAGATTGAGCGCAAGAATAATCGCGCATGCATGACGCAGATATCAAGTGCGCGCGGGGTTTGAAATGAGCTCGCGGGCTCCCGTTTCTTCGCATGTGCTGTAGATCTGTTGTCCTCTCGCTGTGCGCCCACATCAGTGGTGTGCTCGCTTATTAATGGCATAGATTTGCCGCCATAGATGTGTTGGGTTTGGCGTTCAGGCATGGCACCGAAATCCGCGTTTTGATTAGTTTCCGGACATACCGGTTACTTGGGTACCGGTGTCATAATGTTACCGGGTTTCGGTACCTAACCTTACAGGTTTGGGACAAAACGGTGACTAATTAATGACAGAATTTTAATTTTGGATAAACTTTCACTTAAAAGGAACCTGAACCTCCAGAAATACTTGTCTGGAGTGGACATTTCATATATAAGATATGAAAATCAAAAGATAAATATGCCTCCAGAGATTAAGTAAGACCATCTATGTCTATGTTTAACTGTGTTTCCAAATCTGATAAACGTTTGTTTGTTTTTTTGTTCTGGCTTTCTTGTTTTTGCTCTCTCAGAGTGTGGTTAATCTAATTAGTGAACTACAGGAGCAGATGTGTAAATTCCAGGAGGAAATCAGCAATCGCATTCAGGAGCAGCGGGCCCTGGAAAGCCTGGGGGACAGTGGCACACGCGAGGCTCTCGACCAGAGCCCCGATGTGGGCCTTGGTGCCTCGGATGCTGAGGAATGCAGCTGCCGCTGTAGAAGCGGAGGAGAGAATGTAGGCAGATCCTCATAACGTGGTGGACTTACTTCAAGACCCTGTTTTTACCTTCTTGCTTTACCCTAAAACATAACCATTCCCCCATCTCACTTTTGGACACTCCAACAGGAATTACTACTAACTGCCTCTTGCTACAGTGAAACCAATGTGTCTGTGGGCTCCACTGTGGGAATCTCATGGTTATTGGTGTTTGCAGTGTGTTCAGATGACATGTCATGATTTATTTTGGGTTTAAACCTGCATGAATGAAGTTCACTAACGCTAACAGTTGCTGAGTAGATCCAGAGAGCTTCCAGAAGGGCTGTGGGCTTAGTGGTGACTCTATTAGATCCTTTCTCCTTGATCAGTTCTGTCAGTTTTTGAGGACTCAAGGTATCTTACCTAGTTTATGAAACTAATAGGGTTCTCCAGGAATCTCCAGAGCTTTCTTGTGTTTTAACTGCACGGTGTGGGTTTCAAGGGTCAGTCCAAACCCTTTCTCCTGAATTTTTCTTTGTATTTATTTGAAAGCACTTATGTATGGATCCCCTGAACTAGAATTTGCAGGGGGAAAAAAGACTCCTGGAACTTTCGAATGTGCTGAAGAACACTTTTCCACATGCACAAGAAAGTCTCAGGGTTTTATTTTTTCTGCAAAGTTAATTTAGAGGCTCTGTACCTTAGACAGAAGCATAGTTTTTCCAGGAACTGTTGCCAGAATGGTTGGATATTTACCACCGCAAGGCGGTTTATAATTGTTCTCCTTTTGTTTCTACTTATTCATCAGGCTTTGCTACAAGAGCTTCACCTTCTAAAGAGCAAAGTTGAAGAACTGGAGGGGGAGAAATCGCAATATGAGAGGAAGCTCAAAGCCACTAAGGTAATGTATATTTCATCTGGATTCCTATTAGCCTTCAGTCTAGTAATTGGTGCTCTTATGTTTCTGTTTTGTTCATCACAAACTTTAACTGCCCCATCAGCATTCACTAACAGTCTCTTTTTCCATATTGGCTTAACCTCAAATGCAAAGTCTTTCAATGCAACTACTTGCTTAGATCCCATAACTCTTTTATATGTACTAATTGGAGTTTTTATTCAATTGTTCATTGCACTCTCACAAACCCTTAAGCTCTCAGCATAATGAACGTCCCTCTTGCGTTCTTTTTTCCTTCAGCTTTCTATCACCTATTCCCTCCATGTCTGTTACCAGTCGCTCATGACCAAGCTTTCTACACTGAAGCTCACGGTCGAGCACACTCAGGTAGAACGACAGCATTGGGAGGAGCGCTGTCGGACAGCTCAGGTGCTTAACCTCGCTCCCCGTTCTTATCCCTTGTCATCCTCACTGAGGAGTATGGCGCAAAGGAGAGGGCGATTATGACCCTGTCCCAAAATGGCACCCTTAGTTCTTGTGGTTTCCTGAGTCCGCATGACATAATATTTTTCCGGATAACTGTCCATGTGCTTCAGGATCTATTGATGACACATGCGAAATACACTTTTGAATCATAAAATGGGACACCCTGTGGTCTTGTGGGGAAAGAAAAAAAGCCACACGACCACAAGTTTGCATCAAGAGTGCCATTTAGGACAGGATTGCTTTCATAATACTTCCACCTTTACTCAAGACTTGGAGGTCTATGTTTTCTAAGCTTCGTCATAGTTTCTTGAAAATGTCCACTCCTTTGGTTGTTATGCCTCTCTGAGCTCCCACTCCTTGTGCCTCTTGAACCCTCGTTTTATGTCAAAGGCATCCACTACCTTGCATAGCTTAGCTACAACCCCAATCAAACAAACCTGAATCATCTAAACAAAGGATCACTCAAAACTTTCAGGGAGGTGTATTGGAGCTAAACCTTGTAGGAAGGTGGAATCCAAGAGCAAGATTAGACCCCATTTTATATAACAGGCACTCGGTGTGTGCAATATTGTGCAATAATCTTACAGCTTAAAGATCCCAGATTTAACGCTGACCTGTTTAGATGGCTTTCAATTACTTTCAAACGGTTGAGCCAGTAATAGAGCTTCACATGGTTCAGTGGGAATTTTTTAAACCACATGTAGTGTAGTCAACTTGACATGTGGATAGGCTAATAGATGATTTAGCTCTGTTTGCCTAGTGCACATTGATGAAATAAGCACGTGTATGTTTGTGAGAATTTGCGTGTTGGATTGGGTATGCATTACTTCATCCTCTGGAAGATTGTTAGATTTGTCTGTCTTGGGAACAAGGGTTGAGTAGTTCAATATGGGGATATAAACCGATTCACACACTATATCTGTACATACAGTACATTTTTTATTTGCATTATATTATATTTTCTATAGCCTGTAATGTAATACTACAAATGCATTTTTCCTAGGAAGGTCATGTGTATTGCTAAGTGCTAACATTTCAGCATTTACAAGGTCAAGACAGTGATGTAAGGAATCTGCTGCCAAACAATTTTTAGATGGACTTGATGTTCCTATGGGCATGACTGACGTAATCTCTTCAAGCGGATATAAAGCAAGAGTCAGAAATCTATCATACTGATATAGCTAGAAAGCTACAATGTGGAAATAGTTGCTGTGGTGTTAATTCATCAATTAAAAAATAATAATTTGTTTCTTGTTTTGTGCCCAATATAGTGGGTGTTTTTAAGTATGGAAGTGCCATTTGTCACCCCCCCCCCAAAATGGGGAAGGTCTTTACCTGTTTTTAACCCCATTGTGCCTGTGACTTTTGTGTTGACAATGTCAGATTCCCCTGTTCTCCCAAAAACCATTAATATGATAGTCCATTTTGAAGATACACCATGATGTTACGTAAAATGTGGACCTCGTTGTCTTCTTTCTTATATGAAAATGTTAATAAAAATATGGTTAAAGCTGAAGATGTTTTAATCTAATCTGCTTAATGTGTGTGTTTTTTAGACTGAAATTGCCAAACTCCAGCAGCTGCTTGCTACAAAGGATGCTGAAATCGAGTGTCTGCAGAATCAGCTCATGTCGCGAGGAACCATCAACAATGACATCACAGAGAGAGGTACTTCTAAGAAGATTAATCCTAATGGTTGCTGAAGCGAGGCCTTTGTGCAGAATAATTTAGCATTACATTAATAAAACATTTCTCTTTTCACCAATAAGGTACAAAATAAGACCTGAAACTCTTAAGTTTGGCACAATTTAAAACCCTGATTAGTTTGAAATATCAAAGTTAAAGAGACAAAATATATGATGATTGATCTAACATGCTAGATAAATTTTACGTTCGATTTTAATTTATTTAAAAGGTTATTTAACCGAGATTTATGCCTCTGCAGCTTTTTAAAGTGTAATAATCTGACACTGATGTGTACTCTGTTTGTGGAAAGTACCAAAACCTAGCTGCATGGGAGTGTCTGTGAGTGTTGGAAACTGTTCATGTGAGTGTTGAAATTACTAACATATGGATCTTTTTGGTAATCACGATGGCCTCTGCTGTCCACCGCTCCCTGTTGTAGAGGAAGTGTGTAAGAGAAAGCTGAGAGACAAACGTAAGCGCACATTTCAAAGTCTCAGATCCTCCCATGCTGTCCCCAGCTTGATTCAGCTGCCCCTTAGCATCTCTCTGTCAATCTGACTAATGTACACTGGCATGCTGTCAAGCCTGTCGCACCAATCCCCTCAATGGCTACCTGTGTGTGTGTGTGTGTCTGTGTGTGGAGGGGGTGTTAAGTGGCTGATTCATGCTTGTCACACCCCGCAGCCACTGTTGCTTTCCCATGGGTCTGTGAGCTAAAACTCATTAATACAGGACCAGGGCCAGTTCAAAGAAAGACAAAGAAGAGATGAATCAACTACTCGCAGCTACTTCTATGTCGCCGAACTTCATTGAAGCACATTGTAGCAGTTAATCTCATAATTTGTGCATTATTAACATCCCAATAGTGGGTGTGTTTTATTGCCTGTGAAGTCTTTCTCAGAGCAATAACAGTGTACGAAAAGTCTTTAATTATATGTGTAACCCTTTTTTTTAATGTGATGTTAAATATAGTACATAATAAATAAATAAAAAAACATAAAGTAAAATATATGAAAAGACAAAATACCATGACATAATATAGTAAAATGAAGTATAAAAATATAAAATGAAACATATCAAATATATTATAGAATTAGAAAATATTATTAATTAAAAAAATATCAAAATTAATATAAAAAAGGTAAAAAATATATAAAGAATAATATATAAAGAAGCACATTGGTGCCATTATAAGTTATTGTTGACATTTGATTTTATTTGTATTCCTATATATTCTGTGGAATATTTTACATAATAATTAAATATATGCATGTACCCACTGTATTGTACATTATGTTAATTTACTAATATGAATATGTTCGTTTTTTAATAATAATAAAAATAGGACAGTAAAGAAAAGTTTCCGTGCTGTAAATACTAGTCATACTAGTTCTAAGGAGGTCAAGCTGGATCATCAAACATGATAGCTGGTTCACTTGACGGTTGTAATGTCGGTTACAGAGACAGTTTTTCTGAGCATGACATTCTGCTATGAGTGCTGGAGTAATTGACTGCTTGGCAGAAAGCATGTGTCAACCTGGACAAGCATGTACACACTTAAAGAGAATGTTGTTTTAAAGAGTGTTTCTGTATTTCTCCTGGCAGCCCTTTCAGAAAGACCATCACATCTTTCTGAGCTTCTCTCTCAACATCATCTATTTGTGTGCTTTGTAAATTGAGCGTACCACCACATTGCAGTGTTGGGGAGTGACGGACTAAAAGTAGCAACGTTTTGTTTAGCTTGCTGTAGTCTAATGCTACTTACGCTTTAAAGTAGCTTCCCCAACACTGCTAAAATGATGTAATGGTGCATATTAAACTTTGTTTGCTCATTCTATTCCAGATCAAGAGCTACAGAGGTTAAAAACTGGAATGGAGACACTAATAGCTGCCAATAATCAAAAGGTAAACAACTGTGCACTTTTGCGTTTGTTAACGGGTCTAAAATCTGCAGGAGGCAGCATGCGTGTTGTAACAGGTAGAGGGGGTTTGCTTATAGACTAAACATCAACTCCATTTTGTTTCTGAAGGATCGACACATAGAGGAACTCAATCTTCTGTTGGGCCAGTACAGGAAATTGAAGGATGGCTTGGCCCATTCTCAAGGTACCTTTGATGAAAACGTAACGTTTTAGTCACTGTTACTAGATGAATCTGACACTGAATGTGATTCTCTCCTTATTCAGTGGCAAACGATGCATTGCTTTTTGGCAGCAGTGAAGAGGATCTTAGCGGCAATCGAAAAATAAGAACCTTGACGCATAAAGCATACTCTGACATTGTCAGATCAGAGCTACAGGTACCGTTCAAGCTTTTAAATAGGTCATATCACGGAAAAACAAGATGATATTGCTTTTTTGAGATTTGCGTACATTGCCTTTCTAGTACAACCAGACCATTAATGGAAAATCATCAGATTGTCATGACCGTGGGTAGTAATAAATCACTTTATATTAGGGTCTCTTAGCTAGTTGCTGATTAGCATGCATATCATTAGTAGTAATTAAGCGCATATTAGTGCCTTATTTTATGTCCCTAATCCTACACAACACCTAAACTTAACAACTACCTTACTACTAAGCAGCAAACTTGTTTTACTGATCGTTTTAGTGCATAATTGCTGAGTAAAAGAACAAAATTTAATCGAACGCAAAACAGATTGGTGTTCAGCATTTGAATTTGAAACAGTTACATTCGAAAGTGGAATTCAGGAGAAAACCTAACATGCTAAAACACTAAGACGTTTATAATGGTCCATGTGTCTCCATTGATCTTTGGTTTGGTTTTATGTGAAGTTCTGTTTATTTTACTCTCCACAGATGTCTTCCCGAGGTCCGTCGCCACTCCTGGTCTCTCCTCCGTGTTTACAGAGGAAACTGGACTCCAGGTGAGTGAGAATTTGTGTTACTAACAGTACACTGATGACAGCAGAGTCTCAGTGGGCCGCTGCTCTTAAAGGCGATAGGGATCAGGAGGCCTCTATGGGAGAAGGACCGTTTTGCTTCAAACTCGCTGTCCCAATCGTTCACCCAAGCTAATGTAAATCTCTTTTCCTTGCACTCCATCCCGTTCTATCCTTCTCTGGCCCAGCTGTCGCAGTATACAGCCCTCCGTGGAGACCTCGATGGTATCCATTGGCGACTTGGGCTTTTACAGCAGACAATGGCAAGTGGAGCGCGTGTGTTTGTGCTTGTCTAAAAGCCCATCTAAACTAGCAGGGACCTTGTTCTTGTGATGTTTCTGCCACGCACCACCACATATGCTGTTACCAACCGGTCTAGTTGTAGCGGTCTAGTTGTTTTTTCACAACAATCAATTACCAGATACATTTACTATAGCATAAACAACAATTTTTGCTGTAATTGTGTAAAATCCAACAAGATGCTCTTATTGTGCAATAACGTAAGCAGCATAGCTTGTTTAAGATAAGTGTGCATGGTTTTATTTTCAGGTCAATGCAACGGATGCTGTCCACCAGCTTGGAAGAACTCCAGAGTGGAAGCTTACAGATGGTATGAACACTTGAATCATTTTATATAAATAAATCTGTATCTTCTGCTTCTTGTGGCCACATAACTCATATCATTAACAAAAGGCTTTTAACTCAGCGCAGATCTCTTTATTGCTTGATTAACATGAAGGTTTTGTGATTTCTGTGTGTTTCAACTAACAATGTGATTCATCTAACTGAGTGTATGTTTGTGTTTTGACTATTGTTTTTTCTTAAGCATGTAGTGGGCCAACCAGTAGAGGCTGTTTTAGAGGTACTATTAGCGAACATAAACCGATAAACTATAGCAAACCCAACACAATAGGCTTTGCTGTATGCACATGCTGTAGTTAACATAACGTATGCATATCTTTTTGTTTGCCTGGCTTGTTTTAAGATAAATGCTTATTAACGAGAAGACGGTGTTGTTTTAAAAAAAATGTGTATTTGTTCAATAAAATTTTAAAGCTGTTGCATTTAATATAATGTAATCTCAGCATAAATATTTAATCACTAAGATGAATCCATTTGTTCCACAGAACCGATATAATCCCGAAAATAACAAATACCAGACGCTTCCGGGCAAGTTTAGCCGTCCAGAGCAGAACGGCGTGAGACTGCAGCCGTCTTCCCCTCTGCAGCTGTCACCTGATGAAAGTGAAGACAGCGAATTCAACCTGAGTAAGCCGTTTTCTCCCAGCAGCCTCAGTTGCTACAGTATGTGTTGAAATCATTTGTTATGAGGGCTGGGTCTGAAAACGAATTTAAGTGAGCCTTTGAGGGAACCGTTAGTGTGTACAATGTAATTTCTTGCATTGATGTTGTATTTGTGTGTTTATAAATACGCATAATAAATTTTGAATGCGATTTAATCACAATTAATCATTTGACAGTAATAAAAAACGAACTCTGGTACTAATTTATAATGTTCCTTCTCTGTTCGATTACGATTATGCCATATATACATGTACAACCTACTACTATATAAACTGTAAAACCGTATAGTAAACTATATTGTAATTACTTTGGTGTAAAGCTGCTATGCAATGATATGTAACGTTAAAAGCGCTATACAAATAAATTTGAATTAAAAAAATATATAATTTAATATAATATAATATTAAAATATGGACATTTTTGAATTTATATGCCTTTTAGTCTGTTTCTGTTTATGACATTATTAATACTGTATAACTTTGGTTGGTGTGGTTGTGCTTGTTTGCTTTTGTCCTCTAAGCTTTTTTTAATATAACAGCTTTTTAACCTTCTTATTCTTCTTTTTTTAACACTGTGGTGTCTTTTGCATGGGTGTCTGTGTATCTTCTCTTTACTCTCTCTCTCTGACTAATCCATCTCTCGGGCTGTGTGACTGTCTCCGCGTGTGCTTGCCCTCTCTTGCTCGGTGCGAAGATCGCTGCCGAAGCGCCAGTGCTCCAGCTTTAGGTATTGTCCTCTCAATCTTAAGTTAGCATGCGACCACAGAGCACACGCTTGCTGTGTCATATTGGATTTAACCTAAGCTCTCCTATCCTGAATCTTTTAAAGCTGAAGCAGAGGATTTTTATTTTCCCTCTTCTTCTCTCCTCTCACAGATTAGACTCAGTTTGTACCGTTTGAGCTTTCCTGCTTTACTTTAAGTTTAAACTTGATGTGATGCAAATATAATGTACTTCATATGGAAAAAAGGAAAAAGGAGAAATCATTCGGGTTTTATTATAGGCTACAGTTAATACGTTTGATGCTAAAAACTAGAAATTTAGACAAGCGCCTTTTTTCTGCATCTGTAGTATACTGTACTTAACATAAATGAAATGTATTTTAAATACATTTCAGTATATTTCTTTTTTGCAGTTTGGTTGGTTTGCTTGTTTTACTTAAACTACTACATCAGAATGGGGTTATACATTTGAAAGTTATCCATTTTTACGTAGTTCAACTTCTCGTATATTAAAAAAAATAAGCTCCATGGAAGTTAAAATGTACAACCAGCTCTGCAGCATTGTGACATAAGTCTTTGCTTTCTTTTCCTCTGCTCTCTTGCATGGCTAATATTTGCTGCAGGGCCGCAAGGAAAGCATTATCAGTTTGCGCTTGGTGGGTAAAGATAGAATAACGTGTATTCAATCCGATATTGAACTTATTCAGTTATGCATTTCTGTGTTTTTATAAGTGAATGACTTCCTATTCACAGGAAAGGTGGAGAAGACCGATGACTCGACCTTGTCTGACCTTTCACCCATGTCGTCTGGAGTAGAATCAGGTCAGCAGTCTCCTGTTTCACCAGAGCACAAGAAGAACCAGAAAGGCATTCGAAAACTGTGGGGAAAGTAAGTGTTTGAGGGTTTTTCATTGGTTAAAGATTTTATGCTAATGTGTGAAATCCTTGTGGAAATTAGTGTGGGGCAAAATTTTCATTTCATCCCTCAGGATATGATTGTATCACTAAGAGCTGTAATATTATTGGCTACTATTCTTTTTTTTCTTTAATCATTACTTTTGGTCTGATTCGCAGGATCAGGAGAACACAGTCAGGCAGTCTTCCTTCAGACGGTTCTGATTCAGACTTTAAGCGAGGGGGTTTCAGGGCCACGGCCGGCCCTCGACTCACCTGCCTGGGCACCGGTGCCTCTGCACGGTATCTCATCACCTACAATGAGCCATACTAAACACAAGCTAGCACCTTTATTCCTGTGTCTAATATTCTACATTTGTGTTCTGCAGTGACACGAACGCCCCCTTCCCGAAATGGTCATGTGATCAAGTGTGTGCATGGATGGAGGAGTTTGGTCTGGGCCAGTACGTGAACATGGCCAGACAGTGGGTCACTAGCGGTCAGACTCTGCTCTCTGCTTCATCGCAGGACTTCGAGAAGGTGAGAAAAACTTTGGCGCAAGTAACAAATTCAGACCTGTGGCTTACATCAGCAGCATCTGATTTCATCATTCAACACCTGGCGGTCCATGTGAAATGATTTGGCTATGCCTATCGCTTCAGGTTGTTGTGGTTTGGTTCAACCTGCCAGACAGGTTTTAACCTCTGTTCCGCATCAGTAATGCTGTGTGACTTACTAATTTGTTCTGCCGTCAAACCCACTCAATTAAATGTTCGGATTTGGTTTTTAATGAATCAGAACCGTTAAAGCATTTACGTGAGGTTTATGTGTCTTTAATTGAACATTGCTAAATATTTGTTTTCATTTCTTGACATTGATAATTGCCAAATTACCAATATGCTGTTATAACCATCTGGATTTTAAAAAACAATTTTCTTCTGAATGTAGGAGCTGGGAATCAAAAATCCGCTGCACAAGAAGAAGCTCCAGCTGGCTCTGCGCTCATTCAGCAGCAAAATCACAGAGAAATCCTCTGAACTGGACCACATCTGGGTCACACGTATGTACCATCAACCAAACTTATGAGACAAATGCAGAGGTTGTGAATATGAATGATTCGTTTACTTTAATTGGCTCTCCTAGTTCTCTATATGCATTTTAGATCATGTAAATGAGAAATTACACACTGTTTAAAGAAACTACATGTTATTTCTACACAGGGTGGCTGGATGATATTGGTTTACCGCAGTATAAAGACCAGTTCAGTGAAGGACGTGTGGACGGAAGGATGCTGCAGTACCTGACAGTGGTAAACATCTTCATTAACTTCCTATTGTGCCTTACCAAGAGGACTGGAATTAACTAGTACATCCTATGTGATCAACATTGATATATTGGTTTTGATTTCAGAATGATCTTCTGTTCCTGAAAGTCACCAGTCAGCTGCATCATCTCAGCATCAAGTGTGCTATCCACGTCCTTCATGTAAACAAGTTCAACCCCAACTGTCTCAAAAGAAGACCTGGAGACGAGGTGTGGACGAAATGAACACAAACAAAAATCGGGGGATCTACTTCAACACTTCCAGAACTGATTATGCTCATGATTTCTATGCGAATTTGTGTTGTTTTGACAGAATAAGACGTCACCTTCTGAGGTTGTTCAGTGGTCCAATCACCGTGTGATGGAGTGGCTCAGATCGGTTGACCTGGCAGAATACGCTCCCAACCTGAGAGGCAGCGGAGTGCATGGAGGACTTGTAGTGAGTAACTGCAATCAAACTCTGTCTCCTAAATGAATTCTTACGCAACCAGCCATCCAGAACACCTTAGCAAATGCATAGAAGCACATTAAAAACTACTCAGGACACAGTGGCACCTCCAGATCTTCTTTTTTTTCTTCCCAGATTTTGGAACCTCGTTTTAACTCGGACACACTGGCGATGCTCCTGAACATCCCTCCTCAGAAGACCCTTTTGAGGAGGCATTTGGCCACTAACTTCAACACGCTGGTGGGCTCTCAGGCTCAGGAGGAGAAACAAGAGTACCTGGAATCATCAGGCTACACGCCGCTAACCACCACCGCTAAAGTCCGGGTGAGAAAGATGCTGACCAGATCTTTAGAAACACCTTCATCCATGCAGCTGCGTGAAGCCCTGACACACACCAACACATGCTGCCTGATTCCTGTTTAATCTCAGCTGATGCAGCACATGTGTTTTGACACTTCCATTTCGCTTAGTCCATCTCGAACTAAAATGCTGAGCAAGGGCACCTATAGTGTGTAACACACTTACTAAGCACAATGAAGCTTTAGATAAAAAACATCATCTTTTTAAGCAGTTGAGCTAACCATTCATTTTCCATCTTCCTCTGCAGAGACTTATTAAATATCAGTCTCTATTACTTCCTGTAAAGATGACACACAGCATTAAAGGTTTTTTTTGTTGTTTTTCTGTCGTTTTGCAACATTTTGAAGCAGATTCTGGAGATTCATGGTCTGGTCTGTCGTCACAGTTTCAAGCACACTTAATTTATGACATCATTTGCAGCTTTTCGAATCAAGAATGTATCGTTTTATAGTTCCTGATGTAACATAGTAACATAGCCAGCCCAATTCAGTTCGTTAATTTTTATTCATTTAAATATAGTGAATAGTTTTTGAAACTGGTAGAATTTAATAATAATTAATTGAATTATTATTATTATTATTATTGATCATTATTGTTTGTATATTAATTTAAATGGGATTTAATGATGAAGAAAAATTATATTTGTTGGAAAAAATATGTATTATTATTGTTGTTTAATCAAAATGTTTATCATATCAAAAAGTAGTTCATTTCATTAGTTTAAATTTTAATTACATACATTTTTACATTTAAGTGCAACTGATGGAATTTACTAATAAGTAAATACTTTTGTTAAATGAAATACATTATTATTATTATTATTATTATTATAACTACTACTACTGCTATTTATACAATCATTATTATTTGAATAATAATTTATTTTGGTTGAAAAATATATTTTTATTTATTTATTTTCATTTTAAAATGTGTATGGTTTTAAAAGGTAGTTTTTGATATCCAGGCCAATTTATGTTTAATTCATTAAATGTCATAACAATGAAATATAATTGATGTATGAATAATAATAATTAATTGAATTTGGTTGGGGAAAACTACTACTATTGTTATTGTGATGATTTTTATTAGAGTATTTAATATTTAATTGTATTTAATATTCATTTAGATGGAAGTTAATGGTAATAAAAAAGAGAAAAATTTGGTGGGAGAACACAAAAAATTTATTCAAACTAAAAGTGTATTTGTACATAATGTACAAAACACATATTTATTTTGGGTATTAGATTTGCTTATGTGTTATTAAATCATATTTTTTGTAAATATTAATTGTAAGTAAGCATTAGATGTAAAGATTGTAAAGTGTGCATGCCCAGTTAAATATCTATAAATACATACAGTATGTCTTTATTTATGTCTGTATATGTTAGTCACTGTTGTGTTTTATTCTTTATTTTTTTGTTCCTCAGCCACGTAAGATCGGTTTCTCCACCTTTGGCCACCGTAAGAAGCGCTCAGACGACTCCACAGACTACATCTGCCCTCTGGATGCTTCCCAAGCCCAGGCCCTGCTCAACGGGGCCAGCCGGCCCTACAGCGGCTTCCGGGGCCTGAGCCCCATCTTCGACAGGGACCCCGAGAGACGGGTGCAGGTGGGAGCTCTACAGATCTGACGCTCTACTAGCCGTCACCGCTGAGCTTACAGCCAATAACCTTCCACCCATATCCCACAAAACCACGACAACCTCCCAACCACACCACCCTGGGTCTGTTCAGTGCCATTTAACAACATCCCAGCGTCCCAGGACACAGCGGTATGGACACTTGGACTTGGATGTAAATGACATCATCTCACAAAGGCAGCAGGGTTTAGCAGAATAGTGCCATTTCTCCTGTGAAGGACAGTCGGACACATTTAACTTTATGTCATGTTTTTGTGAATCCTAAAAAATGTATTATGAGATTTATCTGACAAGTATTCAATTTTTTGTAATCTAACATCTGTGCTGTTTTTAAAGACAGTGTGTACAATCTTGTGCAATATTTGCATATTTTAGGGATTAATTTAAAGGTATATTTATGGTGAATTTTTAAAAAGCATACAGACTACAAAATGTTCATCAGCACATTTTAAATAATCTGATGAGGTTATTTTCATACAAATGAAATGCACAGGAATATTTTTATAGGTAGATATATTGCCTTCAGATGAAGATACTGTAACGGTATATTATCCAAAATATCGTGACATAATCAATAAACCTCCTCAATCACAATGATACTGTGGGTTTTTTAGCAAATCATTGTTGATGAATATGTTTTCCCGGCTTTCAAAGCTAAATCATTTTTTAACAACACTGAAAATCGACATGCATGATTTGCAAACATTAAGCATTAACCTGCTGTCATCCATGCATCTGGCCACCACCAAACGCCCATTTTCACAGTGTGGAGAAGTGCATGCTGGGAAAGGACTTTCATGCGCTTGTGCAGGTACTTTCTAATATACATTTCACTCTCTTCACAATATTTGCACTTCATTATCGCCCATTGCTTCTGCTTAATGTTCCATCTATTTAGTATTATATTTGTACTTGCCTATGACCAAAACATGAACATGAACTTAGATTACTTATGTTGATATATTTAATGGATATCTTGGTTTTTCAGCTGTTGCACAGTAAAGGATCAGGGATGCAGATTGAGGCCTTATCCAGAGGAATTAACAACCTCACGGTAAGTGGATAGCTTGCTTTTTTGACTCTAGAGTATCTATTAACAAATTATGTAGCTTTTTTTAGTTTGTTAACCTAAATGATAAAACAAAATGATACAATTACAAAATGAAAAAATAAAAACAACATCATTAAGCAATGTAAATATTGTTGTAGTTTTCACAAAATATTACATAATATGTGTGTGTTTGCTGTGTATAATTATTATATATAAAGACACACAAAAAGCATATATTTAGAAAATATTTACATGTATGCATTTATATTCATATAATATAAAAATATTTATTTGTATAAACATATTTGTTCTTAAATGCATACATGCAGGTGTGTTTATATGTACATAATTAATATACACAGCACACACATATCATACAAACAAAAACTTTTATTTTGCATGCGATTCATTTGACAGCACAAATTTTTATCCACATAAATTATATACTATTAAAATATATTAATTGTATAAACATAATATATTTACTAAAATATATGGTTAATTGACAAATAAAAATTGGGCCGTGTCTTGTGATGTGACAGCAAAAATATATCACACTATTAACGTGGGCAAATCTATCTTCTATGTCTATCTATCTATCTATCTATGTATAGATATATGTATATGTATATGTATAAATCCAAATATATATATATATATATATATATATATATAAACTATTTATTTATGATTGTGTATATATATATATATATATATATATATATATATATATAAACTATATATTTATAATTTTATATATATATAAACTGTATTTATAATTTTATATATATATAAACTATTTATTTATAATTTTATATATATATATAATCTATATATTTATAATTCTATA
>JAUCMU010000053.1:7838895-7852348 GCA_032275025.1 Enteromius treurensis
CTCAAGGATGATCAGAAGAAATGGACAGCACCTGAGTTAAATATATGAGTGTCACAGCAAAGGGTCTGAATACTTACTGTAGGACCATGTAATATTTCAGTTTTTCTTTTTTAATAAATCTGCAAAAATGTAAACTATTCTTCGTTTTTCTTTCAATATGGGGTGCTGTATGTACATCAATGAGGAAAAAAAATAACTTCAATGATTTTACCAAATTGCTGCAATATAACAAAGAGTGAAAAATTTAAGGGGGTAAATGAAAAGTTTAATTATACGTTAAAATTATAAAAAATACGTTATAATTAAACGTTGTAATTATACATGCATATCTTTCTTTCTTTTCAGGGAAGGAACTAAAGTGTAACATTTATGTATTATTTAATATAATTTAAATATTTAACATTTAATTTAACACTGCGTAATCCCCACAGCTGCAATATTTTAATGACTTTACTATTATTCTCTAATGTATATTCTAGAATTATTCTATAGCTTATAGGCGAAATGTACATAAAACATCCGTATTTAAATTTAATTAAATTATATATAATTTAATATTTAATAATTTACTATAAGTAATATATAATTAATATGAGTAATAAAATTCTATTTAATTAAGCTAGTTTTAAAATTATTTATGTAATCAACATTACTTTTTCCATTGTTTTTAATGCATAAGTTTACATAATTCCCATGCTTGCATAAGTTTTTATGACTTAACTATTAAATAAAGTAGTCATAATAGGTGTGTTTAAACATTTGACCGTATTTACAGAGCAACTGACACTTTTGGCATATTGTGCTACATTCAACATTGAGTTGATAACCTGCATATGTCTGTAATTACCTCTCACCTTCTTCGCACTGCTGTCATTTAAACCAGAATAAAATCAACAGACAACTGTAAAACTGACAGGGAGGAAAGAGAAGGTGCTAATTGCTTTTCGCAAAGCAGTGAATTTGTGAACGTGCAGTAAATTTTAAAAAGGGAGACATTACTCACTAGAACTTGATCCATGCTGCAGTCTTTTTCCTATACTGTATCCTTTGGTACGGTCAGGGTTCAGTGTGTGTGAGGTAGAATGTGTTCACGGCTCATTTTTTTTTGCAGTATTCCAACCTTTGCACCAAGGCCAGTTGATAGTTGGAGAGTATATGGAGTTAATAAAATGCAGCCAATTGGAGTAGGCCTCTCAGTGGCCCCAGCCAATAAGGATAGAATATTCTAATGAGCAGGCGGTGACAGAGCACTGCCTATGGTTGTTAGTGTATGTGTGTGAATGGTGTGGGATCACCCCACTGCATGACAACACATTCAGAGGGATGGGTCAAGGAAACCCCTCAAGTACAGTAAGTTAGGCGAAGGCCATTAGAGTAGGAACGTAAATGCCTGACATTTCGGAAGTTTCAATATGTTTTATTGAAGTTAGCAAAGGTGATCTTGGTGTAAAAAAAAAAAACTTTTAAAGAATACAGAATTCTTCATTCTTCTTCAGAATACTTTTCTAACAGTTGTTTACAGTTTTTCTAGTAAGCAAGTCTACTATGTCTAGTACAAGTGCTAGTACTCTATGCTAGCGCTCCATGTCTAAATGCTGTGAAATCCAGTGTATGAAGGTTGGTACTGAGGAATACACAGCACCACAAGGTTCTCCCTGACTCTTCACTCCCATCAGAACAACACCAGATGTGTTTGTTAGACAAACGAGAGGTCCAGCGGTCCAGTGAGTCTGAGTCAAACAATATTCCAGAGAAAATAACCAAACGTAAGCTATTATACACAGAGATTAGCATTTCCACCTCAACATTTGCAACACTTTCTTCAAATGAGTTGCTCACCCAAACAAATTAATTCTGCCAATATTTACTCACCTTCATGCCATTCCAAAATGTCTTTGTTGAGCCAACTGTCTTCAAAATATATTTTCTATTTGTGAATGTGGCAATAATGGTCATTAGCGAACTGGAAGTGAATGACCTAAAATTTGGTCTGTCTTATATACTGTATGTGACCCTGGACAACAAAACCAGTCATAACATAAGTGTTAGTTTTCAGAAATTGATTGAGTATTACTAATCAAAAATGTGGTTTTAATATATTTTTGGTAAGAAATTGACTTAATACCTTAATGGAACTGATCTTTACTTACTATCCTAAGGATTTTTTGCAAAAAAAGAAAAATTAATAATTTTGACCCATACAATGTATTTTTGGCTATTGCTGCAAATATACCCCAGCGACTTAAGACTGGTTTTGTGGTTCAGGGTCACATATGGTCATTATTTTAAAGCTCATGCTTTTTAACACATCCTTTTCTTGTTAGGTCAAAAAAAGCAATAGGCTGCAACTGAAATCACATCACTCTGTAAGTAGGTACTTCTTTTGAATATGTAATTACTACATTCTGTATATCTTGAATGCAATGCCACATCTGTCACTTATCTCACATGGACAATAAGAATTGCTCAGATTAAAAAAAGTTTGGAATGACATGTGAGCAATTAATGACAGAAAGAACTATATCCCTTTAAGTATGCATTTACAGAATTAATACCAAACTCACCCACTAGAGGTCAGCATGTCTTCAATTACATCTTCTTTAAGTAAACCGTGAGTGTTTAGTGTAGTTTCCAGTTATGCTCACCATGCATGACTCTCCACTGCTCAGTCCAGCACATACAATAGCATAGTAGGTGTCAATCTAGTTCTGTGGCGTTGTTCACACACTGCTCGTTCCAGAACTGATATTTTTAGCAATACAGGTCTGCACCGCCCAAGTCCTGCTAAAAAGAGTGCAGAACATTCACCTAAACCTCAAAATGACCGAGAACAGAGAAATTAAAAATATGGTTTGTTCAAGTGACATTCAAGTTCTGAAAGTTCAACACCAGGTCAGCTTTCAATTTATTCAACAAGCAGTCATGAAATGTCATGTTTGCACACACACTAACAGACACACAGAGAGAGAGAGATATCAGCCAGACTATTGTGTAACCATTCCAATGGTCAACTTGTGAAGGCAGACGGGTGACGTACACATTTGGCTGGTCCAGGCCAGAGCCCAGCAATGGAGGGAGGGTGGGAGTTCCTGTCCAGCAGAGGGTAGACAGACAGGCTGCGCCCTTTCACTGAGATTTAACGGAGAGCTCAGCTTAAGCAAAGCCACATTGTAGCTGAGAGAGAACGGGCTGTAATAAGGGTGTACGAGTACTCTAATCACATCACGGATCTATGAAAAAGGTATTTGTGTTAGAAAGGAATAGTTTAACCCAAAAATAAAAAGTCTGTAGTCATTTTGGGTGAACTATCCCTTTAAGACACAAGATGAATGAATTTGATTTCAAATCCAAATCCAATTCTCACCTGTTTCTTTGAGCCTCCTGCTGTCACTGATAAAAACTTCAAATGTTGTTCTTCCCTACAAAGAAAAATCAATCATTATAAAATAGGCATTATACAGTTGTGAATAAGTTTGAATGCCTTATTCTAATGCTAATGTTTGCACATTTCTTGAATATTTGTTGCTCACAGATTATAGACACAGTGTGCATCAGTAAGGATCCATTGTGATTGGATGATCACCCCGCTGCACTCATAACCTGTGCCCAAACTAATGCTCACGTGCCACGACAGATTCCCATCATCCTGTCTTGTCCTTGGGGCGTCCAGTCCAGAGGTAGCAAAGATGTCAGGCATTCCATACGGAGCTGAGAATTCAGTGGAACGTGTGCATGAATGCTTGCGTTAAACCCAAATACACATTCACAGTCTGTTCAGAGATAAATACATTCTCATTTGTGACTCAATATGTGTGTGTGTTGTCTTATTTCACACATTTTTTGACTCCAGCTGGATTCCACGCATTCTAAAGGCCCTCTGAGACAAGGAGTTTCTTTTAGAGCTCAACAAAAAAAGTCAATGTGACTGTGGACAGCAGAAAGGACAAAAGCAATCGTGTGTAGAAGCACAAACCAGCCTGCAAATGTGGTGAGATAGCTCTGCTGTCATCATCTTGATCTTCAAACGCTGTTTCTCTGAGATCTGTGATGACAAAATCATCTTTGTCATCATTTCACGCATCAGAAGTCTTTTGTTACAAATTCAGTGGTGGCAAGACTTATATGATGGATTCTGTATAAGCAGTATCCATTGTGTCTTTTTTGCAGAATGGGTTTTTGTGTAGAAATATATTTTTGTGGTGTCCAACTGTTTAAACATTTATATGAATTTATAAGCTTTTAAAAAAAACTTTTATATTTTGTACACATATACACATAATATGTAAACTTATACCATAATATCAAATAATCTTTATTTTTATTTAAGTTTTATAAAGTAAAATGTATGCATAAATGTGCATAGACTGCTGTTGTTTTTAACTTTACTGTTGACCTTTCAGAGGAAGTATAAATATTTTAGGCTGGCTTGCGTGTTTATACTGTGGCATACTATTAAGACATGGGTTACATGTGGGTCAGGTTTGTTGGGTGAACTCATGTTGACTCTCACCTTTTTCACTGATAAAAGAATAGGAGGCGTCGAAACCATGGGCGGAGATGGTGCTGTCGGTGCTAAACTGTAGAAGCATTATGCGACTGTAGCTGAGAACAGCTGGAGGGACGCTCGCTCCACATACAACCACTTAAAACACAAAAATTGAATTAGCAGTGCACTTTAAGACTACATTTCCCATAATGGTGCAGTGCAAAATCTTTAAAGGGATAGAAAAATACCCAATGAATTACTCACCCTCAAGCATCCATCATACTTCATCCTCTGGAACGCTATATACAATAGTTAGCGAAAGCTGGAGATTACAGTTTATGAAGTTTTGAAAACTGAGATTTTTCTTACACAACCACCTTGGTTCACAATGGAAGGCCTTTATGAAACCTCTGGAACCATGTCGAGCCCTTTTTATGATGGATGGAAGCTCTTTATTTCGCTAGAAAATCTCGACCACCATTCACTGCCATTATAAAGCTTGGAAGAGCCAGGACTTTTTAATACAACTCTGATTTTATTCATGTAAGACATTGAAGTCATTTAAACCTAGGGGGGTTTGAGGGTGGGTAAACCATATTTTTGGGAGAACTATCCCTTTAAGTGCTGTTCTATTTATCAAAGAATACTAAAAATATTTCTCATGGTTTCCATAAAAATATTAAGCAATTTTTTTTAAAAATTTTAATTGCCGTTTATCCAAATAGAAAACATTTATTTTATTACATTTAATTACGTTTAAAATTATATTTTATACTTTACCTATTTCATCCTTGCCATCAATGTCTCCAAACACTGTGAGTGAATCATATTTGCAGTTCTCTGACTCCTCAAGGTCAAAGTCGTCAAAGTCAAGCTTTAAAGCAAATAGTAAGGTTATTCTATTAGAATTAGCACATAGCAAACAGAGTCATATAATTTTAGACATAGCATAGCTAAGTTCTACCATTTAGTCAGAAAGAAAGCTTGTTAATGTGAAACAGTTTACATTGTACCTTGTAAACAGCAGGAAACAACTAGCGTTACATGACTGCAGTGACGTCATGGCGTCGCTCTTTGGAGTCTAATTGAGTATCACATTCTCTCTTGCAGTGAAACTGATCAGAGCTTCCAATCTCACTGCATGCATGCATTCATGACCGGACAGACGGGTCACGACTGGACAGAGGAGACACCAGGCAATGACTGGGCCAACACAAGAGCTGAAGAGTTGTTTTTACCTTGACTATGTGGCCTTCTGGGGCATAGATGACCCAGCGGCAAAGAGTGTTGTTGCTGTAGCCTTGCGGGTAGGCGGGGCTCCACACAGCCCCCTTTGGCTGTAACAGCACCACTGTTCCACACTCAGCCCCTGCACAAACACAAAAGGAGAAACTGGTGGAATGGAGCCCGGCCGATGACGTTGCAGCACAGTGTCACATTTCTGTCTGGCAAGGGTCATACTGAGGGGAGCAGGGTGGTGATTTGAACCTAGCTCTTACCTTCACCGAACTTACCACTGGTAGTTGGCCCCCTGGCATACATGTATCTATGGAAACAGTCCCATTGAGATAAGCTCACCGCTCTCTGAGGAGCCTATTGGCAGTAGTGTGAAAACAGAATTCTACTGGGGAAAAGTAAGTTTGCCTCTCAACCTGACTGGGGAAATGAACTCACCTTGCAGACCAAGTGATGAAACCAACAGATCAGTTGGGCACAACCTGTGCTGCTAAGGTGAGCACAATTAGGTTGGATTGTTTTTTAATATCGGGACTCAAATTGTATGGACACAAAGACATGTAAATGAGGCAATGCTCGAAAAACAATATTATCAGACCTGTGCAAACATGCTTATCAAGTACACAGTTATCACAGAATGTTGTTCCAAGCATCAGCTATACAGCTGTACAACAGCAGCAAGAGAAACCAGTCGGACAGATTTAACTCACCAAAACTGTAGTCCTTGTCAACACTATTGAGTTGGATGGCAAATCCTGCACCTGTGCTGCTTACATCAGACACAAACTGCACTGCGATACTGTTGGAACCACCAATAAGAATCGGAGGTGGAGGTTGACCACCACAGAATCGTCCTGTTGAAAAAGGTCACAAGCAAATATAGAACCTCACTACCACTTTCAGAAAGTCGAACAACAACAACAAAGTCAATTGTTTCTCCCACCTATACGCCTGTCTTCATCCACATACACAGTCAGATGATCGCTGTGGCACTGTGTGTCATTCTCCAGATCGAACTCAAGGAACTCCAGTAGAATATGTTCTCCAGCGGCAACTGGAATGGACCACAGACACATCCTACGAAAAGAACTGCTGTGAAAGTTTCTGATGCTGCCTTTGGCCTGCAAATATCTAAGATGCTTCAGATGTGACTCACTCATTGTTGTTGTAGCTTTGTTCTGGGTAGGCTGGATTTCTGATGATGCCTTCACTTCCAGGTACGACTCCATCGGGTACACTGCACAGGGACCTGTCTGCACTTATGTTGAGTTCTGTAGACAAGTAGTCATTATTATTTCAATTGATTTGCAGTATTTACAGAAACTAGGTTAAGTGCTTCTGTGCAAGTCTTTCAGTTAGTAAACCTGATTATTAACCACTACTAGTCAGGGGCATGGCTACAGTTTCTGGGCCCGCTGGACAGCATATACACTAGGTCCCCCCTCACTAGGGTACCCCTTGGAAGAAATCGCAGTCTAGGGCGGGTGGGGTTGTTCCCCCTCGGTAGAGAATGTGTTACACGTACAGTAGCTGGGGTCCCCCCTCTGTACTAATCGCCCTCCCCCACCACCACCACTCCTTTACGGCACCCCTTGTTACCAGTCCTACATGATTGAAAGCAAGTAAAAAGCCCTTAACTCAACAACAGTACCCACCCTTTCTTAGATTAGACTTGATCCATGACAGGAACATTAAGACATCAGTGAATACTCCAGGTGAGCCTCTTCTGGATGAGGGTTTGATCTTGTTGTTATTCCAGCTTCGACCACAACCCTTACCCCATGATGTGATTCCCACAGCCGCCCAGCGTCCATCTGCTCTGGGGCAGAGGAGGGGACCCCCAGAATCCCCCTGGATCACATGAGGACAGAGAGTAACTCAAAACCATCTTTGAAACATCTTTGCCAACTTGAACCAGTCCCATAGGTGTTAGTAATTTTCAGCATGTGTGGGAACATCTTTAGTGTCAATTTACTTGGCAGGCATCTTTCCCTCCTCTCTCTGGGCCAGCACACAGGACTGTGAAGGTCTTCTGTCCAGGCCTAAGTGTTTGTAGGACATGTTTGCACTTGCTTTGCTCTAACAGGTCCAGCTGCACCTCCTGAAGAACCGAAGAAAGCGGCCCTTCTAAAGAAAAGACAGACCTCTTCAACATAATCCTAGTAATAGGATTACTAGTAATGAGATATTTTAGATCTTTCTCTCTAGTATTAATTGTAATTTCAGTGTTGTTCAAATGACTTCTCACTCTCAGTAACACGGCCCCAACCACCAACAACACACATTGTCTTGGGTGGAAACCTCTCACCAGGGTAAGGCAGGCAAACAGGCTTAATAAAATCACCTAGAAAGCACAAATAATATAGTTCTTTTTAAAAAATAATTCTAAAACTATATGTGAATACATATTGTGGTATCTCACAGAACGACTTGCCAAAGAGAATGCGCCCCTTGATCTCAAGCAAAGCGATGTCGTAGCTCATGGGAGAGGAGCGCTGATATTTTTCGTGGAACTTTACAGTCTTTACCTGGAAGCTCTGCTCCCCTCTGTCAGCTTTTCTTTGGTTGAGATCACCTGCTACAGCCTCAATTTTGTGCAAGAGATCCCTAGGGGCAGGCAGTCATATTTAAGAGGAAGTCACTGAAGCATTCACGGTCAAAATTTATGATTAGTCATGTATAAATTGAGTGGACCTACGTGGATACACTTGCAAAGCAATGAGCAGCAGTCAAAAGCCAGTGGTCTGTCAAGATTGCTGCAGCACAGAAATGCGATCCTCTGATCCTAAGAGACACCTGTAGATGATACTAGAATAAATTTTTTTCAAATGACTTTTGGAATGTAAAAATTAGGATTGCATTAGTTTATCATGCATTTGCAAGGTTGAACAGTTACGTGCCAACCACGGATGGGAACCTCGCCTGGCCTCTGAACCTCCGATAACCCTCAAAGAACGGTTAAGGATGCCTCTTGCCTTAGTAGATCCACATTTTGCACCTGGATATGACAGGAAAAAATTTTGTCATTAATCTGAGATCTCGTTCCTGTACAAATGAATTGAATGTTTTCTTACCACTAGCATGAACAGCAAAGGTCATTCCAAGACAACCCAACAAGATGAGAAAACCAGCAATGGTCCTGGATAATTCAGACATTCTGTGTCCACTGCCGTTAAAGAAAAAGATTGGGGTATTTATAGAGAATATGGAGGGGTGGTCTTTTATGACAAACCGGGTGCTGTGCTTACTCATTAACTTCACACAGGAAGCAGACGTGTTGAACAGAAGATTGCATGGTAAGCATCTACTGTAACATGTTACATAAATGTTATTTTATGTGATAGTTTTTCAGTATACTGACATTCAGAAACCTTTTTTTGACAATAGAATACTTAAATATGTTGCGCATGTGTTTGTCTCATTTTCCTGTAGTGCAAGGAACACCAGCAGAAAAAGATTTTACAGGCACTTGTGATTCAGCTGAAAGAGAAAAGCTCCTCCATTGACAATGATGTTTCCCTCAAGGACAAGAATGACCTTTTAATTAAAGGTTTAATGGAAGCTATTGGATTTTAGCACTCCCAGACTTGACACTTAAAATTGTGCACTCAATAACAATATGTTCTGTAACAAATATACAACTAATAATTAAACAGAATTAAGATATTAGGCAGTTTATGAATTCATATAAATGGGAATTTTGAGTATACTTTCATAATTCAAATCTTTAAAGAGGGTATACTCATCAGTTCTTAACATTTCTGAAAGGAAATGGACATTATTTGTTGTGTGCTGTTTTATCTATAAGTTTACTGTGTGTATTTTGCAGATTCCCTTTAAACTTGCCTAGAGTACTACTTAAACTAAACTCTATTATCTAGTTTGACTTCACAAATTTTAGACATTTGAAAGATTTGTGAATAAATGTACTAGATGCACTTAAAAAACAACCATGCCAATTCACTCTGCCTTCCCTGTGTCAGACAATTTACACAAACCAGAGGTCTAGTAAACAGTAGGGAAGCTCTTCTTGATACAAAAGACAATTGTAGCTGTGATGGTATAAAGCTCACCACTGGCGACACCAAACCAAACAAGGATGGGTATCCTGTCATAAAATTGTCAACACATTTGTGCTTTTGTCTGCAGAGAACAAAGGCTGAAGGCTGACGTAATTCTCCACGAAAAAGGAATCTTAGACAAATTGACTTGTCAAGTTCAGTCTTTTCAACCAAGGCCACAAATCACCACAAACAGAAGCTGAGAGGGAGAGAGAGAGAAAGATATATAAATTCATATGCTATTTGAACCCAACTGTCGATTGTTTCATGCAAATTTATTCCAGCATAACAGTTCTAGTAAAATATAATGCTCTTCTGTTCTGTTATATCCAACAGGAGTCCTTTGAGCCCTGTTGCCTGGAAACCATGGTAAACCACAGTACAGCAGTTAAGAGAAGCCAGAAAAACCTGAAATTCTGTTTTATGCGGATTCCCAGAATAGATGTGCTTTTAACAACCTCTGTACCAGTATTTAACTACAACATGGTTTGCTCACTGTATTATGTAAAAAAAGGGCATCTAAAAGCTTAAAATGAAATAATAGGCTATAAGATACATTTCAGTGAAAGCCAGTAATAGAGTTACACTTGAAGCTGATTCTGTTGTGTTAAGTGACTTGAAAATGGTTCAGACTGACAAGAAAATGACAGGCTATGAAATGGATAAACCAGGATTAATTCTCATATTTAGGAAAGTGCCCTGCTGTTGGCAAATATTGAGAAGCATACTTTCACTTGCTGTCTACAAATAAATGCCCCCTTTCGTTCAGGTAATCAGCATAGGTTACAAACTTTAAAAATCAGTTCTTTCTTCAGGACTGCCATATACATTGGTGCTTCGTTTTATTGGATTTTACATTGACATTTTGAAAAGCACTGTGGTCCCTTGGGGGATTATGGGGGAAAATCCTACCATGAAGAAGTATCTAAAACCTCTTTCCAGAACCCGTTCAATTCTCACTAACGCATATACACGGAATATTTCAGATGCGATAACAATAATTTCCTTTTTTTTCACACGACACAAGATTATATCACGATTCAGGAACGTCATTCCGCGCGCGTGGTGGGTTGTGACGTCGGTCCTCTACTGAAACGCATCATTTGGCAACCCATCACAGTTCCTCTCCAGCGAAGCTAAGCTACAACCCCACTGCGTCTCCCATCACTGCTGGACAGAGCACCTCAGGATTGCCTCGCAGAAAACAGCGCGGGAATTATTAACCATCTCAGGTAAGCGTTCGAGTGCTTCAGCAAAGTCGTTGTTGCCTCGTTTTTCCTGAGCTCAAAATCGAGTTTGCGCGGTTTTAGAGAGTGAATGCTAGCTGTTAGCACACTTTCGCATGCGGGGTTTTCAGCGCTGGTGTATAGGAAATCCTCCCTGAAAGAGGCACAGCTGGAAAGTATTGCTAAGCTGCTTTTACCAATGCTTACAGTAATTTAATGCATAATTTTATTGAGAAATTTCTCTCTTTTTTCCATTTCCATGACCTTGAAGACAATTTATTTCGCTTGTAATATAAAATAATATATAGAGACGTCTTTTGAAACTTTTTATGGCAGTCTGTGTGCTTTCTTATTATCGTACAGTTATGAAGTAACGTTATGTATTTATTACACTTCGTTGCTTTGTTAATTGTGTATTTATGTGATCATTAACATTTTTTCTATTTTTTTCTAGTACTATTCTAAGTTGAGTAATACACCTTAAAATGTGTGCAACCAGAGGTTCAAATGTTGCACTTTAGTTAAGAGATCATGGCGCGTGAGCTTATGAAATGTGAAGGATGTGTCATTTTAGCTCGCGCTTAAAGTGATTTAACGTTAGACGATTGCGATTCATCTCGGTGACTCGAATCTTGTGACTCCAAAAGATTTGTTCGGCTAATTCGCTCAGGCGCTCTTTACTGTCTGTCTGTCTGTCTGTAGGTGGCGACATGTGCGTAAAACATAATCCAAATTAATTGCATTTTCATGCATACAAAACAAATCTCCAAAAAGAGTGTCTGAGCATCGTTTTCCTGCATTTAGTCAACTCTGCACAGAAGTCAACAGTCCGTATAAAAAACTCTGACTGACTGGTAAAGGTACATCCTTAAAAATAAGTCCTGCCAAGTAGGGCTGGGCAATTAATCGGAAAGTAATCGAAATCATCATTCAGAACCTATAAGCGATCAAATATTTTCAGGTCGATTATTTCAATTACTTTCCCTTTTAAAAACACTAACACGTGTGGAGTCACATGACCCGCTCCGTTATGTTACCCTGCGTTCACACCAGACGCGACTTGTGCAAATAAATCATGCTATTCACGAGTAGTTGAACATTTTTAAGTTTACTTGCTTCATTCGCACGTGACATTCGCTTCACAGCAAACACAAATTCACGTCATGGGAGGGGCTTCTGCCAGGTGCTCCCAGTCTCCCATCGCAAAGGATATGACTCCCTTGGCTACAGTGAAGCGAAGCGGGTTTAAACAACTCTCCACAGAAGATACACTGTGCTGTCGCGATCACACATTTCCTGCGCTGCCAGACATGTACAAGACATAACCTGAAAAGGTTAACATGCTTGTGTTTCTTGGTAAGATGTAAGAATGAAAATATTTATTTTATTTATTTTTTTATAAGAACTAAGTGACTGCCCTACTGCCAAGGCAAATTCATGTTGTTAAACGCTCCTGTACTTATTCTAGAGCTGCACGATTCTGGATAAAATGAAGAATCACAATTTTTTGGGCTTAGAATAAAGATCATGATTCTCGTATGAACGTTTTTTTAGAAAAAAAATCACCATTAAACATTAAGAAATTAAACAATTATATATAAATATAATTAATTTTATAGATGTGCTTATTGGATTGTTTGTTTAGTAATTATCGATGTGAATTGATGCGAGACAAATTATATATAACACAGCGAGTGCATTAGAATAGTGAGTACTTTCTATTTTTCCAGAGGCCTATTTGAACCCCCAAACTGATTTATTAATTTTACAGAATGATACACAAAAGATGAAGGTAATATAGCCTATTTAATCTAGTCTACTGTGGTACAAGCTGTGCGCGACAAACGCTGCTAGTATAGAAGCACAGTGGGCTCCTGCTGATCCTGCTCTGCATACGCACGCTTCCGTCCACGAGACGGAACAGAACGTGGAACGTGATGAGTCGTGCGGTGTGAAACCGCGGTAACAAGCACATCTGGCCGCTGCCCGCGCAAAACCACATGTGACGTGCTGTGAGTGATTGCGTGTTATCTCGAGATCAGACGAGTTATGCTCGTCCCCTGTCCTTGAAAATGTAATTGGCTGAATCGTATAAATGCAAGATTAAGATCGTGTGGGGGGTCGAATCGAGATCACTATCTTTTAACGATTAATTGTGCAGCTCTAATTAGCCTTGCCCAACCGCCACCATCGTCCATCGCGATGTTTCACATTAAAGATCGTACAATGCCAAATTGGTCGACATCGCCCAACCCTATTGATGATATGATATTCACATCAGTCAATATCGATAATTATTGATATTTTTAGACCCATTTAAAATAAGGACCAGGAGTAAAATATATTACATTTAAACATTTTTATTTAAAACTTAACCTTCCTCAGATCATAATCCCCTCAGTTATTAAGACAGAAATGTCAACAACCATGGAAAACATAATGCC
>JAUCMU010000053.1:7858190-7879137 GCA_032275025.1 Enteromius treurensis
CCCAGAAGTTATGTGAAGTATAGCTCCATTGTTGTTCAAAATAAAAGAAAAGGGGGGAAAAACAAGATCATATTATGGTAGTTTTAATAAATAAAAATGTGAGGGGAAAAAATCAAAAGAAATTCTCTTTTTTTATTGTATTTTTGCCGTATCGAAAACATACCGAACCGTGACACCACTGCATCGTATCGAACCGCACCGTGATTTTTGTGAACCGTTACACCCCTAGTGCACAAAGTTGCAAACTGAGTAGCAAATATGAGAAAACCTCAATTATCAGAAATTAATTTGCATGTGTGAGATTAAGTTGCAATTGAGAAAGTTATAGTTCTGATCAAGTAAAATTTGGAGAAATTGCAACTAAGAGGTATGATAACTAGATAAGATAAATAAGAGATTTATGATAAATAGACAGTTGTCAGTCGCAATTATGAGAGATACATATACATTTAGTCATTTGACAGATGACTTGCTTACAATTGTATGAAAAAGTAGTGGGAAATTAAGCAAATTGCAATTGTGAGAAAGGTGAGACCTGTCTATTCTGAGCAGGGACCACTAGTATATACCTCCATGTTTTTAAAAAATAAAACAAATGTGAGAAGTTCAGTATAAAGTTGCAATTGTCAGAAGTGAAGTCGCAACTTTGAAAAAGTTACAGCTATCAATAAAGTAACAACTGTGAAATATGAAGCTGCATAGAAGTTCAAGAAGTAGATTGAGGAAATGACTAACAAAAGGGCCATCACAAGTGCTGTCAGAGTTTTTCTGAGCCTTTAAGGTTATTTCCAGTATTCTGTGATTTTCATAAAATATGACTCTCAGTGAAAGTTCAGACATAAATGGCTTGACTCCAGTTATCCACAGATGTCAATGCTGAAAGTTTATCTGCTACACTCAGAGTCCATCTCTCAAAATAACACAACCAGTCCATTCCTTTTCGACTGCTGTGATCCTCTCATACGTTTCTTGTGGGTAGTATATCACAGCATGACGCGCTCAGAAAAAGACAAGCTTTTTTGTGGAATTGCATACATTCTTCTTTTGGATTCTGTTTCACATTTCCTCTAATTTTCAACTCCGACTCTCTTAAGGTGAAGGCAGGGCTGTTCAACTCTACTGGCTGGTTGATCAGACTCCAGCTGATTCATGTGGAAGCAATAACGCTTCTCATGGTGGTTTGTAGTTTTTCTCGACCCATCTGAGAAAAGCATCTGGACACCTGTATTTATAGAGTTGCTTCATGGTGTCATTTGATATCTGGAGAGGATTGATCCTAAAAGTGAAAGGGTTATATTAATACCCAGTTGACCAGCTCTGTTATTTCAATTAACCACAGATATGTAGGCTTGCACGTCATTGTAAAAGTTACTAACGGTTTTGCATTTGTAATATGGCAGTGAATGAGACCAAAGGGTTGGCCTAAATTCTTTGTTCTAGCAAAGGAATGGCTAACAGTCTGTTGTAGTGTAACGGAAAGACTTTAATCTGAAGTAAACAAACCTTTTTTGAGTTGAAACCATTTGGGTGTGTTGACATTTGACCTGCTTGTCTGGAGCGGCATCACGTTTAAAGTCTTTAACTTCCTCCTCCGTGTTTCCTTTATAATCCTTCCTTCTGTTCCCAGTAGGTTAGTGAACGTTAGAGGAAGCGGAAAATTGAGGGTTTATTATCATAAGGATCATATCAGCCACACTTCAGGATCAGTTAAAGATGCTGCCAGACATCTTGATGTCTGCAGGGAACAGTAACTGACAGAATCTAAGAAGTTGAGGACAAACCGTGCAAGAGTTCTTAAAAATCATATTTAAGTAAAGATTTTAGAAGTTTAAGCAAGCTCAACTAGGATTATTTACCCCAGGACTTCATTAGCCTATACTGCTGAGGCTTTGAACCTACTGTATGTTTCTGTACGGCTATAGATTCACACCATGGTAGAACTTGAAACTTGAGACCTGTCTATTCTGAGCAGGGACCACTAGTATATATCTCCATGTTTTATGGGCGCCCATGTCCACCTCAGAGTGAAAAATAAAATGGGTAAAAGCCTGTTCGCATCAAGGACGATAACCATTCTGTTTATTTTAAGCATGTACTGCCATCTTTAAAACAGGACAGATTCTGATTGGCTGTCAGCATTTTTTTCATACATCAGGAAAATATAATTTTTGAAAGGGATTCCAATAATTCAAACAATTCCTGTGTGTTGTTATCATTATAGTGAAAGTGTGGACTTTCTTACTCTAATAGAATTAGAATAATAACACTTGTTATGGGCATTAAACATTTTAAAGGAAATATAAAGTTATAAAAAGTCACATTGAGAGATAATCACCCAAGTCAAAAATACAACATAAAAGTAGCAATTGAGAGAAAGTCACTATTACAAGGAAAAACTGCATACGAAGTTGCAATTGTGAGAGAAACAGTTGGAATTGTGTGATGGGATGTTGCACAATTAGTTGCCATTAATTGTGAAAATTATTAATTGCGTACCATTATAGCATATCTTCTTGCCTTACAGAGTATTCAGACTCATATATCAGTTGTCCACTAAATATGTCAATGTAAACGCCTTACAATGAGTCTTTGCACATCTTTGTTTTGCACAACAACACACAGTATATATAGCAGTTATATATCTAGGGGGAATATTGGGCATGCCATTGTTTTTGATGACTGTAGGGATTCCTGGTTGCACATGGGTGTTGCCCTGTTCGCTGTCACTCGAGCAAATCTCTACTAAACACATCACTCTAGAGAACTCATTACGGATGACCTACATCTTCCCCTTCATTATGCCCTAACGTATGATAAGTTGGGCTGTTTTGCGGCTTGCAGAATTTGTTGGAACAAGAGTGATTGCATATCATTCTCAAGAACTGTGATCCCAAAATAGCTGACTTTGCGTGATTTTCTTTCTAGATGGTTTGCTGTGAAAATTACTTCTTAAGAGCTATGTTTTAGTTAAAGGGGTTAAGCCAATACGGTGGTACATGCACTTTTTCAAGCTGTTTGGACTGTAATGTGTGTTGGGGAGTGTGTGTACACAACCACCCTACAATGATACCCCTTTAAGAACTATATTTTGAAATCCTAAAAAAGTGTTAACATTTAAGTGATCCAAAGTGGCTGCTTTGAATTCTTTGTCCACCACAAAGCAATAAAAAGTGCACAAACAGGAAGGACTTCTTCACCTCATACAATATCAGATATCCTGCCTCTGGAACTACTGTGGAAAAAATAGCAATTTTTATGAAACTTTACTTCTGACAAATAATAGATAAATAATACTTCTTTATTCACTTCTGACTGTGTCGGAAAAAAATAATTGGGAGTAAGTGTCCCTGTAAGGAAATACCATTTCAGACACCTATTTGATTTGCTTTATTTCTCAGGTTTTCTTGACCAAGTATGCAAGCGTGTTAAAATTCTTTCACACAGTGTTTTTTTTTTTTTCATACTTCTTCATGCAGGAATACCAGTGACACTTGTTTCAAGCCAAGAAGCACCATTACTGTTTTTAAGGATTGTCCCAATACCAATAAATTTAAATAATCTGTATTATTAGCTAATTATTTTACCAATATATTATTTATTCCATGTGTTTTGCCATTACCACCAAACCAAATCTATTATATGTATCCAATAAAAGCTTTCCCCGCTCCTGTATTGCCTCACTCTCAGTTGATGGCATCAGCTACATTATGTTTGTTTCTTATAGGTCAGCTGGCTAACAATTACCAACGTCACCTCAACCAGTGTAACCGAACTCTCCAAAGCAGCAGCATTGCTCTCCGGTTACTTTTGTTTGCCTGTACTGTAATAGTCTTTACTTCAGGCAGTAAACTACTAATGCATATTGACTCAGAAGGGTGTACTGTCCCTACAAACATGAATGACTGCTTGTTTTCAACGTTGGATAAAACAAGTTTTCTTAACAGCAAATCAGCATAATATTAAAAGGATTTCTGAAGGATCACGTGACACTGAAGACTGGAGTTATCATGCTAAAATACAGCTTTGCTATCACAGAAATAAAATAGAGCCTAATAAAAAAATATTATATTTAATTATAATACTATAATTAGGGAGGGGGGGGTGTGAAAACTTTTGAACAGGATGAATATGTTCAAAGTTTTCCTATTTTGTTGAAATTGAATTTTTTTTCTTCCATATAGCACTGCCCTTCAGAAGCAACAGAAGATACTTGCTTGTTTCCTTAAGAAAAATAAAGAACAATTTACCTTGATCTTCAAACGCTTTATCCCCTGGCTCTTATTAATGCATCTTGTTTCCTTCTGGAGCATCAGCGAATGTTTGAATACAGAAGATGTGTATATATATGCAAAATATACCGGAAAACGAAAAAATCTCTGAAATCTCGGATTTTTCTGAAGAACAGTGCTACGTTTAACTGTTCAGGACAAACATGAACAACTGCCACAAAGCAAAAAAGATAAGTTATAGATCATCAGGTAACCACACACAGTATTAAAAACTTCACAAACGTTTGAGGAGGGGGTTATTTTAATATTTTTTACTATTTATTTCCTCTTTTGGACTAAATGTAAACATCTTTTGTGTAAAATATCTTACCCAGACGGTGCTAATAAAAAAACAACAACATGCATTTTGTATAATTAAGTTTTGTTAAGATATTTCACAGATTCTGCAAGGGGTTCACATACTTTTTCTTTCAAGTGTATATACAGTACATGCAACCTTGATTGACATAGTAGAGAAGGTCAATTCATGTTTGTGTGCTCCTGTTGGTCACATGAATAATATTAGTGTTGCAGGAAAGTTGGCTCTTAGGAATTCCGGTTTGAAGTGGTGCAGCTTTCTGCTGAATCCACTGGGACGCTTTTGAACCCTTTGATGGTTTCCCAAAGCTGAAGCTCCTGCAGAAAGATCTGTCAAGACCTTTCCACTGAAAGACTGCGGGTCTGAGCTGTCAGAGTCAATTTGCTTGGCGATCAGTGTGACATTAGCATATGCTTGTCTTCAATGACTATTAATGATAGACAGGATGGACAAATGTGCGTGATCATGTTGAAAAATATCTTTGCAGGCAACGGCAAAGGGTGTTAACTTGAATTTACTTGCCTGCAGTTGTGCCATCTGTCGGGTGGCTGTTCTTAGAGACACAATGTGATTTGTAGCTTCTAAATGTGGCCCATCTTGTTGTTTTCTCACGATTTTCTGCCAGGACAACCTTCCTGGCACGTCTTGCTTTAAGAAGTATCCCCTACCGCCTTTTTAGCATGGTTAAATTTAGCAATGAGAACTTTCCCACACTGCACTGGCGGCATTGGCCATTGGTGACATGTAAAAACTCGCTGCTCTCCTTGGAGAATTCATGGGCCGGGAATTTGGGTCATGCTATATTTTTTTATGTGCTTTTGATGGTAGAGGATAACAAACAGTGGCTGCATAAATGAATCAGGAGAGAGCAGCTAATGCCACCCTGCAGATAAATGAGAAGGTCTTGCCAGCTGCCAGATTTGATTAGGCTGCTAAGACTCAAGTGACCCTCAGGAGTGTCAATCAAGAGAAAGATGCAGGACTGCTTTTGGGCTCTAGCTTTTGACAAGTCTGCTCACTCGTTCAGATCACCTCCGGCACCCGTTCAAATCATTCACATATCACTGTGCTCTGGTTTCACTCCCAAATCAGCTCTTCGTTTGAAGACGAATTGATTTCCATGACCCATTCATCTTAAGGACGCTTTGTGAAATGCATGATATTGTCATTTCAATCCTATTTGCACTCTTCTTTTGGGAAGAATGTGCTGGCAGCTCTTTGTGTATGAAAATATTTTCTGGCTCACAGGTTGTCTACAACTGGGCCAATCTTGGTGTCCTGATTCTCGTTAAACATTCCTTTGTTCTGTCCCGTTTGCTCTGCATGCATTAATCCTATCAAGCACTCGACTCTGAGTTAACGTGACTCTTCTGGCCTATTTTACAGTACATGCCGAGTGTTTTTGTGTCACTCAGCTAAAAATCCAGAGCATATTTAATTTACCAGCAGTATTTCAGGACAGAATGCAGAATTTTACCAAGGCATTGTCTGAAGGTCCAGATTGACATTGCTACTGGGTATTTGTTGACTTTTTCCAGCTGATGATATTTTTATTAATTAATAATTTTTTTGTTTTGTGTTTTTATTTTCTTAATATTTTCTCTTTTTATTTAATTGTAATTATATTTAATTTTATTCCAAATATGATATTCCCATTAAAAATATATATATATTTTAATGGGAATATCATATTTGGAATAAAATAAAATATAAATAAAATTAAATAGAGAAATATGTTGTGTGTGTGTATAAATAAATAAATAAAACAAAGCAAATTGTTAAAATTAGATTTTATTTGTATTATTTATTTACCTGTTCAGTATTTTTTCCTGTATTTTCTTGTGCTTGAATTTTTTTAAAACTATTAAATTTATTGAATTTATGCATTATACCAAATTATCTGGTGTATATATATATATATTTTAGCACTTCAATTTTCACAATTTATTCCCAGTTTAAAACCCCCCCTCCTTAATGAAATGATGTAGATGTGTATATCCCTAATTCTTATGAGGACAGTGCAGTTTTATTGATATAATTGACCTTTTATATACAAACAATATTGACGGGCTGCAATCAGAGCCCTAAAGCAATAAATGAATTTACACAATGTGAGCTGCCTACCATTTTTAGTAATTTCACCGCACCGTATACCCATATATAGGATGTTTTTTCCCACATACGGATGGTTGATTTCAGATCATGAAATTTATGGCACTTTGGTGCCCGTGTAGAAACAAATAAAGCCCTCTCTTCCTTTTCTTTCCCCAGTCTTGAAAAGGAATGCCAGCACCAACCAACCCCTGACTAAATCCCCTGTCCAGAGAGGGAAAGAGTGAGTCAAAAGAGGAAGGATGGGGGAGACGGAGGACGAGCGTACGTCTCAGGCCGGCCAGCTGTTTGAGAACTTTGTGCAGGCTACTACCTGTAAAGGCACCCTGCAGGCCTTCAGCGTCCTCTGCAGGCAGCTGGAGCTGAACCCCTCCGACCACAGAGGCTTCTACAGCAGCCTGAAAGCAGCCATCACCTACTGGAAGGCCAAAGGCCTCTGGGGGAAACTGGACAAGAGAGCGAGCCACAAGGAGTACAGTAAGGCCAAAGCGTGCGTGGACACCAGAGTAAGTCTGTAGAGCTCTAGACATGCACTTAAACTCTCACACTTCTTAGAGGATACAAAAATCTTTAAATAAAGGCGCTTTGAAGGCCCTAACTGATGTTGTATAAGGCGACAAACTTGTCAATGTGACTATTTGCTGCATAACTAAAGAGAATTTAAATAGCACCAACAACAACTAATTTTCATATCCATATTTGTTAGTCAAATCACTTTTTCTTGATTAAAAATGTCTGAGATCGCTGCTGCGATGGCTGTTCTGGCACTGCATCTTGTGTACTTTCTATTTATAAAACGAAACGGGAAATGAGGATCAGCATCATTTAGTTTTAGCCATTTTTCCACTGCAGTCGACCGTTAGACTGAAGGGGTCAAAGGTTACGAGGGTCAGGGTTTTTGTCTATCTAGAGCTCATTTAGAATAAATTTTACCTCTAGAGATGGCCTAAAATACTTGCCTTTTAAGAGATCTCAATCGCAATGTTAGCATTAGCAGTGGTTTGGTTGATGAGGAAAATCATTTGTATGTATTTCTACAGAGTGATTCTGTAATGTAGCTTTAACTCATGAGAATGGCATGATCTCAATGCTGGAGTGCCATACCATGCTAATCTGGGCTTACTTTTTGTGGAGGCTGCAAGCTAGCAAGTGTTTGGGCTGGTATTATTGTGTTGGCTTGGGAAAATAAGTCGTCTTTGTTGAACTCTAAGCTCAAAAGCTGCTATGCATTAACTAGACCACTGCGTTATTCTGTAGGTGTTTGTGAGCAGTCAATGGAAGAGTCAGTCTCGGGTCACTAGGCTTGTGTTGAGATTGTGCTTAGCGCATTTTGCATCGTGGTTTTGCCTGTGGACTTATTGACCTCATTTGAGATCGATAAGGTGTTGAAATAATTGGAAACCTTAAGGAATATTTGTTTTGCAGTTAAGTGTCCGTTTAAGAGGATTAAATGCTAATTTTCAGGGCTTCAGCTATTTATTTCTAGTGTTTTAACCGGGTCTATGCTACGAGAGTTGCTGTTATTTTTGTTGAGGAGCAAGTCATAGTTTGTTTGCATATGTTTGCATTGTGTGCTTAAGGTTTATCTCACACAAATTTGGTGATTTTTATTCCACAATAACAACTTCCAAAGGAAGAGTTCACTCAAAAATGGAAACTCTGAAAGAAGGAAAATGCCGCTGGTCTTTCATTCTTGAAGACGGTAAGATTAATCCTTAAGCTTGGCTTTTGAATGCAGGTCAGCTGCTTTAGCATTGCAGTGGCACAGAAAAGCCTTTTTGAATGTCTTTAAAAGTAGTAATGTAAAGAGACTGAAGCCCAAAGGGGTGTCTGAAGCTGAGAGTATTTCCTCCAGGGATCATGCCTGGAACAGGAAGTATAGGCACACTGACTCATCTCACAGGAAGTTGGGATCATCAGTCAAACATTAAGATAAACAATAATGGCAAAACATTGCAGTTCCTGTAAAAGCAGCTTGGTTGGTTGCAAAAACTGAAGTTGTTCATGTGCAAAGGAGAACGTTCCCGAATTGTTGCACTGAAAAATCAATTCCTCTTAAAGGGACAGATCACCCTCGTGTTGTTTCAAACCCGTAAGACCTCTGTTCATCTTCAGAGCACAAATCCTACCCAACACAACTACCTTGTTCATGAACCAAAAATGTACAGCTGTAAGGACATTGTTAAAATAGTCCATGTGACATCAAGGCTTCAACCTTAATGATTTTTGTGCAAAAAGAAAATACATATATCAACTTTATTCAACAATTTCTTCTCTTCTGTGTCTGTCGGAGCTAGGCCTTGAATGGAGTAGTTACATTGCTGTCAATACAGAGTGAGAAAGCTGTCCAACTTTATTAAAAGTATCTTAATTTGTGTTCTGAAGATAATCAAAGGTCTTACGGGTTTGGAACGACATGAGGGTGAGTAATTGGTGACCCAGTTTTCAGTTTTGTGTGAACTATCCCTTTAAATATATTAATTTAAGCTTAAAGCTCATTTTATAAATGCACCTTGTTCAAACACTTCTAATGTGAAAATGATTGCCGTTTGTGCTCATCTAAATCAAAGCCAAGACTTTAAAAACCGTCTTTCCATATAAACACCACCAGGTTATTGCAGCAATTGTTCCGTATCGTCTTCTCTCCTCACTGTTACACGCCCTTGCCATCTAATGACAGGTAATAAAAGTGTGATTAAAGTGTTTTTGCCATTTTATGACCACTGTTGAACCAGCCTTTTATGGATGTGTGAGTTTGTACGCCATATTAGGTCAAGTAAACCGTAACACTTGTCGAGTTTTTCTCAGAAACTAGTCATAATCCCTGCTTTGTTGAAAGAGACAAGTAGAGACGGTTCCCAGTCCTGGCTTGTGTTTGAACTTGCTTGGATTGAGTTTAAAGTTACAAATGGAGAGGTGAAATCATACCATTTGATTGTGCCAGAAGAATGCACAAATTGGTTTTGATTGGTCAGGATCTTGATGTGTTTGGAGCGAGTTTTAGCTTCCACTCGTAGGTGCTCTCCAAAAAAGCATCATTCAAATAAGCCAAACTTGTTTGTTTCCGCAGTGTCTCATCATTGGTGGCGGTCCCTGTGGCTTTCGGACTGCCATAGAGCTGGCTTTGCTTGGTGCCAAGGTGGTGGTGATTGAAAAAAGAGACACCTTCTCCAGGAACAACGTCCTGCACCTTTGGCCTTACACCATCCAAGACCTCAGGGACCTTGGAGCCAAGAAGTTCTATGGAAAGTTCTGTGCTGGGTCTATAGACCACATCAGTAGGTCAAATCGGTTTGCATTCTAACCAGAAAACAAAATTTAGTTACAGATACTCTTTACTGATTTCCCTTCGAGTAATAGAGAGATACCATAACAGGAAAACAAGATATGGTTTCATTAGATGTTGCAATCGCATGCTGCGTTTTGCGTATGAGCTTAAAGAATTTTTAATTAAATCTTTTACCACGCTGATGTTCTTTTTCTTTCAAGCTCTGCCAGCTGAACCTATTGCAAGTCTGATATGTTCCTCTTTATTGTCCCTTAGATAGGACCAGTCCAACCCAACCAAAAGAGATGTAAAACATTTAGAGTAGCTGGGATTATGCACATGTCTCTTTCCATGCTTATCTCTTTAAAAAGTACTGGCTGCTGTCTGATAGTTTGTTCATGCTGCAATATCAACAATGTTGTAATGGCCTTGTGTCCAACACCAGCACATCCTCAGTAATAGTACATGACAAAATGAACAGTACAAATGCATTTCCTTTCTAGTGGAACCGATGGTGACTTTCCTCTACTTTCAGGTATTCGTCAGCTGCAACTCATGCTGTTAAAGATTGCCCTCATTGTTGGGGTTGAGGTGCATGTCAACGTGGAGTTTGCCAAGCTTCTTGAGCCGCCTGACGACCAAGGCACTGATGGTAATGGTAAAAGACTACATTTACGGTCCACAATACACAATGACAGACCTGAGTTGCGTGGATCACACAGTCATCAGCATCATATAATCCCACACAGCCATAAAATAACTATAAATATGTCCAAGACATCCGTCACCTGTTTTCTTTACACCTCATGTGGTCTGGAAAGGGTTGGGTAATCATTACCTTTCATCTTATGTCATTTCTTGGCAGATTTACACAACCTTTTGCCAGCCGCCCTACACGCATACCCCCACACACATTCAGGACAGTGCGTTTAGGAATGAGATCACAAACAGAAAGAAGCTGTAAACCAGTTTTTAAATTGATCTACTCTCTATATGCTCTGGGCTGTTTAACAAAGCTGGTTAGGAAATACCCTTTAACACCTACAGTGGGCTTAACATTGGTTAAATGTCAGTGTGCTTCCTACTTCAAGATCCTAATGGATTTATGGAAAGAAAAGCAGGGCTAAACCAGATCATGAAAACTGACACCTTCCCCCACTATGTACCCTTGACGCACACACACGACTGATACCGAGAAGGTTTGTGTCGTTCCTCCACGTCAATGGCACTCACCAGTCTGCATTGTGCAAATGATAAACCCTCAGTTCTGTACTATATATAAAGTCAGGGGTCGTTAGGGTCTATAGCGCCTCTCCCGCAATGCATCGTTGGCCTTACAGTATGTCAAATTATAGAAGCGTCACACATGAATGGAACATGAAATTGTGTTTCGTGATACAAGTAAGCTTTTTTCCTTGGTGGCTTAACACACTTAGTAAACAAAAGAAAGGCCAAGTTATTTTGTTTTCTTTTGAGCCTCTTTGACCTGTTGTCTTCATTCCAGGGCCTGGATGGAGGGCGGAGGTCCGGCCGGCCGATCACCCCGTCTCCGACTATGAGTTTGACGTGATCATTGGAGCAGATGGGAGGAGGAACACTCTTGATGGTAAGCAATTATTTACAGAGTTTATATAAAACGAAACATTTTTAATTTCACACCACATAGTTTCCGGGATTGAAATGTGTTTTTTTCTGAAATGAGGTGTTGTGAATGGTCATATTTAGCCTGGAATCTTTTCATCTTATGAGATTTGGCTCTCTCAAGCATAATAAACCTGATAAAAGGCTTTAACATGCTCACTGAGTCAAGAAAATTGCCCTAGTGACTCCAATTTTCAAAAACTCTTTGTCCTACATTCAGTCTCCCATTCCTTGAGAACACGGGTCAGCTCTTTGTGTTTGACAGGAAGTTTAACTCTCTGCAGCAGGGGTGGAGCGGGACTGCTTTCATTGCTTCCTGCTGACACCGTTAGTGGTGATCACAGACATCCAGCAGAAAGGCAGATCCTAGATCAGACTTATATCGGCTCTCCAAGTTACAACAAGAAACCTTTGAACCATGCTGCGCTAATTTACACCAAGACTTGACACATGAATTGTTTTTATGTGGGATACTGGTGGTAAACAAACACTTGGTGTGTAAGTGCTACCATGAAAAGAAAAGATATTATGTTGCTTTTATCACACAGAAAGGTGCAAAGACTGTATTGTGTAATTTGTTGTTGTGAAAGCGCTTTTGTTTTGCTCAGGACAACGTGGCTTGAAAGGTCTTGCACTTTTATTTTTGCAAATATATGCTGCCTTAGCAATTACTTTATCTATTGATTAAACAAAACTACAACTGTTGACAGTTTTAAAGCACCTTGCATCTTATCTTTAAATTAAAAAAAAAAAAATTGATTAAAAAAAACATGATTAATTGCATCCAAAATAAATGTTTGTTTACATAATACATGCCTGTATATTGTGCATAATTATTATGTGTATATATAATACAAGCACATGCGTGTATATATTTAAGAAAAAAGTTTTTTTATATATTAAATATTTATGTATTACATAAAATATAAGAATATAAATGTATACAGATTATTAAAAATATATATAAATAATAAAAACTATATATTTTTTATTTATACATATATATATATATATATATATATATATATAATATATATATATGTGTGTGTGTATATATTTAATTTATACATATTTATTTATGTATATATATTTTATACATATATAATTATTAATTTGTACATATTTTAGGCATATATATATATATATATAATTAATTTTTTTAATTAATTTTTATTTATTTATATAATTTTTTTATTTATTATATAATATTGCAAGGGAAAACAATAAATATATTATGTATTTAAAACTTTGGAAAAATTCATGGTCTGCTCTCAAATTTAGTTTAAAGCTACTTTGTTGTTTTTGGACAGATGATGCTAATGTTTTCCGACCATGTGAAAACAAAGCTGGATCACTCATAAAAGTAATAGCACTCACAAAATGCATGATTTTAGGTATTAATCATGTTTATAATGCAAACATTACCTGGCAAATTATGTTTGCCATTAGCCGTCTTGGGTGCACAGTATGTGCTATAAACAAACCTGAGGAAAAAATAAGAAGGATGCTTTTGTTTGCAATCAACACTAAATAAAAAGCATGCATTATGTTGCTGTCTACTTCAGGCTTCAAGAGAAAGGAGTTCAGAGGGAAACTAGCCATCGCCATCACTGCTAACTTCGTCAATCGCAACACGACAGCCGAGGCTAAAGTGGAGGAGATCAGCGGGGTGGCCTTCATCTTCAATCAGAAGTTCTTTTTGGAGCTCAAGGAGGAGACAGGTGTGCATTCTTTAAAAACCATGACACATTCCTTAATGTACACATTGCATAATACAAATGCTGACACATTATTAGCATAGTCTGTAATGGTTCCACTCCTTAAAGTCAGCAAAACTGCATTGTAATCTTCTGAAGCAGGTGCCATTTTGAATATACCCTCATTAAAGTTATTAATAGAGCTTAATTCTGTGTACAAGACCAGCAACAAAACAGTGGCACAATCATACTAATGGACCTCGTTTATCTTTTGTACAGGCATTGATTTGGAAAACATTGTCTACTACAAGGACAACACGCACTACTTTGTGATGACTGCAAAGAAACAGAGCTTGCTGGACAAGGGTGTAATCATCAATGTGAGTAAATGTTTGAGTAATATGAAGAAATTATAGATTTGTATATTCGTTTGTAAAGCTTGCATTAATCTTTGTTGTGATATTTAGTGTTATTTCATTTTTAGTTGTTTTATTTTTTTTATTTTTTTTTTATTTAGACATTTCTTTTAGCAGCAAGGTGAACTTCAACTTCAAGTTGAACTTTATTAACTTAATCAAAGCTTAATTTGAAAATATGTAAAAACAAGCATAGTTGTTTTCCCAGGGCAAATGTATTAGTCATCATATGATAGACTACAAAAGTATTTTACTCTCTGAAATCATTAGAGCAGCTGAAGCTCTATGAGTGTTTGGAGTTTGTGTGAGGTTTTAAATTCACATGCCCTTGAAGAGCGGTTCTAGTACTCACAGTGGAGACTGTAAAAACCTGGCTCATCACTCCAACATAATAATAATGATGATGATGATGCTGCTGTTGTGCAATCCACTTAACTTTAAGCTGCTTGTGGCATTCAAATGTGCTGTATTGTTTTGACTTGATAGGATTGTTTGTGATTAATTAAGATCCTGCACGTGCACCTAACACTGATCTCCGTTATCTCTGTGGTCCTAAAATGTATTTAGTTGTTTTGCATATATATATATATATATATTTTTTTTTCAATTTAAATGAAAAAGAAAAATATTAAATGCAATAATAATAATAATATAAATAAAATAATAATTCAATAAAAATAAGAAATAAAAATATGTTTGTAGAAATATGTAAAAAATGTAAAAAAAAAAAATTCCTCTGTTTTCCCAGGACTATATTGAGACTGAGCGGCTGTTGGCGAGCGACAACGTAAACCAAGAAGCTTTGCTCTCTTATGCCCGTGAGGCTGCAGATTTTGGCACAAACTACCAGCTACCTTCTTTGGATTATGCCATCAACCACTACGGCCAGCCAGATGTAGCTATGTTCGACTTCACCTGCATGTACGCCTCTGAGAACGCCGCTCTGGTGAGAGAAAAGAGCGGCCATCAGCTGCTGGTGGCGCTGGTTGGAGACAGTCTGCTGGAGGTAGGTCTATAGATACATTATTAATTTGATCAGTTGTTCTAATTTAAGTATTATCATATATCTGAATGAATTATGTATTGTATGTTATCGTAGCAGTTAGAGTAAAACATGAATGTCTGGATATCTTATGCTTTACTCTTAAGCTGCATAAAAATTAAATTGTTTTAAAATTTTAAATGTTAATTTTTTAGTTTAAATATTCCAAATATCCATTTATTTTGTGGTTTCAAGGATATTTGATTATTTCGGACACTTTGACTTTAAATTAAATACAGGAAAAGTTTAATTCAGTTTAAATATTCCTGATTATTTTAACATGCCACTTCACTGTACAGTGTTTTGTTTAGAGTAGCCTGTAAACATGCAGTGTTTTCTCTCTGTTTCATTGGTCTCCAGCCTTTCTGGCCCATGGGTACAGGATGTGCTCGAGGGTTTCTGGCTGCCTTTGACACGGCCTGGATGATAAAGGGTTGGGCTCAGGGCAAAGGGCCTGTTGATCTTCTGTCAGAGAGGTGTGAACACGCTTCATGAACACATTTGGTCTTGTTTTTCTTTTCTTGTCTTGACCCAATGTCCTCTTTGTTTATCATAGGGAGAGCATCTACAGGCTGCTGCCTCAGACGACTGCAGAAAACATCTCTAAAAACATTGAGCAGTACACCATAGACCCAGCCACGCGTTACCCCAACCTCAACTCCACCTGCGTACGACCACATCAGGTGAGACTGCACATTATCTATCTATATATATATAGATCTGTATGCATCTGTCTTCCTCCTCTAAACACTTAACATTCTGTCTCAGGTACGGCATCTGTACATTAACGGCGAGCAGGACTTGAGTTCTCCAGAGCGCAATGGACCCACGCGCAGATCTGTGAACATCTCCAGACGAGGTAGATTCAGAAGTGTGTGTCTTACAAGATGGCAGCAAATTTGACTTGTTTTATAAATGCATTATAGGATTAGTGTCATATTTTTACTCAAACTAACTTTTAAACAAAAATTTCGTTCAGTTGAATTTTTCTGAAGTCGAAAAATAGGATGTAGTGATGGCACAAGATCCATATTTGTTTTATACTGGCTCACCTGGATAAGGCCTCACAGGAACAATAATTTCCACACCCTATACTCAATCAAAAGGGTCATGTTACATGACGGAAAGGGTCAACAAAAGTGTGCATATCACTCACACTATGTACTGTACATATGTATACACAAACACATTGAGCAGACACTAATGCAACTCACTAAAGCAATTTGTCACAAAGCCAATATATTATTTAATGCCAGGTTTATTAGACAACTACATTACTCACACACCCATTTAGGGTAATACAAGTCTTTATTAATTTACTGATCATATTTCTAAATTACAGAGTGCACTTTGAAACAATGCACGGTAAATAAAGGTATTAAATATTGTATAACCAAGTGTTGCTAAAAAAGTTTCTTTTTTTCTGTTCACCAAGGCTGCATGTATTTGATCTATTAAAAACTATATAAAAATAATATTGTGAAATATTACAATTTAAAATTACTGTTGTAATGTAATATTGTAATTTTATATATTTTTTTAAAACCGTTGTGCTGCCTAATATTTTTGTGGAAACTGTCCTACTTCTTTCAGGATTCTTTGATGAATAGAGATTATTATGTATGTTGGATTACAAGCTTCATAATTAAAAACCGAATCCCTTTGAAGCTCCTAATGATGGTGTGTATTGTTTTCAGAGTCCGAAGTGCGTCCCAGCCGGCTGCTGCTGTGGTGTCAGAAGCAGACCCAGGGCTACAGGGGAGTAGATGTGAGCGACCTTACGACCTCCTGGAGGAGCGGCCTGGCCCTGTGCGCCCTCATTCACCGCCAGCGACTGGACCTCATGTGAGCGAGACATAACACACAAACGGGCTATCATTCGGCCCCATGATCACACCCTCGTACGGTTTGACAAACGCACCATTATTTGGCGGCTCTTTGATCTCACACATGTGGCGGTGCCTCCTTCCCTAAACCATCCAAACAAGTTGTTTGCGCGTACTAAAGAACAATAGCTTCCATATTTCAACTTTACTTTCCCTGCAGCTTAGTGAAAGTAGTTCAGTTCACTTCAATAAGGTGATTATTTTAAAAGGAACCAATACGGAAGTGAAATATTTAATTGACAAAAAAAAAAGGGAGAGGTTACATTTATAATTTACATCCGCAATTACATTATAATTTTCACACATTGTGTCAAAAATGTTGCTGTTTTTAAAGGATGTGAAAGAAAATGTGTCGGTGAGATGTTATTTGTCATAAATCAGCTTGTCCGGTCATCACACTGTGATGATGATTCGATAAATATTATGCATCACTAAGGATACAGATTGCATGAAACGCAGGATCTCAGTGCAATGGAATGGCACCCAGACCTGATAAGAATTTTTTTTTTTCTTCCCTTTTTTGTTTTTTTTTCTCTCTCATTTGATCTGTTCATGGATCTCACTTCCGTGGTTTCTTCTTGATCTCTCCAGTGATTTTGACTCTCTGAACGAGGCAGACTGCGCTAAAAACAACCAGTTGGCGTTTGACGTGGCAGAGCGGGAGTTTGGCATCCAGCCGGTAACCACTGGAAAGGAAATGAATGCTGAACGAGGGCCAGACAAGCTCATTATGGTGCTCTACCTCTCTAAATTTTACGAGATGTTCCGCAACTCACCTCAATCCGTTACAGGTACCTCAATACAAACCCAAATGAAGTCTGAAAGTCTAGTATAATTATGAAATCTGTAATGTGTCGTGAATGTACTTATGTGCCTTCGAATAATCCTGGATTAGTAAACTTTATTCCAAATTAAGTGTGCGAAGATCTCCAGTGCAGACAGTTTTTGATCATTTGAGCAGCTTGTCCATCCCTGGACATTTGTCGTAAGACTTACATTATATAGATTAAATGCTGTGTTAGGCAACCGTCATGTTTTCATACCGTGGTCTGGATAGTGCTGCATGACTCTGAGTAAGGCATGCAGATGTAGCTTACAGATTATGAGGCTGTGTGTCATTGCTGATAGTGTGCATCTGCCATGCATGTGTTTGCTTGCTTTGTGCGCTCTCCAACTTACCAGAATAGAAAATTGTTACATTACCTTTAAAAAGCACTTAAGCTGCAGCATCATTTTATTATGGTTCAGGGTACTTATTAATAAATAATATTAATATGAATAATATTAATATTATTTAATGTGGAGAATGTAATATTTTGCTGTTGGCAACGTGTTTATTTATTTATTTTTTGGTGCATGCAAATCAAAACTTGTGTGTGTGTTCATTCACACATTTAAATATTTCCATTCATCCATGTATGTATATCATTATTATAACAGGTTATATCAAAGATACATTGTCCTGCTAAAACAGTGCAGCACTTCCTGTTGATTTGCATTAACATACAGCAGAGTATGTTACTAAACCAGAGTTGTGTGTTGTGTTTGCAGGTGTACCCAAAGAGACCGATGCAAATAATGAAGAATATTCATCAAAGACCACAAACTCGTTTTACAATTCACTAAATCACGCTCTGCCTCGAAAGAGAATCCCAAAGGTAGCACTTTGTCCTGTTCACTTAATTAACGTAAACTGAGCCAACATCTAAACCTCATAAAGTGTAAACCACTACCCCTTCTTTATCTCAAGGTTGATAAAAAGTTGGAAGACAATGACAACAAAAAGAGGAAGAAGGCTATTAGTCATCTGGAGGAGGTACTTTATCTTGTCCCATATATCTTCTTTCTAAACACCCAGAGTTTATTGATTTGCTTATGCCAATTGGTCTGTTTCTTCCCCAGCTAATGTCCAATCAGAGTGCGCCCCCTGTAGGCGAGAGAGAGGAGCAGAAGGAAAATAAGGTCCGCTCAATGGCAACTCAGCTGCTGGCCAGGTTTGAGGAGAATGCGCCAAGCTGTGGTGTGCGCAGACAGGTACGGCTCTGCTCCATCGTTTCTTTTTTAAATCAGCCAATGTCCATCAGGAGGTATTACTTCATCTGTGATCTCAAAGATTTCCTTACTAGCTGCTAAAATGATGACATGAAGTATATTGAGCCTGTTTGTGCACTGTAGCTGGCAGTAGACTTTAAACTGCTCATGTGGCACTGATACTCAGGAGTCAGTAGGATCTCTGATCTAATCCGTGCCTGTAATCCCGGATGAATACCTGTCTTTGTGCAGTGAAAGTACATCCTCTGCTGCATCAGATGCAGGATATTTTGATTTGGATGCATGACGGTGCATTTCAAAAAATGACTTTTGTCTGTCACGGGAGAAAGTGTCAGATTAATGCTGGAAGGGGGTTGGTAGAAAACTTAATTGTAACTTTAAACACATAATTGTAGAATTCAGGTATAAATTACCATGTATTAAGTTTCAATCTTACATGAATATCACTTGTATATTTATATTTTCTTATAAGGCATTTTTGTAGAAGTTGCTTAAATATCTTAATTTAACTAATTCCTAATCCTGGCTTAAGCTAAACCCTGTTTGTGAAACCGGGCCAAAATGGTCAACTTTAAAATACTAAAGATTAGCTTAAAGCTAACCACAAGAACGAGTCCGCAAAAACTATTAAAATTATTTAATTAGGGCTGTCAGTCAATCTATTTACACAATGTGTCGATTAATTGATCGAATGAATCGCTAAATAAATTTGATTGAAAATACCCACACAAAATTATTTAAAGCTATTTTTTTGTTAAATGAGAAAGTATCTAGTGGACATTACAAATAAGACATTTTTTTATTTGATTAAACATACATTTTCGAGTGCCTAAAAGATAAAGACTACAAAGCTATGGAATATAAAAGAAGATCATTTGAGAAACATCTCAGTAATTTTTGAAAGTCACTAGTAACCAAGTGGCAGTGCCTTGCGTTAAAATATTTTATTTAAAATATTTTAATACCTTAATATTTTTTCATAGCTAATAAATAAAAAATTTAAAATTTGTCTAAATAAATTCAAAATACAAAATTACAATTTAACTTTTATAAAATTACATGTAAAATTAAATATATATTTAATAATTTGATTATCCTTAGTAAATTCAGAATAAAACACACACACAAAAATGATGCTACAAGTAAATGTAGACGTCACAATTCTAATATATTTATTTATATATGTTAAAACATTTGAAAAAAACATTTAAAAAACAGAAAATTAAAAACGATTCAAATGTTTTGCTAGTCAATTTCAGAAAACTAAAATTAGCCTAAAACTACAAAAACAATAGCATTTCAGTTCATATTATTTACAGAAAAAGTTGAATTCAGAAGAATGATTGTTTTGTCTCGTTGTAATCCCTTAATGAAGTGTAATTGTGATTTTTCAGTCAACCTGCTGTTCTCTGCAGCTGGCTTTCCTTTTTTGAGATTAGCAGTGGTCATTAAATGGTCTGGCTGCTCAATTATCAGATTAAAGGATGTAGGTCGCTCAAGGAGTGTTAATACTTCATAACTGACTGCACAGAAAGTTCAATAGCTGTTCATAGTCACAGTCGAGCTGTTGATCTTAAGCCAATCTGTGGTCTTAAGCATTTAATGCTGTTTCATTGACTTGTTCTGCTCTCACATTTACTTTCCCTTTTCTGTGGCTTTTTTAGCTTCCTTCTGATTGTCTTTTCCTTTCTGCCCTGTTTCTTCCTGCGTCTTCTGTCTCTTTCTATCTCTCCGGGCTCAATGTTACCAAAACTAGTCTGAATCTGAGGCTGACGAACCAATATCTCTAGACATCACAGAAAACCCACGCTTCGCCAAACCTAAGAGCCAACCCGCACCCCCTCCACCCAAACCTAAATGGCAGGTATGCTCCTCCAGTGGAAAAAGATCACCCATAATCCCATCCAGCGGTGTATTGATTGATTCCATTATGTGTCCACTGCTAACGTGACGCGCATCCACGACCCAATGTGATTCACACGAGGAGACCATGTCACTGGATCAACATTTCCTAGAATAACATTCCTATCCATCAATCCTTCTGTATGTGTTTTCTGCATTCAGTCATGCATTGATCCAGTTACAACAGTGCAGAAACACAACACAATTTTAAAAAATAAATACATAAAACATTTGTTTAATCAAATCAAAATCAAACACTTAAATCAATGTCATAACATTTAAATATGAACTGGAAAATGGATTTTGTCTTGCGATTTGCTAAGAAATCATATTTAAAGTTTATA
>JAUCMU010000053.1:7888590-7912289 GCA_032275025.1 Enteromius treurensis
ATATATATAAATAATAATAATATGGGTTCTCACTCCTCAGTTAAGATATAGCCTTTTCACACCCCAAAGTGAGGGTTAAATTTAATTTCTTCATATCCATATTTCGTTGAATTAATTTAGCTACTTTGTGTAGGCAAATTCTAAAAATGAAAATTCACAAATAATTTTGTGTGTGAACTACAGGGTTAAAAATTAATGGGGAAAAATGTCTTTAACTCATTTGATGCACAAAAAAGCAGTACTGGCTGCAGTATTGAGCAAATACATGAATGACTGTCATAGAGTATGCTGAAGGGAAAGAGCTAAATGGTGAGGGATAGAGACTTTAGAAAAACACGAATCAAAACAGACATTCATATGGAGAATGTCTCAAGGTTATAATGTCTGTTTAACATGAATAAAGAAATGAGAAATTAGTTAATATGTAGCCAAGTGTTCAGACATACTGTCATGGTATGAAAGCTTTCAATAACCTTATACTGTCATTCAAACTGGAATTCAGCTTTTACAAACCATTTAATTCAAGTGATCAACTAAAGACCATGAAGCGTTTTACATGTTATAAATTAGTTAAAGTTCCTTTTCAAGGATATGCGTAACAATAATAATGTAAATTAATAAATGAAACAAGTTATAGCCTAATTATTATTATTTGTCGTTGTGCTGGTGAAATAAAGACATTAAGGTACAGTATGTGATAACTTCTGAAGATAGAGAGCATGATAGCACGGCCTGGTTTATAAATTCAGTCTGTTGTGTGTGTGCGTGGACCCCGCAGGAGCCGAATCAGACTCCAGACCTCAGAATGACCGGAAGGGTTTGTTGAAGCCCAGTGCTCCAGCTGCGAGTGCAGAGGTGCAGGCCCTCTCAGACTCAACTGAGGTCATAAACATGAGGTCTGTTCATAATATTCACTTTAAATGTTAATGTCTAAAGGTCCGTTTCAACCAAGCACGATAAATAAGCTAACAATAGAGATATAGTTCTAAAAATCGTTCTCAATGAAGAATAACATACTAATACACACATCGCAGCTATAACAATGAACGAAGTTGGAATCACTTTTAGAAATACAAACATTGACAACCAATCAGAATCCATCCTGCTATCACGAGCTCGAGAATTTAAAGCGGCAGGCGCGAATGCGCTTAGTCCCATTCACACCAAGAAGGATCACTTTAAAGATTACGATATTGGCGTCCACACCAGCGAACAATATAGTCTGTAAGCGCACGCTCGAACAATAAAAGCCTGTTCATACAAAGAACCATGACTATAAAGAAAACCACGTTAGCGTCCACATTAGCGAATGATACCGTCTTTATCTTCGCGCACGTGCGTTTGCCGCTTTAAATTTTCGACCTCGTGACCGTTGCATGGATCCTGATTGGCTGTTAATGTTTGTATTCCAACGATATTGTTCATCTGTGACTTTATCGTTATAGTTGTGGTGAGGACCCTTCTGTTCTTTAATAACGAGAACGAATTTTATAACTGTATCTTTATTGTTATCTTGAACGGACCTGAATTTACAATTTACCAACATTTTAGACTCCACAAGTGTTATTGGGCATTATAAGAGAGACAGTGTTTTTCAAACATTATTATCTAGAGTTCAACTTTTTCAAACTTTTAATAATTAATAATAATTGTAGTTTTATTACTGTACTGTTTTAATAAATATTTTAAAATAAATAATTACAATTAATTAATTAATACTATTTTTTTGTGTGCATATTTTGGAGCAGTGAAGTCAACGATTCATCTAAAAAGCCAGATCCTGCAGATCCTGCGCCTCCGTGTCCTGATTCTCCACTGCAGAAAGGTCAGTCAAAACCTTTCCTCATAGTTTAACAATGCACAGCATCTCATATGTTTGTCTTTTAGAATAGACCCAAAATGTATTTGGACACTTTTCAGGTCACATATTAAACGTACGGCACGTCTTTTTTATACAAGGGTGACTTAAATGTCAAAAAATTACACTTTTGCACTATTAATTAATATAAATGGATTGATTTGTAGTTCATCTCTGAGTTTCCTGCTGTTTTTTGAATGAGGTTAAGGAGTGGCACTCAAAGTCAGACTTTCCCGTTGACTGTGTATTATTTTTTGGCCCATGGAGATGTGTCTTGCAGCGTGCTGAACATTTTGTTCGGTCAGACGTGTAGCTTGTTAGACAACAGCTGTTGGATTTGTTTGCTTAGCTTGTCTTTATTGGCTGTTAGCTGAAAACGCATTCCAAGGTGAAATAATAAATATACACTGAAACACATTGCATTATGTATATTCAAATAAACGGCTCTTAAATAATCAATGTCACTTTAAGCGCTCACTCTGATTTCCTCTTTTCAGCAGTAAAACGCTCCACGGCCAAAGGTGAAATTACCAACAAAAACAACCTCTGGAGAAAGAAAATCCGATCCAGTAAGTATCGTTCACTCTCCTTCGAGCAGAACCAACAATATGGCAACCTTCAAAAACACAGCAGAAGTGTTTTTCTTTAACATTGAGTCTGTGTAGTCAGATCTTAATTCTGAGTTGAGTTTCTGTGCATGACTTATTTATCTGCTCAAGGTTAATAAAGAAAGAGTTCAAAATAATGAGTCTCTCCCACTCTGTGTCTTGAGTGACCACGCTGAACGATTCAGCCTTGCTTATTGTAGTGCCTGTGATGTCAGTTGCCACACGTAACTAATCTGAATTCATTTGTTAATCTTGACTGGATTAATATCTAGCGTCATACATGATCTATTTATAAAAGCTACTGCAGCTTTTGGTCGCCTGAGCACATGTGCTTGATTATTAGAGCCCAGTTTCCCGGCATTTTGCAGTGAAAGCAAATTTTCCAAAGGCTGTACATTAAAATATAGAGGCAAAATACTATGTGTCGTTTGTTGGATGCTGGTCATTTCCTCTCTCTCACCAGAGGGCGCTGCTGGTCTGTTTCACAGATATTGTTTGAGATCATACAAAAGCAAGTAGTACAGGCAAACATTTCAATCTTTTCAGCAAATTTGAATTGTGTTGCCTATAGTTAATTTCAGCTCCTTAATGTAGTTAAAAACACAATTTAGCCATCATTTACCTTGATAGATCAGAGCTTGGCCAATATTAAATGGACCCTGCGCTAGAAAACCAGTCAATAAAAATTTCTTTGAAATTAAGATACATAAGCTGTATAAATAAGCTTTCCATTGATGTATGCTTTGTTAGGTTAGGATAGGTTGCAAAAAAACAATCCAAATACTGAGAAAAATACCTTTAAATTTGTCCAAATGAAGTCCTTGGCAATGCATATTACTAATCAAAAATTAAGTTTTGATATATGCCTATTTAAGATAATTACAAAATATCTTCACGGAACATGATCTTTACTTAATATCCTAATTATTTTTGTTCTCCAGGGTCACATATTAATTTCAAATGAAAAACTAACCAAACTGAATTTCATTATTTTATTTTATTTTATAATTAAAAAATTCTCAACAAGGAGATTGTCATATTATTATTATTATTATTATTATTATGTGATTTAACGCCAGAATCATAAATAAATTTAGCAGTGAAAAAATATATACCGATATTTTAAAGCTAGGTAGCCATATCTCAACATGGAGAAAGTGATTATTATTATTACTATATGTTCATTCATGTAATTATTTATTTTTATTTTATTTAATTTTTTTATTTAATTTTATTATTGCAATTTTTTATTCTATGATCACTTATCAAAGCCTTTTGTGGCATCATTTCCTCACACAGCTCTGCCCCTCGTCCTGATTAAGAAATTTCACCGTGGAAAACCAGACGATAAAACTGCCCTTGCCGAGGAAGATGGATACTCAGACTTTGAGGAGATTCATGAATCTGTAAACTGATTTACATTCACTCTTGTTGTCTATCATTCTGTGTAACATCCTTTTCTAATCCCAAATGATCAGTTATTGTCTCCAGCTGTTCTACAAGTGCTACTTAGGGTATTTCGTGCTCCAAATGATCAAACAAAGCATTTAATTTGTTAATTCTGTAAACAATTCTTCAATCAAAGTATCCCATGAGCTGTTAAAAATCTTGCCTTTTCTCAAACAGCTGTCCTCAACAAAGACTGCAACTTCGACTACAGACTCTGACTGCCCCCTAATGGAGAACAAGACGTCAACACCCATGGAAGAGATCCCAAAAATCCCTCTATATCGCTCACATTTGCTTCCCGAATCCCTAAAGCCCAGCACTTCCTCTCCAGAGCCCGTCATCACAGCCGATCCCTCAGAAGCCAACTCCCTCAGCCCCAAGAAGAAGCTCACGCTGTCTTTATCTGAAAAGGAGAAGCTGCTCAGCTGGGACTTAGGCGCTTCTGGAAAGCCCTCGACTTCTGGAGAACAACAACCAGAACCAGAAGCTCCACCAAAACCAAGCCGTCCTCAACCTGAGCCCACTCCTCCGCTCCTCGGCTTCCAGCAGTGGGCCAACAGTCTCCGGAAGTCCTTCTCCACCAGCAAAGGAAGCAACCCTGTGGTCCTCAGGAAAAACAGACCTCTGAAAGCCAGGCCGTTGTCTGAGGGCTCTTTCAACCTCAGTGGCTTGTTTGGCAGCAGCATTCAGAGCAACCAGGATGAGGAACACAGCAAAACATCTACCAATGATAGTCAATCAAGGGTGAGGACAGGAAGTGAGCTCACCACACTACTGGAGCAGGTGGCTCTCAGCTCCAAGACCCACAAGGGCACAAAAGATGACATGGCCTCCTTACCACGCAGAAAACTCAATTTCTTCTCCTCTCTGCGCATTAAGAGGAACGAAGGAGCAGATCAGAGAAACGCAGACAATCAAAAGGACATCTTGACCATTCTTTCCAGGTTCAGAAGCAAAGGTAATTGCAGGTTTTTCTCTAATATTATAATATCCTGCTGTCTTTTATTACAATGCCTGTAAGCAATATTAAGGTAACTGTGAAACACACGCAACTTTAATCTTGTGTAGAATCAAACATCTCTAGAGACCAAAGTAGAGAGAAAAGCATCATATAAAAACCAAATTGTTTGCAGTACAATGTTTTGATGGCACAGTGATACAGTTTAATAAATGTCATCTCATATAATGGATCAGTTCTAATGAGCTGCCTCATGTATATTTACATAATCAGCATAACACTTCGATATTTACAATAAACCTCTTTACTTGGCACTGTTACTGTATTTTTATTCTGCTATCAGTGCTATATATATATATATATATATATATATATATTGGTCCATGTTTTAAATTATTTAAATTTATTTATTTTTTAATCTTTATCAACCGATATTGTTTATTTACTTTAGGGCGTGACATGTGGGCAGGTATGGTTTCCCATACTAGGAATTTGTGCTTTGCATTTAACCCATCCAAGTGCACACACACACAGCAGTGAGAAGTGTTTAACCATGCACACACACACACACACACACACACACACACACGGTGAACACACACTCGGAGCAGAGAAGGTGGAGAGAGTGCTGGTTGTTCAGTAACCCCACCCGCAATCCCTGCCGGACCTGGGACTCGAACCCGCGGCCTAACTCCCTATCTATCAGGCCACGACTATTCTTTATGTAAATCCTTCACCTAAAATAATATTGTAATTTTATTATTATTATATTTATATTTATTTAGTGTATTTTACATTATTTTAAAATCCCATTTTTTAAACGTGCCTATGTTTCTCAGCTGTATTTATTTATTTACTTGCGTGCTTGTTTTGATACTAACTCATAAATCCATAAATAATGAAATATGACTTAAATAAATCAATAAATAATAATGTAAATTTTTTACATTTATTTTATTGACTTCCTATTTTGGGTGTTTGTTTTTTTTTTGTATTTACAGATACATTCCTTTAATGATATAGATTTTTTTTTATTTTGAGTGATGCATTATTGTTGTGGGTTTGTATCCACAGAGCAACAACAACAGGAGTCCAACTCATCTAGCGAAGAGGAACAGGAACCAGACGCACAAAGGGTAAAAGATCCCCCGCTTCCCTTAACAAAACACAACTAATGCTATTCCAACAATCTTCTGCACATTCAAACATAAAACCCTAATTTGAACTGTCACTTTTTTGTTTATGTACGTACTCTGAAGACTCACAGTGTCAGCTCACAGAAGAAAACAGCCGTCCAACAAACCAAGAGAGATGAGCTTAAAAGACTTCACCGGGCTCAGGTAAGACATATGAGCTGCAAATGGCTATAATTTATTTTTTAAGGAATACAATGAGGAAACAAATTTTCTGCAAACTATATCTACTTTAGAAATGTTCATACGAATTTCACATATTCCAGTTATTCAAGGTATATTGTAATTGGCAGGTAATCCAAAGACAGCTGGAGGAAGTTGAAGAGAAGCAGAGAGCTCTGGAGGAAAAAGGTGTGGCTCTGGAGAAGATCCTCCGAGGAGAAACTGGTACGGCACATTTTAACACAGTCACACGTTATTACATCTGGAAATATATTATTTAAAGCGCCTCATTATCAGTCCTATTGTCCTTACATGTCTCCCATCTCCACCCACTCGCTCTGAGATGGTGATATGATTATTTAAAGGAGTGTTATGACACTTACAACTTTTATGTCAGTTGCTGACAGCTATGTGAATGAACAATGCCGCTGCCCTATCAAGCGTGCAAACTTGCTTTTGGGAATGAAATTTCGCAAACCTTATTTCCACCAACTTGTTTTTGAATTCATTATTATTTCATTATATAATATATTGTTGTTTTTTTACCCTGTTTATTTCACGCCTCACAGGGAGTGACTTGACAGGGCGTCTCTGTTGACTTCCTGTTATATTTCTTAGATTGATCTTGCTCACCCTCACGTAGTTTCAAACCTCTATGAATTTCTTTGTTCTGCTCAAAAGCTTTCTTTAAAATATCTTCCGTTGTTTACGACAGAACAAAGACATTCATACAGGTTTGAAACTACTTGAGGGTGAGCAAATGATGACAAAATTTTCATTTTGGGGTGAACTACTCCTTTAAAATGTGAGTGTGTGTGCGTGCAAGCTTGTAATACCTAATTGTCTTTTTTGTATTGTATATGTGTTGTATTTAATTTTGTATTTTAATATTTCATTTATTTTTATATCACTTTTTATAATTATTAAATTTTTTATTTAAGTCATTTATTTATTTTATATTATTTATTTTGTCTGTTTTATGGAATATGTGTTGTCAATGTATTGTGATTGTCCGTAGAAAGATTTTGAGCCACTTCAGGACTTGAATACCACATCAGGACTAACCCCTGGATCCATATGACATGTACACAAAGACAACCTGCAAATAAGCTGCTGTCTTATTGTTTGACTTTTTTTTTTTTTTTAGGGGGAAATTAGAGATTCAAATAATAGTGATTTGCATTCGAACTAAATGGCCATTTAGAGTCAAAATTATGTTGAAATGACTGCAGAGGTAATGGGTTCTGTAAATAGACAGAGAAAGGGAAAAGTGCCTCCGAAATGAGCTGAAAATGTGATGTTTCATTATTTTGGTGAATGTTGATCTACGTGGGGATTATTAAAGGCAACAAGTCTTTCCGAATGAAAAACGCCAAATCGCAGCAGCCTTTTAGCATACTGCATAATGAGTTTGTAATCATATTTTAAAAGCTCCGAGCTCTAATTATAAGGACTGTAAATTGAATTTTAACATCTCCTAGAAATTCACTTCTCCTGCTTCCTCAGAAATTCCTCTTTTGACATCCTACAACCAAGACGGGCATTGTTAGGCTTAAGAAACCAAGTGAAATTACAAGGAACTGCAAAGGTGGAACTTTGCTCCTAGATTTATAGTTGAAGGCTGCCATAGGATTAATGCATAAAGCAAGAAAATGCATTGCTTTAAGTGTGTCATGTGACATCTTATTCCTGGCCTTGTTTCGTCAAAGTACCTCTCTCTCTTTCACAATGCTGCAAGGATGCAGGCAGCGTAGAAGACGTTCCTTTTGTGAAGTGGACATCAAGGATACAGTGTGTCTTCTGTCAACAGACTTCATTGAGGGCAGCAGAATGCTATTAATAAATACATGGGGGCGAATCTTTTGTGACGATGCACTTTGACCTGCCAGAATCCATTGTTTGGCATGTTTACGTGTCTTTGTGTGGATAATTGTATTAAGATGAGGGGCTGTGGGGTGCGCTTTTTTGTTGAATAGCGTCTTTGTTAACTGACATTTGCGGCCTCCAAATGGATAGAGAGTTGGAGCATGTTGTAGACAATGCTTTGAAACTGTCAATGTGGGAGACTCGAGCGCTGTGGCACTATAGGAGACTATTAGCTAAATTATAGTCGTATTTGGCTTTTGTTTGTCTCAGAAGCGTTTAATTATTATAGTCTTAAAATGGTTAGTTTATAGATTTGAACAATTAATGAGCATCCATGAGGTTTCCAAAAAAATTCTCAAAATATCAGAGAAGTAATGGGAAGTTTTAATATGAATATACTTTTCGAGCTTTTAAATATTTCGAATCTATAGAACTTGCTTCCTGCGGGGACAATCTTCTTCCAAAATAAAAGTTTTTGTTTACATAATATGTGTGTGTACTGTGTATATGATGTATGTATACATTCACAAATAGAGTCTATATTTTGAAAATATTTACATGTATGTATTTCTAATAATATAATTTAAATGATATATAACTCTATTTAATATATAAACACAACATATTTTTCTGTATATACATGCACAAGTTTAATTTTTTATATGTACATAAGAAATATACACAGAACATACACATATATCTGTGTAAAAGTCTTTGGCCACTAGTTTTTTTACCAACAAAAAAGGGTTTTAAGTAGGTTATTTCTATCTTTTGCGGTAGTGTGTCATTTGGAAATATCAGTTTACATTTCCAAACATTATTTTTGGATATAATTGTAATAATGCAGTGAGATTATCGTCTGACAACAGCCAGTGCTCCACACAGGGATCTGATCTGATCATCATCCAGTCTGTCTGGAACGACATGAAGTAACAGAACAAACTGAGACAGACTAAATCCAGAAGAACTGGGGCAACGTCTCCAAGATGCTTAAAAAAAAACCTACCTGGAATATTATTTCCAACTGACATGCTACCGCAAGAGATAGAAATAACAAGCTTAAAATAATTTTTTTGTTGGTGAAAATACTATTGGACTTTTGCACAGTACTGTATATATATATATATAGTTGCATTTAGTTTATATATTTTATTTATTTATATTTTCATGTATTTTTAAAAGTTTACTTTTTCAATTTATTTTTATTGTTAACTGAAAAAGTCATTGAGTAATAGGGGATGTTTTTTTTTTAGTAGCAGTTTCAGAGACTTGGGAAGTAATATTAATTTCTGACACCATCACATGACTGAGTCATATAAGTCATGTTATATATTTCAGTGTTCAGTTAATTCAGTCTGTCATGTCGTGTTCACAGGCGACGACTCCACAGATGAGACCACGCAACTGCAAACCTGGTTCAATCTGGTTCTGGAGAAGAACAAGCTGTCACGATACGAGTCTGAGCTCATGGTCTTGTAAGTACTGTGACTCTTACAGTTTTTAATCAGGGTTTTTATACACGTCTTACACATGCCCCTGTCTCTAGTGCTCAAGAGCTGGAGTTGGAGGACACTCAAAGTCGGCTACAGCATGACCTGAGACGACGAATGGCCACTGAAGGTGGGTTTGTTATGATAAGAACACACAACTGTTTTCTAATTGAATATATTTCTTATTTAAATGTTGTTGTTGTTATTATTAATTATTATTGATGATTAACTATTAATATTAGTTTAGTTAAAAGCGGCAACAAAGACTAAATTGAAAAAAAAAAATTCAGTAGCAAAAACAGTTTTAAACATTGCTAATAAAAATAAAACTTTTATTTTGGACACCCCTAATTAATGGTTTGACAGCACTAATTCAAATAGAACATTATTATTATTATTATAATCCGTTTATTATTATTATTTTTCTCATTATTATTATTCTCTGAAATGAATCACGGTTTTGAGGGCCTAAACCTATTTGAAAAGTCATGAAACTTTGCACACGCATCAGAACAGGTGAAAATTTATATCTTATAAGGGTTTCAGTTATGGCGCGGCACGCCACCTATACACAAAGTGTGCACCTCGAGCCGTGTTTCATGTACGTGTATGAAAATCGATAAACACATTTAACACACTAATACCTACAAAAAAGTCTCTTGGAGCAAAATCCATAGTCTGTAATTTTTTATATTCTCAGCAAATTTTGTGTCATTTTTGCCATTTTCAGGCGTCATACTTGAACAAACTCCTCCCAGAAATGGATTCAGATCAAAACCAAATTCGGTCAGTGTAATCTAAAGCCCTTTGCGATGTTAAATTGCAAAGATTTCGAGTTTTCATTGAGTGGTGTGTCCGTGGCGGCCTGGCAAATTTCGATGTTTCGCCATGAAGTTGTTATAACACAGCCATACAATGTCTGACACACCCAAAACTTCACATACTCCTGACCTGAACAGATCTACATGCCCATATTCAGTTATGGTCATGGCAACAGGAAGTGACATGTTTTACTCTGTAACGAACTACTCCTAGATATTTGATGACATCAACATAACATTTGGTCAGTCTAATCTAAAGACCTTTCCAAAGGAAAATTGCGAAGATCTTGAGTTTTTGCTAAAGGGCGTGTCTGTGGCCGTGTTACAAAGTTTGATGTCTCGCTATGGGAATAGACGTTGTTTTATCTCAGCCATAAAATGTACTATGTTCAAACTGCACCAAACTTAATATGTTTGATAAAAGTACTGGTCTGAAGACATCTTCATGTCATTTTTCAATTATAGACTTAGCGCCACCAGCTGGCGGCAGGTAGTGTGACTCATATAATTTTACATTGTAGTCCCACAGTAAAATTTTGTATCAAATAAATACAGTCTTGGTTAACAGAACTTCAGACAGCATGGTTACCTAATCTAAGTCATCATCTTGGATGTACTCAACATTAAATGTAAAAACAAGCAGGTCTGTGGACCAACTTTTCAGATCTCCAATCTGATATTGGATTGAATAATTGGTTGTTAGAGTGCTAAAGTGGTGGCGTATTTACTTGTGAACAGTAATTGATAACTGCTGAGGAAGGTGATAGTGTCTTAATTTGCAAGTCAATGGTTGGTCCCTCAGCCTCAGGCAAATACAAGTTTATTTTAGTTCTTGATGGTGGTGAAGCTAACTGTTTACCAGAGAGATGCATGCGGCGTTAAGCCTGCGACACAGAGGTGTCATTGTGCCATACCTGATTATGGCGTCATGCAACATGTTATTTAGCCTGATTAAACCTAGTGAAAATGTTATGTGGGTAATATTTTACCTTATTAGTGTCTCTTTGTATTCCCTCCGTATGCAGACTGCGAGAAGAGTGCAAGTGAGCTGGTGGAGGAGCAGAGCCTGCTGGTGGAGATCATGAAGGTGGTGGAGAAGAGAGACAAACTGGTGAGTCTGCTGGAGGAGCAACGGCTGAAGGAGAAAGCCGAGGACAGAGATCTGGAGAGCATGATCCTCTCCAGAGGCTATCAGTTCCACTGGACCTGAACTCCTCACAGCTACTGTAGTGACCTGCGAGAAGAGCTACTTTAGAAAGATCAGCTCCTGCATCTCGAACAAATGCTTGTTTAATCAAACCCAACTGAATGCTGCCTTGTGTGTTCTTGAAAAGAAATAAACCCAAATCCAAACATGTGCCTCTTTATTAACTGAGAATGATGAATGTTAGATTTCAAAACACACGTTTCACAGCCACGGAGGTGAGAGGACTTACTGCAAATGTTATTCACACCGGTGTAATGATATTTCTATAGTTAAAAGTTTTTGCTTGGGCTTGTTTGATTTATCTTCTTGTTTTGTTGAAACCCTTAATGAATGTTAGTTCCGTTCATCAGTAAATATTCCAATAGAGGCCAAAGTTTACTGGCGGTGATAGAGTGTGTCTGTTGAGTGCCTGCTTGTCTCTTAGTCTTGCAGTGGACAAGATATTTTAAATTGCAGCTATTGCTAAAGTAAAACCAAATATCATTGTTTCAAGAATCAAGATGTGCTTATGATGTACAAAGGGCTCTGGTTTTATTTTTGTTTGTTTGTTGCCTTGTTTAATTTATTTAATAAATGTAAAAACAATGAGTGGACTCCAATTATCTCCAGAAAAATGTCTTAAATATGAATTTGAATGTTTAATTTCTGTAAATATATACACAACACTAAACATAAAAAAAATGTTGTTTTATAATATTTGATAAGCTTAGTTTTGTATATTATAATATAAATTTAAAATACAGTATATTATGAAACATTGCTTTTTTATTAATGAATTTTAAAATGTTTAGTCTCTAAATGCACGTATACTAACAAATATATTTTTATTTTATTATATCTGAATATGAATAATACACAATGTTTTTTAAGATTTGATATGCATCAAGATGTAAAATATTAACATTTGAAAAGGAAGTTCATTTTTAAGTAAAATACTAAAAAGTATATATAGTAAAAAGCTCGTTTAAGCAAGTCATTTTTATTTAATTTGTTTGCACTGTTTTACAGTCGGCATTTCATATCTCACGGCAGTACTAATAAAATTGGCTTTATTGTCTGATATTGCCAGCTCACTACAAAAACTTTCTAAACAGTCTCCCTTTGGAAAAGAGGGTGGGATCAAAGGAAAAGGGAAGCTCGTTTTAGAAGGCTGGGCAAATAGCTGGAATTCCGTTTCCGTTCCTGTTCCTGGGAGTTTACTCACTCCCTCAGCGGGGGAAATCGCATATTATTCACACTTTTCTGATCTTGATCGTTTGTTTGCACCGATGGCGTCTTCCCCGCAGAAATCTCCGTCCTCTCCAAAGTCGCCAACTCCAAAGTCTCCGTCCTCCAGAAAGAAAGATGACTCATTTCTGGGGAAACTTGGTGGGACTCTGGTCAGGAGAAAAAAGGCGAAAGAAGGTAGCGAAAGAGTTTATTATGCTCGTCTTAAATATAAAACGAACCAGTCGTGACAGTTTTGATCTGAAGTCCTCAAGTTAAAACACTTTCAGAAGTCTGAATGACTCCCTCCTCCAGCTCTATGGGCGCAGGAATACGTTAATGAACAGGGTCAGCATTTCTTTTCCACGTATATACTTTAAAACCCGATAAAAAAAACCGATAACGGGTGTTTTTAAAGTAGCGAAAAATACAATGTTTACATTGCAAAGTTTGTGCCGTTTTCTAGCGATGATCGATTCGCGGACGAATCGTTCATTTGAGTCGGATCTTTTTAATAAATCTATTTACTCAAGCGTTCTAAACGATTCGTTCATGAATCAAAACGAATCGGTTCCCTAACTCAGATAACTCGACTCATTGAATCGAGAACCATCTCTTTCGAACACATCCAGCTTGTAGTGCTTATTTGAGACGAAAATAAAACTAGAAAGGCAAGTAGTTGAAATAATTCTTAAATAAAATATATTTTTTTCTCATTATAGGGATAATTTACACTAAATAAGAATTGTGTCATCGTTTACATCATAATAACCCTCAAGCTCGACTTTACCTTACTCAATGACACACTGACGTCAAAAACGTGTCACAACCATGAATAGCTGTTCAGTTAAGATTTTACCTTTCAGTTAAGATATTTTTGTTTGTGTGTGTGTGTGCTTCATTTTGGCAAGTAGCACTTTAAAGTATGCACCCCGGAGACATGATTATACAAATCTTTCACAAGTATTCAACCACACCTAAAAATATCTGAGTCATCAAATCATTCTGACAAAAACCTCTAGACTAACGTTACAGTCTTGAGAAACACTAATCAGCCGTTTACAGACCTAAAATCACACCTTGGCACATTATAAAGCGTTCTCAAGCGCTGTCTTAGGCTTTGGCAGTGGTCTTTTAACCATGTAAGGTATTCGTTCTGGATGAGATTTAAGATTGTACAGGAATGAGAGCCATCTTAGCCTTAAAACAAAAACAGCTGCGGCTCTAGGCTACAATATGCAATAATCCTGACAATTTATAGTGAGCCGCATACTTAACAAATAAAAATATATTAGTCTTGTTGTTGTAGTCTTATCCAGGGTAAGTAAATTAGGCAGTGTGCCTCTGTCCATTACATTGGAGTGTTTCTTCTGGCTTTGCACGATTCCCAGAGTGCACTTCTTCAATGATTGCACGGCATCCATCAGTACTCGCTAAGCTGAATTAGAGGAATAACAGCTGAGCCTTATTGATACTCCTATTCGCCCACACAGGATGAAAACTGTGATCTTGATGGGTAATTGATGTATGATTTGATGAGGAATATTTTGTGGCCTGTACCTTTGAGGCAGTGCATTTGTGTTTATTACTGTCGTTCCACAGTTGGAGATATGACTTACAAGGGTGCAGGCTGGGACGGATTATGGACTGGGCCCTTGTGGTGCAGGGTGCACCTAGCCCAAGAGCATGGGCCCAGGATGTCTGAAGGTGTTGCTTAGGGGGAAGTGTGAACGTTGTCTGAATGTTTTGTGCAGGGGCCCACGAAAACGTTCCGCCCCAAAAAAAAAGGGAGGATTTTCTAGTGGGGTTTTAGGTAACCAGATAATTTCTGAAGAAACTCTGGTGTTTGAATTGTTTAACATCCATCCAGCCACCCAAGTACAAGATGCACAAGGTCTTTGTCGTGCCGTTGGATTGTTTGCGCCACGTCAGTGAAAAGAAGCAGCAGGAGAGCAGCTGTGCGTGAGGTCGAGAGGGTGTTGATTAATAGGATATCGTCCTCCATAGGAGGCCTCAGGAATCCAGCACAGGATGTTCGCATCCCCATAATCAGCGCTGTAGACGGTGATGCATGCTGGGCTGCTGTGGGAGCGAGGAGCTGGGTTTGTTCTCCTGGGGATGTTGAGAATGTTGACGCTTTCAATTTCTCAAAAAAAAAAAAAAAAAGGCTAATAGATATATGCACTTTTTAAATTTCTTCTGAAAATGTGCTGGCGGTTTGCCAGGGTGTTGCCATGTGGTCATCCTCATGTCTGTATTTTGTTACTTGATATTTAATTTAATATTCAATATGTCTACATTATTTTTTTTTAAATTTTATTTACATTTTGAATTCATTATTGACCTCTTTATCGTTTAAAAGTTTGGGGTCAGTAAGATTTTTTTAAGTAAGTTTTTTATAAATGGTCCAATTCTTGCTATCAACAAACCATTAACTCTGACTTTCACCTCATTTCAAACTCCTAATTTGCTGCTAATAGTTAGTAACGTAGTTAAGTTTAGGTATTTGGTTGAATTAGGGATGTGGAATATTGTCATGCAGAATATGTGATTTATAAGTACTAATAAACAGCCAAATATGTTATTAATAGGGATGCTAATAAGCAACTAGTTAATAGTGAGAATTTGTTGTATGCTTAATTTTTTTATTCTCAACAAGACTCCATTTATTTAATTAAACATGCAGGAAAATGATAATACAGTGAAAACCAGCACTTTATTTTAATTACCTATTCTAGCTATTAACTAGTTATTTTAGTGTGCATAATACTAGCATATTGGCTGTTAATTGGTGTGTGTGTATATATATAAACCATATATTAATGCCTTATTTGGCACGATTTGGCCATATTTTAGATCCCCCTAATTCTACCCCATACCTAAAACAACTACCTTATATCAGGTTACAGAAGTAAAATGGCTTGTAAATGCTTTTCATATACAGCTCTCATTATAATCTAACAAGGCAAATGAACCACTTGTATAACCGCAATAATATGAGGGCAAAAAAAACAATCTTTTTTGTTTCTTTTTTTTTATTCAGAAATAATTTGTCATCTCTCACCCAATGTGTCTTGCATCCTATAGTATCTGAGCTGCAGGAGGAGGGGATGAACGCCATTAATCTCCCCCTGAGTCCCACACCTTTTGAGCTTCATCCTGAGGACATCATGCTAGGTAGGTGAACCCGTAGCCTCATTATTCAATTGATGCTCGCTCAGGTTAGTAATATGCCCTTACACCTTCCTCCTTCCTGTCACTTTCTTGTCCTCACAGAGGAAAATGAAGTCCGCACCATGGTGGACCCCAACTCGAAAAATGACCGAAAACTCCAGGAACTCATGAAGGTTTGTGTTTAAATCCAAAAAATGTAAATGTTGTCGTTTATTCATTCACCCTCATATCATTCCAATATCACGCCCATGATTATGCCCATATTAGGTGCTCATCGACTGGATCAACGATGTTCTGGTTGGGGAAAGAATCATCGTGAAGGACCTGGCTGAAGATCTCTATGATGGACAGGTTCTCCAGAAGCTCTTTGGTAAAGCATCTCTGTTTATTTTACAACATGCTTTACTTTGTATTGGTTATATTTAATATCTAAATATCCGAAAGAGCTCTACCTGAACTCCTCAAAATCTTCTCAGATTTCTATCTTCCCCATTTTAATTTGTCCTTGTGTTTCCATCCCGTAGAAAAGCTTGAAGGTGAGAAGCTAAATGTTGCAGAGGTGACTCAATCTGAGATTGCCCAGAAACAAAAGCTGCAGACGGTTCTGGAGAGGATCAATGACGCTCTTAAGGTCTCCACCAGGAGCATCAAGTGGAACGTTGACTGTAGGTCCCTAGAGCTCCAGCATGAGTCATTCAAAAGCTCCTAAATAAGACAAGCCTTATGCACCGTTAAACACGGACCTGTATTGGACAGTGAGTCTTAAAGTGTCCAGTTAGACATGCTGTGGTGCACAAAATGGCAAAGTAACATCTGTTTTAAACCCTATTGATGGACGTTCCTCATAGCTTAGAGCTTCAAAGACTTGGAAAACACTTAAGGTGATGTAACGCTGTTTTTTTTAGTTGATTTCAATTGCTCCACTTCTGTGGAAGAGACACTAAAGGGATTGCAGGTCTTTTTATTGTGTTTTATGAGGCAGATAGATTTATGCGCTATTGATTTTTGTATCTAATGGAGGTGAGCATTAATCCTGTGTCCTTAAGTTACAATTCACAAAGCTTAAGCTACATCTCAGCTTGTTTCGTGCCAATACTGGTTTTAATTCATGTAACTCAATGTATTTTCTCTCTCTCCCTTTTTAAAATTTTTTTTTATATAAAACCAAATACTAGCGGTTCATGCTAAGAGCATTGTGGCCATCCTTCACCTGCTGGTGGAGCTCTCACAGCACTTCAGAGCCCCCATTCGCCTGCCTGACCATGTGTCTATTCAGGTGGTTGTGGTCCAGGTACGTACCTCTGATTTAGACTATAATGTTCTCTAAGCTAAAATGTAATCTTTGTTGCTATGATGCTAGAAGTAGATAATATCAGGCGAGTATGGTTTGCAATTGAAACATTTTGTTAAACTCCTAAGGTAAATTCTCTCATAAATCACACAGAAAGGTTCAATTGTTGTTTTTGACCCACCAATCCCTGTTGAGAAAACTGCATATGGTGGTCAGCTGTGTTTTGAAGTCGGGATGCTGGTTTAAGCTGGTCCTTAGCTGTTCATGTGCTGATTCTTAGCTAATTTTTTTACCCCACAGAACACGATTTTTACAAGGAGACCAACATCGAAAATCGATTTGTCTAGATTGGTCTTTTTGTTGTGAAAACCTGGCAACCCTGCTAATAAGCTGTAGTCCCTGCTGAATAAAAACAACAGCTAAAACCAGCCTAGGCTGGTTGACTGGTCTTTAAGTTGGTTTTAGAGGGTTTTCCAGGTTGGCCAAAACCTCTCTAAAATCTACCTGCTGACCAGCTTAAACCAGCTAAGACCAAGGTTATAATAGTTATCGAAAACGAACGAAAAACTAAAACTAGAATTGAAAAAGCATTTTCGTTAACTCAAATAAAAAAATTAAAAAAAACGAAAACTAACTGAAACTGTTTTGTGTGTATACAAAAATAACTTAAACGAACTAATATTATAGCATTATCTATTTACTTCCTGCTGCCAGTTTTAAGCCAGGTGTTTGACCCGTACGGCACCACGTAGTGACGTCACGTGTCCACAGTCTGTCCGCGACGCCGCCGGCTAGCCTGATGGCTGCAGCAAAAGTCGGAAGAAGGCGGCAGAGTCCTAAATGGAATTTCTTTGATTATGAGTCCTAGGGCTGGGCGATTATATATTGTACGATATATTATGCGCATCTCGTCAGTAAAGCCGGTTCTTTGATTAAAATCACCAAAAAAGATTTCTCGTTCTCCCAGCGCGCGCACACACCTCTCTCTTCGTCTGTTCTGTTCAGCGAGCGGCTGAGAAGAGCAGAGCTTTTGGTTTAAATAGATATTATGTTGCTTCTAACTCGATTTTACATGCAAATATAGCCAAAATCACAGCATAGCCATTGTTTATTTCTTATTTGTATTTGACTTCATCAGACAATGGGTTGATTATATATCAGGATTTTAATCCAGATTAACATCTTGTAAAATATAGCTAGTTTAGAAGGCCTAATAATGGGGTGCATTTCAGTCACTACTTCATATTTATTCAGTTTTTCTGACAACAGAAACCATCAAATATATCAGTGAAAACAGTTATATTATAGTTTTTATTATACAACACTTTTTCTGGTGATTTTGATTCATGCACCTGACAAATGTCCTAATTTACAAAAGAAAAAATAAATTAATAAATAAATAAAACGAAAACTAAGACTGTAACTAAAAAAAAAACTAAACTAGAACTAGCAAATCTGCCTCTAAAAACAAATTAAAACTAACTGAATTTGAAAACAAAAAGCCAAAACAAAATTAAAACTAAAAATAATGAAAGATCCAAAACTATTATAACCTTAGCTAAGACCAAGCTGGTTGACCAGCTAAAACCAGCCAACCGACTGATATTGATGCCATCTGTGTTTTGTCTTAATTTCTTTTCATTTAATTTCGGCTTAACTTTGCCACTGAATTAGTACTAATGGTAATAATTTTGAAGTAAATGTAAAAAGGCCCTCGATTAGCTTCAGTAAATGGTGTATTTTCTCACTTTTCTTTGCTTTATTCAAAAATATTATATACATTTCTCATAATTATATCCAATATTTACTAGCTTTGTTTGATACTGACTCAAGTATGGATGGTTCTAGTCAGTCAAGTAGCTGACCGTTGTATAATTTGTAATGTTCTCATTGCTTTGCTTTCTATACTGTCTTGCTTTTAATGTTGAATCAAATACAGATATTTAAAGTCCTCAGAATGAATATAGTCAAGGAATATTTGGAAATACTGTATTAGGAAACAAAAAGACACTTATCCCACGAGACACTGGGATCACGAGAACGAGACAAGATGAGATTTTTTAAATTAAAAAAATAAATAAATAAATCCGAAGAATGCTGAAAGAGTGCAAGTCTATTGGTGGCACTGCGCATGTATCGAGCTCGTCCGTCCGCACTAATCCAAGATTGAGTATACTTGAAAAAGCTGTGTGGACACGTCCTTAAGTCTGCCTACACTGGAAGCGATAAAGCGACTATTGAAAACCATTTGAAATTTGTGTCAGTACGTCATAAATAGAACGCGGCAGCAGTTTCCCATCTGAGATTTGTTGCACCGCATCATACCACTATAGTGAAGATATCGCCAGCCACGAGATCTCGTCACACCCCTATGATAGGACAAACGATAGCAGTGTATGTCTTCAGGAGATTTTTGGCTTCTGTTCATATTTAATCTGTTCCTTATTTTGTCTTTCCCTTAGAAACGAGAGGGCATACTTCAGTCCCGTCAAGTGATGGAGAAGATCACTGGCAACACAGAGTACGGCAACACCGCAACCCTAATATCTAAATATCACCTCCATGTGTTAATAAAGGTGTCAATGTCAGGGTTTAATAATCTTTTGCACCTTTTGTAATGATTCCTTTCATATGTTACAATCGGTAGATCACTGATTACAAGATGGCGTTTGGATTAGCTTTGGCACTGTTTTGTCACTCTTTGTGTGGACACACACACACACATGTGCACAGCTGACTGTATAGCAGTCCAGCAGGCACCTGGCAGCTGGGGAGATAAGTGTGTGTTTTTGCACGGTATGTGTGTGTTCGTGGAATACTTCCTGAGGCTGTTATCACACACACAGTAGCTGCTGCTGCCCAGGCTGATGGCTGGCAGAAGTGATTAGAGAGTGAAGAGAAGGGGGCCCTCATGGGAAGGAAGCCCTGTCCAGGGCTGTCCCAGACTTGCCCGATCAATTTGATCACCCTTCCACACACCCAAATGGCAGCCGCCTTTTCTGCCTGGCTTTCAGTGACTGTAGAATTAAGAGCGATGAATTACCTCCCCATGTTGTGCACAGGAGATAAATGAAATGCCTAGCTTGCATTAATACAGTTCTGATGATTACAATTTTACACAATAATAAAGCAAACAAATAAATCTAAATTTAATGCTATAAGCATTACAACATTATAATGTACAGTATATACATTACAAGATATTTACTTATTAAATTAGAAAAATATTAAATTGGTAGTGTTTTTATAGAGTAATTTAGCATTACATGATGGAGACAATTAATTATTGTTATATTGATGTTACGTTATGATTTTCTGACCACATTCTTATATATGCGTGTTAGTACTAGGTCATAATTCAATTTTTCAATCATTATTTGATGGTTTATTAAATTTTTTTTTATTATTATTTATTTATTTTTTAAATGTTCGCAGGGCATTATCTGGCAGACATGGTAAGTGTTATTAAATTATTATTTCCATTTTCTTTCCAAAATTACACACTAATATTTGGGGTTAGCTGGTTTTTGAGAGAAAATTATATTTTATTCAACAAGGTTGCTATAAATTAAAAGTAAGACATTTATAATTCAACATAAGATTTCTGTTTCCAATTAATACTTTTATTTTGAACTTTCTATTTATCAAAGAAATTATATTAACTTTTCCTCAGAAATAATAACCCAAGTATTTTTTAAACCGCACAGTTTTTACTTTAATGATAACAAATATTACTTGGCCATATTAAAATGATTTCTGAAGAATCGTGATGGCTACTTAAAATTAAATGAGGGGAAAAAATACACTTTATATTAAAGTTAGAAAACGGTTATTTTAGGCAACGAGTTTTTATTGACTTTGATAAAGTTTTTTTTTAATTTTTTTAATCTTTTTTATTTATTTTGTCCAAAATGTTTAAAAAGCTTGCCAACCCCAAACTTTTGAACGCCAGCGATTTATAATTAATGGATGTATTCTTATATGTAGAGCGTGACGCTTTTGACACCTTGTTTGATCATGCTCCTGACAAGCTGAATGTGGTGAAGAAGGTATGAAAGAGACAATATATTAGCCAAATCGGCATTCTTAAACAAGACTGACAACATATGCATCTGTTTTCTGCAGACTCTAATCACCTTCGTCAACAAACACCTGAATAAACTGAACTTGGAAGTAGCTGAACTGGACACACAGGTACCTCGTGGATCAGCTCAATAAATGTATTGTGACGGTGGTAAACAAAAAGTGCTAAGCCAGGAGAAATCATGTTACAGTAATTTAATATAATGGTGGCAGCAGTAATATGATAAAAGACCAATAAATTATGTGAAATTATCATTCTGTTATTTTTAATTATGATACAAACCTGTTTGACTCTGACTGTGAACTTTTTTACATGGAATTGCAATGGGAACTGAATCTTTAAAAATGAACACAAAAGCACCATAAAAATCTAATTTAAAGAGCTTGTTCAGTGTGTGCTCAATATTTAAAATTTTCTGAACACGTACTATAGCTTTGTTTGCAAATATGTGACCCTGGACCACAAAACATAAGTTATAAGTAGCATGGTTATTTTTGTAGCAATAGCCAATAATATATTGCATGGGTCAAAATGATTGCTTTTTATTTTATGGCAAAAATATATTAGGATATTAAGTAAAGATCATGTTCCATGGTGTTTCCTACTGTAAATATATCAAAAACTCATTTTTAATTAGTTCTATGCATTGATTGGGACTTCATTTGGACAACTTTAAAGACTATTTTCTTAATATTCCAGATATTTAAGTAGTTGTATCTCAGCCAAATATTGTCCTAACGAACCATGCATAAATAGAAAGCTTATTATTTCTGCTTTCAGATGATGTATAAATCTAAATTTAAAAAAAATTACCCGTGTGACTGGGTTTGTGGTCCAAGGTCACATATAAAGTCGTAATTGCTCAAATGTCAAATATTACATGCATTAAAAATTTAATTAATTAATAAGATCCTAAATGATCTCCTGGTTATCTAAAATGATATTATAATCTTAATAAACACAATATAAATTATAATATAAAAGTCTCTTATGCTTACCAATGTTGTTTTTGTTTGATCCCAAATACAGGAATAATAGTAATTTTGTGAAATAATTACAATTAAAATAAATATATTAAACTTTAATTTACTTGTGTGATGCAAAGCAGAATTTTCAGCAGCTGATAAGACAGTCTTTAATGTCATGTGACCTTAAAGAAATCCTTATAATATGTTGATTTGCTTCTTAAGTGTTCAAAAAGATAGTTGTTTTGCCTAATACTGAATTTGAAATAGAAACCTTGTCACGTAATGATTTGTTAATGCCTCTTTGCTGAATAAAAGTAGTGCTAGTGTGTCAGAATTGTGTGTTATGTAAATTTGCATGTCTGGACTGGTTTGGTCTGTGTTGTTCTGACTGAAGTGTGTTTGTAGTTTGCAGACGGTGTGTATCTGGTCCTGCTGATGGGACTTCTGGAAGGATACTTCGTCCCTCTCTACAACTTCTTCTTGACGCCTGAGAATTTTGACCAAAAGGTATAAATTAGCAGTGCGTCTGTGGTTAGCGTGCTTCAGAATGAAAGCCACCCTGGTGTGCTGTGCTGAGTGTCATTAAGAGGGGGTGGTGTTGACAGTCTGCCCAGAGTACAGGCTGCTCACCTGGGTCACATCCAGCAGGCCCAGCCTCTGCCAACTGGGCATGTCGCACCAGGATGCATCTGTAATCTGCCTCTGCACAGGAAACGGATAAGTGGGGTGATGTGTAGCTTCCTTCTTATATCCCGTGCTTGTGTGTGGATTTTAGAGATAACTGCTTTAGGTCCATCTACAGTCCAGTTTGGGGAAATCACTTTTTTGCCTTTCTTTGCACATCAGGGTGTCACAATATGGCGGTTTTTTTTTTACCTGCAGGTTCATAATGTGTCTTTCTCCTTTGAGCTGATGCAGGACGGTGGCTTGGAGAAGCCCAAGCCCAGGCCTGAGGGTAATTATAGCTTTGTTTGCTCCAAATCCTGTCATTGTAATTGTGTGGTTGACAGACCATTTAAAAAGATTTGTCTTGTCAGAGCTGTACTTGGATGTTTTCCCAGTTCGCTCTTTTAGACTAAATGTACAGCTCTTAAATGTCACATACAAACATTTTTTTTAAATACAATTAAAGGATTTTTGGGGGTTGGCTTGTGTTGGAAATATAAGTTATATAATAAATAAAGATCTTTAAAATGATTTAATTTTATTATTATAATTTTTTTTTTTAAAGTTTCTTAGACTCATCAAGGCTGTATCTACAGGGAGTGCAGAATTATTAGGCAAATTAGTATTTTGTCCACATCATCCTCTTCATGCATGTTGTCTTACTCCAAGCTGTATAGGCTCGAAAGCCTACTACCAAT
>JAUCMU010000053.1:7915823-7926385 GCA_032275025.1 Enteromius treurensis
AAGTTTACCAAATAAGCCAGGCTTATTTCAGTTAGTCTGACTTATTTTGTAACAAATCTACTGACAATAAGCCTGACTAACCAAAATGAGCCTGGCTTGTACTCTAATCTTGTTTTATGGAACAGCCCCATGGGATCATTTCAGTTACTGCTGTCTATGGAGGGTCTGATTGCTCTCTGATATCATCAAAATCTCTTAATGTGCTTTCCCGAAGATGAACGAAGATCTAATGGGTTTGGAATGACATGAAGGTGAGTAATTAATGACATCATTTTCATTTTGGGGTGAACTGACCCTTTAATATCACACTTATCCTTGTCAAAGCATGTGATTTTTAGGTAATCACTGAGCACAAAAAGAAAGTTTTTACATACAGTAATGTTTGTTTAAAATATTGGAAGAGAACAGTACAAACAGTACATTATATAACATATTATGCAATTTTCACATATTACGACTTCCTGTTTTCACAAAAGCTGGTGATTTGTGTAATCTGAGGGGGAAATTGCAGAAAGGATACCTGGGTAATTGACTGACCTGTGCGTAATGTCCTGAATTGCAGGATTGCAATTATTTTGTCTTTTTTTGTGACATTTGTTCTTTCTCTGTTAAATCTTGATGATTATTTTTTTTTATTCTCTTGCCTCTCTTTTCATCATTCTCACTTTTTTTTGTTTCTCTAATCATCACTCTTACTAATGTTTTGAGAGTGCTTGTATTTTTTTTTAAAGGTTAAGAAGAATAAAGGTGACGAAGGAGGAACAGAGACCTCAAAAGTGAATAATGGGTTTGGTGATCCTACTGAATTTGGATTTCGGAGCCCCCGTCCATCTTTGTCAGTGTCACTTGATGGGTCGGACCTTTTAGTGTGTGGATTTTCAAAGTTACAGTGCCTTAAAATTCAACTGAACATCAAAGGTAGAAGAGCATTCATCCTGAACATCAAACATGCCTCTGAGGGCTCCATTTATAAAACATTCACACGAAAGGCATGACCTCCAATCTGCCAAATAGCATTTGTACTCATTTTGACTTAAGTTGGTTCATACAGACGTTTTAATCAAGTCATGAACGTGGTAACTAAGAACAATTCATGTTCTGTGTGACCCATGTGCTCCTTTCTCTGTGAAGATCATTCTCAGGAAGAGAAACGCTCAAGGTATTCCTCAATGTTTCCTTTTCGTGCCGTTTTTTGATTGCGTCCCTATAGAATGTGAGAACAACATTCTGCTAATGGCAGGCTCAGGCACGCTGACTTGCTCTCACGGGGTAACAGTAACAAGTTAACAAGCTGCTTCATTGCTGCTTCTCCAGATCCAATTATATGACCATTTAATTACACCCCTTTATCTCGCTCCTGCTCTCTGCTTCTGTAAAAGCACATATTGATTTCCAAGGACTTTCACGTTTATCCTTTTTGTTCGCCGTTACTGTGAAATGTAGCCACTGGGTGTATTTGTCATGTTTCAGTTTTTCCTTTATTAACAAGTGCTGTTTTTGATGAGAGCATTAATTCGTTTATTATTAAGAATAATTTTACTACAAATACTAAATGCTAAACTATGGTAATAGCAGTTTATTTGGTGGTATCCATGGATTAACTAAATAAAAAATTTATATTTTGTGAGGGATAGAAACTGTCCCCCGCCCCCACAAAATCTCTGAAAGATGGGTTTCAAATGGATTATTATGGACTTCTGTTTAGAAACAGTCCAAGCATTTCCTTGACCACAGCTTTTGTCTTTTTTTAACCACAAGATGGCAATGGTACATGTAATGATTGAGTTTCCTGTTATCAGCATGAACAACCCTTGTGTGAAAGCTTTTCTAGTGGACATTTTGTGTATATCTTACACAAGACATTATGTGTCTACATAATGTAGACTAATGTTATGTAGGCTAAATTCATCTGAGTAAACCTTATTTAAATTATTCTAAATGCAACAAGAAGCCTGAGTGACTTTCTTTCGGACATTATTGTGGAGGAGGGGGGTCTCTCTCTCTCTCTCTCTCTCTCTCTGTGTGTGTGAGAGAGAGAGAGAGAGTAAAACGTCATCGTCCCTCTTTAGGCGGGAATGTAGCAGTTAATTGGCTTTGACGAAAGCTTTCAAGAAACGCAAGTCTGCTTCCTCACATCATAACATTAAGAATCAGAAAGAGCTTAGTTGGAAAGAAAGAAAGATTCATTCTGATTCTGACGTAGAGCCTAAATACGTGACCTTCTCCCCGATTCCTCTACTTTATCTTTAAATCTTCGTTTCCATGCATTGACACACATGCAGCAGTGCTGACTGCAAGAAAAAATGTCAATTGAGTGTTCTGAAGTAACCTACTGTTTCAAGAATGAAAGTGACATGGCTCGAAAAAATTACTAATATGTAATATACTGACTCCTATGACTAAAACGAAACTCTGTTATTACTTTTTAATTTATTTATTTTTTACTTCTTTGTTTTTTTTTCGTAGATTTCGATGACAATTATACCATAGTGAAAAAAAAATATATATATGTAGGGAAAACCCAAGATAAGGAAATGCCCTCATTTATTGGATTACGAATCGATTGAATAAACGATTCATTGACGCCACGATGTGACCAATGTGACTTCAAAAAGGCCACTGCAGTGAAGTGATTCAAAAGATTCGAGTCACTGATGAATCAAAGGTCCTCACCGCTCCAGTCGCACGCTCAGCGGCGGCCCCTCCCACCTCCTAGGAGTTCTGCGAGTGACGTCACGCCATCCCCGCCCCCGTCGCAAACTCGGTCCTTCGCGTTCATTTCATTCTTGCCCTCATTCCGCGCATACTTCACATCGTTGTTAGATACGCGGAATTGTCGCGCTCTAGCGCTCCGACGTGAAGGGAAAAAAAAGAAAAAGTGATCAGCTGGAAATAAACCGGAGCGTGCGCTCGACCCGATTGCTCAGCATCAGACACATTTCAAAGGCTGAGGTACGTTTGCGCTTTATTGTACTAAGTTGTCAAAAGCGATGCGAAGTTATAGACTCTATTTAGATTCTCCGTAAAATTGCTTTGAAGGGTAAAAAGGATGCGTTTTATTTTTACTGCTAGTTTTGCTAACAACTTCATGTGTTTACTTTTGAGTATCATAGATTAATACGTAAATATAAAGAGTACGGCGGATGTTGTTTTATTCTCAATTTTTAAAAAACATGACACGGCAGAAATAAGCAGCCTTTCACGATGAAAATCTAAAATACACTCTGCCAAAAGTGGCAGTTAAATACAATGATTCATGTTTTCCTTTTTGGTAGGTTGTGCAAACATCCGCACAGATTTTCATCACTTGTGGAGGTTCAGAAAACACTTTTCCTTCGACCAGTCCCTGCTAGTTCACCACGGTCTCGTCCTAACAGTAAGTTCATATTTACTTTATTAGCAAACCTCGTGTTGTGATTCATGTTTCTGGCATGACTGAATCAGTGTCATTGATTTCTGGTTACTAGCGTGACCTCAGTGACTTGTGGATGTTTAGTCGCTTATTTAGTCTGGCTATAACACCCCGCTCCCGTTTGCTTTCCTGAAAAACGCCAGTTTTGTGTACATAAATAAAGGATTAGGGAGAAAGTCCATGGTCCAGCCCCTGTTAATAATTAATCTGGACGTTTGAAAGCCCTCAGACTAAAATTAGTGCCTGTTCTGAGACGGTTTCAAAACCTACCTAGACAGCATTTGGGGGCATCGTTTGTCATATTTTAGGACACATTCTGTGTTATTAGTCATGTTGAACTGCTAAAAGAGAATGTGATGCATTTATTGCTGTTTTACAATACTTGTTCAATTTAAAGTATGTAGACTATCGAGCATCAACGAGAGAACATTTTAAACACGTTGACTGGACTTGGAGGGCTTAATTTTAGTTTGTGAAAAGATTAATAAATGAGCGTGCACTTTAATTTAAAAGTCTTCTACTTTAGAGGAAGACAAGTTTATTTTGTTTCTTTTTTTGTTTGCTGTCCCCCCCCCTCCCGCTGCAGTCTGACAGTGGTTTGTTGTCTCAGATGAGATCGACCCCCTTCACTATTGTGTTGCTGTTTTGACTTGCAAGTCTATTTAACTTATGTAAACGGAGTAGAGACCCTTTTCATAACTGAAACACCAGTTCTCGCAATCCAAAACAATGCATCTCACTAATAAAAACCAGTATCTATGACAGTTTCCATTCATGTAATTGAATCAAAACCTATTAAGTATCTTATATGGTCTAAATAGTGTTCATTTTGAAACTGAAACTGACAGATTTATAAGTGTCCCGAACGTTTTCTGTTACTAAATCATGAAGTTTATGTATAACATTGTAATGTGACCTTTTCAAAAGGAGAGAACCAATCGACGCAGTTGGTTAATTAAGCTGTTTTCTCTTTTCGAAACTTTGTCAGAAGAGGAAAAAAATAATGCGCCAGATTCAGTAGACAGAGCTTCCTCTGGGAGCATGGGATTGTGGGAAAATGGGGGAAGGGGCCCTTCATTGTTCTTGCTGTTATTGAAGCAGGGGCTCGTGGAGCGGCTGAATTACTCCACAAACAGTCCCGCTCCCATGCTGACATCTGGTTTGCCACTTAAGCGCACCTGTAGGCTGAAAGATGCTAAACTGTGTGTATTCATTCTGGCGCTGGGCTAATTCAGAGGAACAGCCATTTGTTTGACTGTTGCTGCCACTCACCGTCTAGCCAACTCCATTGTTATGCCAGCAACAGGCGATAGTGGTGGAGGCACCATATGGCTTGTGTGTGCCTCGATGTTATCTGGTAATTTAGCTTATCAACACCATTATGTTGCATTTTGTTCTTTCTTTTACATGTCTTTTTATGCAAAGAGGGTGATTGAGTAAGTTTAGGGAGGGAGAGACTGTTGACACACACCCAAAGTACATTAGTTAGGCATTTTAATGCACATTTGCTTTCTGTATGATTTTAGTAGGGAATAAAGTACAATTTTTATAGGCTTGATTAGATCAAGCCATTGACATTTGTTATCATCTTAGTGAAAAATATTTAGATTTTTTTATTTTTCACAAATAATCCCTAGTTTTCTTGAGCACTGCTGTATTTTTGCAAAAAAAGTACAGAAATCTGAAACAAAGTTGCCAAGGATTTAAGCAACAGGTGCTTGTGATCTGTATTGCATGAGGAAATATTAAGACTGGCTTATCGGAGGAAGAAAATTGTGGACGGGGAAAAAAAGACTGGCGCTAAATTTGACCAGATTACATTTGTCTTGCGAGTTACATGTGTTCATTGCCATCTCATCCTTTTTCTTTTGGCATGCATAATCACAAGTCTTGTATGATAACTGGTTTGGGGAGGGGGTGGAATACGAAACCCGAAAAGATTTGTCGGAGCAAAACGCGAGAGGGGGGCCTGAAGGGGCAACAAAGGAAAATTCATATGTAATGAAATTTGGGTTGAGAGTTTGTCAGCGGAACAATGGCTCAGTGGGACTGTGTGTAGCAGGGGCACGGGTGGCCGGCTTTGTTCAGGGAACACAGGAACAATAGGGTGTCCTCTGTGGCCCGGGGCAGCGGGAGGCCCACGCCGTGCCCTGAGGTAAACTCTGCTTTGTCACAAAAGGACCGCTCTCTCCACACAGCCCACCGCTCCACAAGACTAAAGACAGCCAGAGAGAGACCCTTACTGGAACTCTGCCACTGACGTCAGCACGTCTGCCCCGGGATGATCGCTGACGCCCTTTTAGCTAGCTGATGGAAAAGTTGTTGAGACGATTCAGAGAGACTTGAGTGAAATCACAGATTATATAATATCTTCTAACAATTTATTTTGAAGGGTCCACGTCACACTGACTATCAGAAACTTTACTAACCCTTAAACAGTCTGCTCTCAGAGTTAGTAGACATGAATGATAATTAGTTGACACCTATTTACGTAGTTACTTATAGTTAGTAGAATGAAAGTGAAATATAAAAATAAAGTGTAAACAAAGAGAAACCGATGGATCTTGAGTGAAAGTGCAAAGAAAAAAAAATTTATATGAAAAATGTCATCACGCTGTGAAAAATTATGGATAAAGCGGTAGATATACCCTAGTAAAAAATATATATATTCTTAAAAATACATTTATTTCATACTAAGTATAGTTCAAATCTATTCATGTGTTTTCCTGACGCTCAAGACTGCTTGTGCACATATGTAAATGTCTAAATGTTAAGCCTAAAATGTGTTTTAATTGGAGGATTGTGTGCTCTTTATATAATAATATTGATATTTCCAGTGTACCTGAAGTATAGCCCACTTTGCAATAGTTCCACTTCAGCTCAATCAAATATAGTTCAGTATATCTTTAGTTGGACTTCAGCACTACCTCCATGCAATTAAAGTGCATGAAGTAGTTTTTCCAGTTTAGCAGACTTTAAGTATAGCCGTTTAGTACAGGCCTACTAAAAGTACAGTTGCAGTATAGTTTTCTTACGTACATAAATATCTGTGTATGTATGTATTTGCAAATGAAAGTACATTGAGTACATTTTCGAGTGAAGGTTTTGTTACGTCTGTATCATGTAAAGATCATGAAAAGGGCAGTAAAATAGACAAACTAATTAAAAACAGTGGAAATGTTCTGGGAATACACTTAATGTTTTAATTGTGTGTGTGTGTGTGTGTGTATAGATCGTGACTTTGAGAATAGAAGAGATTTTCTTTATGCAGGTTATTTTATTGTCATGAAATCAGTTTTTCCTTTAATGTTTCCTCCGCTTAGTGTAAACGCCAGAACAACAGCTTATGGAGAGTCAGAGTGAAATCAGTCACTAAATGAGTCAGTTCCTGACACAAGTTCCAGTTAAACACCTCCCGTACAGGAGTAATCAGAGGTGGTCTTGCAGTTCGCATTTCCTTCATTTCATACAGTTTACCCATTTATGCAGCTGTTTCAAAAGCATTTCAGTTACCTCGGTCGTAAAAAAACGTCCTTTGTTTTTTGTTAGTTCTGTTCAGGAGCAGGTCTCTTTTTGCTATTCGCTACAAAGCACTAAAGCTTTCTTTTTCCTGTTGGGACAGTAGATTAAAAAAAGACACCGCTGTGTCCTAGATGGATTTCAGGAGACGCCAAGAAAGGGCGAGCAATTCTGTTTTGATACAATTTGATCAGATGTGCTGAGAGTTTTGAAAAGACTTTCTTCTGCGTTTATAAGAACCGTCTGTGTTCTCCGTGTCTGTGGTAAATCAGGAAGCGAGTGCGGTTCACGGCACCCTTTGGAGTAAATGTATTTGTCCCCTGCTGGACGGTCAGGAAAGGTTATGAGCAAACACTGGTCATGCTTCTCGGGAGCTCACACTTATTTGAACACGTCGTCTCTTCCATTTCCTGGAGGAGGCATTGTGGGACGGCGTGGGGAGAGTGGCACCCCAGGAAGGCATCGGATAATAGCGGGGTCTGACTCAGCGAAAAATAGCCTGCTTTAGAAGAATGGAGCCTGTGGAGTGATCACAGAAACATGTCTGCTCCTGGACTGTCTTCAAGGAAGTGGATTTTGTACGTGGCCTCTGGCACTGTAACAACTGAATCTGGTCATTTAAGTAGGACATGGTCCTAAATCGGTGTTCCTATAGCAACCAATTAGATTATAGGAATTTGGAGGTGACTGATAATATCTTTGGCTGTCTTTCTCATGAATGTTGATTAGGTGATGCAACAGTTTTCTTAATTAGGGATGCACAATATATTGTACCACATCGGTAATCGGCATAAGTTTCTTATTTCTTCTTTTTTTAGAGATTTTTTTCATATTGATTTTTTTTTTTTTAATTATGCATGGTCATTTGCTTTATTATTATATTTAAATGGCCTTTAAGTTATTTAAAAAGAATGTTATAATAAAAAAAGAATTTAAATAAAATCTTTAACTAAATACGAAATAAATATTTGTTTGTTTGCTGTACATTACATTTATAAAATCATTTAAATGGATTGATTTTAGTATTTTATTTTAAATTTATTTAGACCCAATAATATAGTGTTTTAATATTGTCCATTTATCGGTTATCGGACGATATTTAAAACTAATTTAAAAAACTTTTATTTCACTGCTATACATTGTATTTATTGTTCAAGCTCCTTTTATTTATCAATTTTTATTTTTAAATTACCTTTGCCATTAAAGTTTATTTTTTACAATACTACTCATTTCATAGCATTATATATAATTTTTAGATAATCTCAAAATACATGATTATTATGCCTACATTTATTATATAATTTAAATGATTGATTTAAATGATCTACCTATAATTTTTTTTTTGTAACTTAGCAATGTCAGTAGATATTGTTTGCATAATATTTCATTCTAATTTCCCCTTTTTATATTTAAATGGTTAAATTTAATCTATTAAAAAAAAATCTCAAAATGTTTATTGATTTTTCTTAACACATAATACATTTTTTTATGCCTGAATTTACATGTAACATTTAAAGTTTTTTTTTTTTTGTTATTTCTGCATGGACAAAAATTGCATAATATTTTAATATCAGCCTTAAAATGAAAATAATAATCCGCTTATCTGCATCAGCCAGACATGTAATACTAGTCATTGTTCTCAACCACTCATTGATTTTTAAGGGCAGGTTAAGACAGGAACATTGTTCCAAAACCAACAAACAATATTGATTTTGGAACAAGTCTTTCTCGCGTAAATCAGTTTTTGTTTTGTTTTTTTACACTTGCTGCATCGGATTCAATGTTGCTACATTAGAATAAAAATGAGTGCAAAACCTTTCAAGCATTACTGTTTGGTCAAGCCAGCTTTCTCTGCCCACTCGACAATAACTTTCCAGAAGTCCAGCCGTCACTTTTGGGTCATTAGCACTTGGTTGAGAGGATTACATAGCCATGGGGAAAGCAATAACAACAGTGCTTACATGCCCGCTGCCCCTTAGGAGTCCATGCGTTGCAATTCACAGACATATTTTCACTTGGACATTAGCGGGTTTGTATGACCTCCAAAATTGCATTGAATAAAGTCATAACCAGGGGAGCGAGCGAGCCAAGCTGTGCAGTTTCTGTTCAGTTGAATGAAGCCATGGATAGTACATCTTTATATTGGTAAAATGTCATCTCAAGGATAGTTTCTCAAAGACTTGCATGTTTTGTAAAAACCCACGCTTTAGTTGTCAGCATGACGAATAATTAATTTGAAGCACATGCCAGGTTATAGAGATGAAGGCACTGAAAATGTATTACGAGGTTGAAATTTTTCTGACTAAAGACGAATCTTTGCATATCTTTCTGAATAGGATCCACGGCCCTTTTCTTAAGAACCCTTCACATTGCTTGCATCTTCAAGACGTCTTCCTCAGATAATGTTTTTTTTTTCTTTAAGGAAGGATTCTTTGGCGTGGTTCCTCCGCAGAAATAAAAGGACATGGTTTCATCTAAGCAAATACTACACTGACAATCACAGTACAAGATGTGCTGGCCGCTATACAACACATGCCATTGAAATGCAAAAGCCTCCCTCTCTCAGAGAAAGACTGAAAGAAGGGATTTTTAGGTCATTCTTAATTGAATTTCCTGGCTGATGACAGAGTAATATAGAGACTAATAGCATTGTCCGTGCATCTCGTGTCACCGCTAGAAATGCACTGGAGGAAGGCTCTTTGCGATCACTTACAGACACTGGATATATGAAAACCCTTCGTTCATTATGTCTTCGTTTAATAACTTAATAAGCCTTGTCCGTTAAGTCCTACGTAGCTCATGTTATGAAAGTGGAATAGACTTACGAGGGTTAATGCAGCCATTTGTTTCGATTAATTGAATGGACCATGTAGTGGTTACAGCTATGCTTTCGTCTGGAGTTTTACACTGAGATCAGATCTTTTTCGTTCACTATCTCTTCAAGTTGCTGAGATGAACATTCATTGACATAATTAACAAATATTTTATGTTGTACCTTTGTTACATGTGTATATATCGGGAGTTGTTCAACTTTTCAGTGGCAAGGACCCCAAATGTGAGGAACCTTTGAAAATATGAAGGCAGTTATATTTGAAGGCATATTGGATTATGTATAATATCACAAGCATATTATAGACCGTTTCAACGACAACAACATAAACAAACGTTACTGCACATGCATGCTTTTGTGGCCCCAACTTAACTTCCGGTAAACGTCCAAATATAATCAATATTTCTAGAGTAGATTTTTTTTTTTATGACAAGCAAAATATCTTCGTATTTATTAAAAATGCAAACTCATTCTCTGCCAGCAGGAGGTTCTTTAAGTACGAGAAACAAGAGGTTTCCACGGTAACGGCTGTAGACAAAGCAGCCCTGAGCTTATAAACGCTGCCTTTATATGCAGGATGAAATGAAAATTACATTTTCTAAAAAAAGTCAGAAATACAGTGAAATAAAAATACTCATGCATCAGTTTGATTTTTAAACGTGCATTACGTGGTTTTGGTTGGCGGCACTAACCGGACCGATAAACGAACACAGGCTGGAAGTTAACATCGGTCTTATATATATATATATATATATATATATATATATATATATATATAGCAATATTATTTTTTAGCTTCTT
>JAUCMU010000053.1:7926485-7958562 GCA_032275025.1 Enteromius treurensis
TTAACATAGCTCTTATATATATATATATATATATATATATATATATATATAGCATTATTATTTTTTAGCTTCTTTGTTGCGTTAAAGCCAAAATATTTTGTTTTTAAAAAATATATATATAATTTTGTATTACTATTCTGTAGCTTTACTGTTTAATTAAAGCCTAAAATATGATAAACACTATTTATATTTATAAAAATAGTATTTTATATTAAGTTTTTTTTTGTTTTTTTTTGATAAAAAAATATAATTTCAATGCACTTATGGTGACACATAACACTGAAAATAACAGAAACTAAAATATAAGCACACATTATATATAAGTCTTATAAGTGAAATTGTTTAATTGTTATCTTTTCCTCTCAATTTCATTTTTATCCTTTTTATTTATTCTCTCTAGTCTAGAGCCAGATAGACAAAATAGAGCCAGATACAAAATACATCACAAAATAAAAATCTATAATATATAAATGAATATTTAATATATTATGATTATGAATTGTGTGTGTATATGTATTTGTGTGTGTGTATATATATACATATAGATAGTTATTTTTCTTTTTTTTACTGTAACAATTTATATATATATATATATATATTTGTATTATACATTTTTATTTTTTTAATTCATCTTTATGGTTTTCTTTAAAAACTAGGGCCTAGAGAAATGGAATATGTGCACAGAAACAGTCCAGTTGTTACTTATCTTTACCTAATCACAGTGCAATTACAAACATCTAACACATGGTGTGACTGTAATTCCCGGTAAAATGTTTCTTTAATACATTTAAACCAACCAAAGCAACAAAGTAGAGGCGGGCGGAAATGTAGTGGTTTTCTGTCGACCCGGCTGCCAACTTCATCAATAGGGAGCCGCTAATGTGCAGACGAGAGCCGGGCGGTTCGATTACAGCTTCATTTGGTAATGAAGTGAGAGCGAGAGGCTCCCGTGAACACTTTAAAGAGCTCAGCATGATGGTTTGGAATCGAATAAAACAGATTTTGTGATTTAGACGCGTGCAGAAGAGTTCGCTAGCATTGCGACACAAATCAGACCCCACACAAACACTGTCTGTACCCATATACATATCATTACATTTAATTACAACAAGCTGGCGCTTTAGTGGTGTTCTCGCCTGTGGACATGGACACACACACAAGCGTACACGCGTATACTGTGAGATACCCTCATCCGTTGGCAGCGCGAGTAGACCAGAGGGAGCGAGACAGCTGCCCGGGGTGGATGTGTGCCTCCCGGTTTGTGCGGGATCGCACCCATGCCTTTCGTTTGGCCCGCTGAAGCTGCCTGGAGGGTGAAGTGTATTGTAAGTGTGACCACAGTACATTGTTGCATGACTAATCTCGGCCTTCCATCTGCCACTGAGGCCCCGGCACAAGCACTGCGCTCTCCAGCATCAAGCACTGCCATATTGCAGCAGTCACAACATCTTGGCTTTGACTGGCACTCTACTACAGCAGAAGCGCCCGGGTGGACCCACTGCCCGCCTCACAGCCGGGAATTATGGGACGTTACATGTGCACACATAACGAAACAGAGACTCGTCCACAAGCTGGCGGCTTGTGTAAATGTCTTCTTTTTTTTTTTTTAGAGAACTTAATTGTCATGTACGACGACTTAAGTTTAAATGGATGGTGTCATCATTTGCTCACCCTCACATTGTCCCAGTCTTTTCTTATACAAAATAAAATAGAAGATATTTAAAAATAAAAAAATTAAAAAAAGTGAAAGAAATTTTTGGTCCCCACTCACAGGTTTGAATCTACGCTAGGTTGGGTAAATGGTATTTCTTTGCTAACGGTCTAATCGGATTCAATGATCTATGCTAAGCTACAGCTAAAAGTGCTACTGGCTGTCAGTTTTTTAATCAATTATCAGCTGAAAAAAAATCATTAAAATACAGGAAAAATCTAAAGAAACAATTCAACTCCACTAATCGATTAGTTGGTTATTGGACGACTAATAAATTAGTCAGCCACCCCTGCTAGACAAGTAGGTTATTTATTTCGTTAGTTTCTTTCTTTGGCTTTTCATATGGCCTCTTTCTTATTGAGTCTCTTTCTCTTTTGAAGTGTGAAGTCTTGTAAATTACAGGGAGGATGTGTGGTGTGTCGAGAGCCGCCTCTCTCTCTCTCCGATTAAACCATCACACTCAGGCTCTCTTTAATCTTTCGCAGTCCAAACCACCAGCCTGCTTTTGTTGATGCTAATTCAAAACTCATGTAGAATCTTTCAGATATCCGAGATATTACCATGCAAGTAATTATAGCATGTACTTCTGGTTTGGTCTGCTGGTAATGCGCAAGATCAGGGAGTATTTGCATGAAAGAAAACCTTGGCATGAAATAGACGCATAGAGCTCAACAAAAAACAAACAAACGTTTGCACTCTGATATAGTGCACTGAATGTACAAATACTGTATTCGGTAAGTGTTTCCATGATTTGCCAGAAGTGGAAACCTACAGATTGTAGTGTAATTGTGGGCAAAGCCAAAAGTGCATACAAGCTGGAAGTGATTACAGTTAAGTTCATCTCCAAGTCAGGGAGATGATGTTTAAGAGCCCAAGCATTTAGCAGTTTGCAGCATGCACAAATTTTATCACTCGCTCTCAGCAGTGAGGTTTTTTTTTGTTGTTGTTGTTTTTTTTTACCTACGTCAGCTTTTAGTACGGCAAAAAAAGAAACATTCACAACTGTGAAGTGTTAGTGAGACACCCAGTCACACACTTTTTCACACACTTTTAGCTACCCAAAAGGGGACTTGCACTTGATATTATTTTTATATAAAGCTAATTATACTGTGAACCTTTACAATTAGAATAGCTGGAGACAAAAAGACAGTGCACGTATTTTATTGAATGTGACTTCACATTTTAAAAGTATACTTAAAAACCATACTAGCAGACAATATTGTTATTTAAATAAAAATTAAAGCGCTTTAATGTAGAACACCTTATGAATCCTTATGTTTCAATCTTTTGTCCTGGTATACCCTTAAGTACACTTATTTTTACTTGTTTACTAATATGATTAGAATTTTAACTGTTATTTGACAATAATATTTAAAGCTCAGAAATGAATTAAATTAGAGTTTCATCATTTAAAATGTCTAATTACGAACATTTTTAATCACACGGCATGCAAGCATTAATAGAAATTACATTACATTTCAGATTTAGTTTACCACAAATGCTTCTCAGTGTATCCAGGAGCAATCTTTAACCACAACATTTAAAGACAATGTAAAATAAATTGTTATATTAAGATTCCATAATCTCTACTTAAAGGAATAGTTTCACCCAAAGATGAAAATTCTGTCATTTAATCACTCTCAAGTAGTTCCAAACCTGGAAAAGGAAGAGCTTTTGAAAGAGTTTGTAACCAATTGTAATTCAAGCACTCGCACGCGATCATTCCTGCGTTCGATCTTCTCTCACCTGCTCGCGCGAACACTGTTGTTTTTGTCAGTCGTGGGGGCGGGGCTTGCTGTTTTAGTTACAACTAAACACCCCCCACCCCAACCACCGCCTACGACGACGATGTCATCGTACATTGCGATGTTTCACATTAGACATTGTAAGATGTCAAATTGGTCGACATCGCCCAACCCTACAACCAATGTATCATTGAATGGAAATGTTTCTTTCTCTTAGGTACATTTAAGCACAATGTTTTGTTTTTATTGTGAGTGTAGGCCTAAATAAAAGTAAATCCGCGCAATCCCGCCGGAGCATCTCGTGGAAACATCTGTTATTCGTGCTAAATAAGGCTAGAGTGCGTTTTAGTTTCTTTTTAAATGCATTAGTTTTGGCAAGACTTTTATAATCTTCATAATGAATGCCATTAGTCTATAATTTGTGTTTTATTTTATGAGTTGTAGTTTTATATAGTTGTGAATGTGAAATTAAAAAGCTTTAATTGCGAGTCATATACTTAATGCATAGATTATTTTTGACACGTTTTTTTGTCCGATCCGTTGAGGGCTACTTGTTGCAATTTTGAGAGAAAAAATGTTCAAACTTTTCTATTCAAATGTTAAATGGATTATATGGCACTCAAAAGTCAACAGATCATCGCAGACTATCTGTTTAATATAGAATTTGATCGATTTAAATAATAATAACTACAGGTTATTTATGTTTTGGTGAATGTCTATTTCTGAGATCATACAGTGTGCCCCCTATGAAAACGAAATGCCCCCCCATTCAAGATTTTCTGCCGACGGCCCTGTTTGGGTCACCATTGACTTCCATAGTATTTTTTATTTTTTTACCTACTGTGGAAGTCAGTGGTCACCCAAAACAGCCTGGTTACAAACTTTTTTCAAAAGCTCTTCCTGTTATGTGACAGAATTTTCATTTTTGGAATAACTATTCTTTTTAATTATGTCAAAAAACACTAACTGATTGCGTTTAATGTAAATTTAAACTGTAGTCTAATGTATACTCTATTTAAAAGTATCTGAAGAAGACGTCTTTTCACAAGTTTCCAACACTTTGCAGACTCACATTAACACATTGTGAAGCGTAACCTGCTCAAATTTGACAGGAAACACATGCTAGTAGTTCTACAATAGGCAGCAGTGTTTTGACTGGGCAATTTCCCAATTAACATAGCCACTAGGCCAGACGTGATGTGAAAAGTTTTGTAGTTAACAATCACTCAGTGTGACCATTTTAGATGAGATTTCTATGGTTTTAACACTTCATGGTTTACTTCAAAGTCGTACACACACGCGCGTTTGATGTCGTAGCTCTCTTGGCTGTTTATTTGATTTTATGCCAGATTGTTGCACTGTTTCCTTGATTTGTAGTGTAATGGTTCTAATGAGATTGCGATTAGCTGCAGCGTTTTTGCGCAAGGCAGTTTTCCTTTAACATGAAATGTACTGTTTGGCGCTAATGCTAAAGACAGTGACTCGTAGGAGTGATTTGGGTTAATCACTCTCTCTCTCTTGAGCTACAGGATCAACATTTGTCATTCAGCAATCTTCTACCACAAATTTAAAAGCTGGTCTGACATCATTGCCAGCTTGTAAGTGCTTCGAAGACAGCAGCTGTTTTGGTTTAGCCTAAGTGCCACTCCTAAATTAGCGTGGCTTATGCGTTTTCTCATTTCCTTCATGGGCTTTCAATCATGTGTTGATCTTTAGCTTTTTGGTTTGATGTTTTTTATGGGTGATGATAGAATGTTTTAATTGTATTGAATGTGCTCAGCGTTAATTATAATTTTTCATTTCCAAACCGCAAATAGATTCACTGTGCGAAGTTGTAAACAGGCCATTTTTGAAGACGCAATGGCATTGTTTAACAGTAAAAGTAGCCAATAGAGTTCATAATGGCACAGCCATAAGCAGTGATTTGTTAGTTGTTGTTAGCGGTGGGACATTCTGATTCTAAAGAGCATCTGATTGGATGAAAATCTTAGTGGTGAAAAAATGGGTGTCAATTATATTTGGTCTCTTTTTAATGTATCAATGTGATACCGCTACGTTTTTTTTTTCTGTTTTCATTTTAATTTCATTTTAAGTATTTGTAATTTTTTTTTTTTTTTTGTCAATACGTACATTTTTAGTTATGGCAAAAAGTAATTGTGTGTATATAGATATATATATATATAGATACAAGTAGATTTAGATATAGATAGATATACTGTAGATATGTATATGTGTGTGTGTGTGTGTGTTTATATATATATGTAGTATAGATATAGACTCGTATATTATAAACAAAAACCTTTATTTTTAATGTGATACATAATATTAAAGTTATTATATTTTACGTTTTTGTTCGCATAGTATATGTATTGTTTGTATTGCATAATGTTGCATTATGGTAATGCTACCTCTAAATACCACAAATAATTTGTATTCCCGTTCACCACTTCTTGAATGGTTGTGTTTTCAGACACTTCTTTATTTACTTGGCTCTTTGCAGAAAGTTAAACAAGTTAAACACTGATTTGCATTTTTTTTTTTTTTACTGGTTGCTCTTCCCAGGTCAGTGTGCCTAGAGTTCTCCAGGCTTGGGCTCCGAGATCCCAGCTGTTGCCATGGATCCCAGCAGCTGGAGCGGCAGTGAAAGTGCCGGCGAGGATATCGAGAGGATGAGCGACTCGGCCGATAAGCCCATGGACAACGACGCTGAGGGCGTGTGGAGCCCTGACATCGAGCAGAGCTTCCAGGAGGCCCTGGCCATCTACCCACCCTGCGGACGAAGGAAAATCATCCTGTCTGATGAGGGGAAAATGTATGGTGAGTTAAAAAAAACCTGCAACTTGCAAACTCTGAACTTGACTTTGAATCCAGAGTTCACATAAACAAGACCAACTTTTCAAGTATCAATCAAATTGACTTTAAATACAGAGTTTTCCCAACACACCTACTTATTTTGACTAGCCATGTAACGTTTTGACTGCCGTGGCAGCTTGTTTTGACTGCTCGTAATCGTGAGCTGTTTGTTGAGGTTGGCGGGGAACAGGCTCATCAGAAAGTTCTCAGGGAAGTTGTTAGTTGTTTGTCCTCAGGGTGAGACGATGAGGTCCGTCGGGCCTCTGAAACTGGAAAAACGGGACTCCAGTGGGCCAGGCGGTGGAGCAGGCTGCTGTCCTGGGTTCTGTTGTAAAGTCAGCGTGAACCATTAGTTAGGAGCAGATGGTCGTACGGCTGACACCAGCTGCGCTCCCAATCCCCCCCACCTAATTCCCCAAAGCTTCCCCCCTCCCCTCCACGCCTCCCTCAAACTCCCGGCTGGGCTGATGTCATGGAAAGAGGGAATACTGATTTTCTTTTCACTTAGGATATTGAACATGCTCTTGGCCTTGTCCACAATGAAGCCTCCTCACAATGCTTGGACTTGTATCCAGCTGTCTTTATTAGGAAACCAAACAGTTGTTAAATCCAGATGCATGATGGAAAAAGTGGTCAAGCTATTTCGAAAGTTTCTTTTTATTTTTATTCATGTTTGGAGCCCGCATTAGGATGCAGGTTCGAATCCAGCTTGCCATTTTCATTTGCCTTTTCCAATTTCCTTTTTGTTGAAAACATTTATGTAGTTGGCACACACTTTTATCCAAAGCCACTCACATTGCATTCAAGGTGTTTAAGTCATGCATTCACTGGGAATCAATCCCACAACCTCGGTGTTGCAAGCATCATGCTCTGCCGTTTCTTTGAAATCTTATTGAAACTTTACTTTAAGAGTCTGCACCAAAGGCCTTGTGGGAAGTGTGCTGACATATAGCGCAATTGCGTTTTGGGTGTCTCGAATCCCGACTAGAAAACCTTTCCAGATTTCTATCTAAAGAACGTTTAACAGTGTTTGTAAACATGTTTTATTTACTGGTATTTTACACAATTTCGAATTGCAATAATAAAATGTGACATCTTCCCTAAAATGCAGTTATCTAGCGTTATGTTTATTTCCACATATATTCATTTCAACCTGTTAACACTTAAAGATATTATTATAAATGAACAAGTAGGTTAGGCTACATTAATATATAGTTGCCTTGAAATGTTCCTCATCTATTCATTGTCTGTAGGCTCTTGATTTGAAATGAGTCTGGAGGTGTGGATGCAAATGTTAACAAAGCTGGACTTGAGAAGGTGTTAAGGAAAAGATCAAATTTGAAATCGTCAAAAAAAATAAAAAATAAATATATATATATATATATATACACACATAAATATATATACATAAATATAATTATAATTATTTAAATATATATATAATATAATAATTGTATATATATATTTTTATATATAATAATAATTTATATATATATATATTAGTTGCTCATTGTTTGAGCTTGAACTGATGCTAAATTGAACGTTAAGTTAAATGCCAAAAAGGAAATTTCTTTCCTAACAGACACCTGTTTGTTCCCATAACCACGGTGTTTTTTTCCTTCAGGCATTTCCTTCTAAACAAATTGGCTGGTGCCCGTGGGAGGTTTCTTGGGTCGTTGAGGCAAACCTGTCACCTCCTACGCTGCCGTCCGTGTAGCATTCCTTAGCCTCACGCTTGCCGTCACCTTCGTTCGTCCATAGCAACTGTTTGCGATTTAATTTAACTGCACGTACCCATCACAGACCCATTTAAGTCAAGATCCCGGTCCCCAGTCCTCTCCAGGTCTGCCAGCGCCGTGTGGTTAATTAGCATCCGTCCCTATAGCAACCTCCTTTCGTTTCAAAACAATATGTAGGTTTTTTTTCCTTGTGTCATGTCTCAGCTAATCTCACTGTGTACCTGAGGGGGCTCCTTGAAAACTGGACTCAAGCCAGAGTTCAAGTTTTTACTGTTGAGGGTACAAAGCGCTGTGGCAGCTGTCATGTGGTTTCACAGGTGAACAAAACACTTGTTTTTCCCATAAATCTTTTCTTCTGTTTCTTAGTGTAAATTAGTTGCATGATATATATATATATATATTTCCCTCTTTTGTGAGATCACTGCCCTCTCTGATATCATAAACCATTTGGCTCTGCTTTGCTAGTACTTATTTTAGGCAGAGAAAGCATGCAGTAAGTAGATTTGACAGTCCCCCGCTGGGTTTGATGAAAGAAAGATCTAATCACACTGGTTTCACTTCTGAGGGGACATACTGGGAGGACTTAACATAATCTCAGCCAATTAATATTTCTCAAGTGTTTTATATTCCAGTAACCATATCCACCTGCACGTAAGAAATGTATCGTATCGTTTGAAAGAACAGCTAACATACTTGGCCATTCTGTGGTCGTATATATTTCAGCAAAATGCCCATCTTTGCAAATGCCATTCAGTTTCTGCACTCTTTGAGGGGCATTTCAGTGCCGTATTTGTGCTTGCTGGGTGTGTTTAAGTGCAAAATACCATTTATTTAATTTATTTAAAGGACATTTTGTGTGCTGCTCTATTCATGCAAACAGAGCCTGATTCGTTCCTAGTTTTACCTTGCAGCACCACGTCTTTCTGCATTTCATAATGGCAAATTGTGAGTGTAAAATTATTAATAGACTGGTGTTCTCAGGCAGTAATGGGCTTGGTGAACATAATGTGTGCCTCGGAGGATTGGAAGTACTGTGATTTTAAGCTGTGTCTTTAACAATGGGGTAACAGACCCGTTTTGAGACTCTAGAGCTGGTTTGGGCTATATCACGTTCCTCAGGGGAAACTTGTGGTTACGGGAGTTATCTTCATTCTGTTCTGGCTAACTAGTATGCCATTGAGTCTCCGTCATCAGCAGAAGGAGGGGAAAAGGGGATCCAAAATGACAAAACAAGCCCCCACTCTTTTCCTAAGGTTTTCCTTTTCAAAAATGAAAGATAAGCAATGGAAATATACATGTTGCATTTTAAAATGTACATTTTAGTCATTTAGCAGACGCTTTTATTAAAAGCAACTTACAAATGAGGACAATAAAAAACGAACAAAACCAAGCACTATGACAAGTCTCAGTTAGCCTAATGCAATTATTGTATTAACGTTTTTTTAAATATTAATTCAAACAAAAAATGTAAATACAATTATTGTTATTTTATTGTAATAAGTGTTCATTTAAATCAATAAAAATATATATATATTTAACCTTTTGCCTCTCTTTTTATTTATACAAGCTAAAAATATGAATGAATATATTGGGGTTAGGTAAGCAGGGCCCTATGAAATCCGTTTTATTTTTTCCCAAATTCTTCTTCTTTTTTTTCCGATTTAATTGTCGATGAATTATTATTATTTATAAAATGTAATTTTTTTGTTTTTTTATTTAGTCATTAATCATTGTTATTTAGTTATTTAAAAAAAAACAAATAGCATGTTTAATGTAAACAAACAAAGTTCCCAGCTTATATGACTTACGTTAAGAAGAAAGGTTGAATAGCAATAAATGTTGCGAGCCAAATTCAAACTCATGTCAAAAAAAAAAAATATAATATAAATAAATAAATATATATATATTTATATATATATATGATTTTGGATTGAACAGGACACATAAGTCACCAAAGTGTTGTGTTTTGTTAATAAAATCATTATTAAAATAGCTTTAAAACAATAAGTGAGATGGTGCTACTGAAAATCATAGCTGTAATACTCATAAGTGCTTACTCACTCTGCTTAAACGTCTGATTATATTTTAAACCCTTACAAAATCCCAGTTCTGAATGACAAAGCATCAAACCTCCAGCTAAGGGCATGTTTAGAGTCACACAGAAGACTTTCTTGCATAATGATTAAGGAGCAGGAAGCAGTGTGAGATGTGTTTCGATGGAAAAGGTGGAAAACAGGTGTTATCTGAAAGAAGTGTTGCAGAATCACACAGGACATTGCTTTTGTGTTTAGAGTTGTATTGTGCTCCAGAGGAGGTCCCTGGATGTGGGGCGTTTAAAAAAAAAATAAATAAAATAAAAAAAAAAGTCTTTACTTTTCAAGGTCTGCGAAAGATCTATGTATATACCCACTTCAAACCTGCGCTTTGCTTCTTTTGTGTTGCATAAAATGGGGCAGAGGAGTAATTTTGCCCGTTTTCTTTCCCGGAGGTACAGAGTTTAATCATCTTACTCAAGGGGCGGCGTGTGAATTTGAAAAAGGGACTTAGTGTAAGGAACTACGGACTCGCGGAAGACCGTATGGACACTAGAAATGAGTTCTGTCTGAAGCGCATTAATGCTCTAATTTGGCTTTGATAGGTGTGAGAGGCCTGGATGTTACCTCACTGAGAGCCAGTTAGGAGACAGGACACAGCATGCTTCATTCTCACACCTCGTATCTGTTTGAAACGGATGAGTGATTAAAACAGACACTGATATCATGTTACACAGAGACCTTGAGCCGCGTAATACATGTTGTTGTTGCTCGGTGGTGGCTGTATTTAAAAAAAAAAGTTTTGTTCCTCATTAGTGTATTTTATTCTTTTCTGCATTGAAAATAATTTTAACTGGTCATGTTTTTGTATGTTAAGCATGAATAAGTCTTTTGAAATATTTAGATATTTGGTATGTATGAGTTTCATTTGATAGAAGATAAAATGAGCGAGATTTGAGGGGTGATGTCTTTTGACTATAATTTTTTTGAATTATTTAAAAAATACAATTCTAAAAAGTTTTTTATTGTTATTAATTTAATTTAATAATGAATTGGATTTATTTTAATTCATTAATGAGTGATGTCTTTTGACTAGATTGTTTAGTATTAGTATTATTATTTAAAATTTGTTAGAAAATGTTTATTTTCTTTATTTTTATTAATTAGATCTTATTTTTAATTGTCTTGTGATTTTAAAATACAATTTAGTATCTTCATTTTTATTATTATTATTATTTTAATTATATTTTTAATAGTAGTATTTTTTATTATTATTATTATTAAAATTTAACAGCCTCTGTGATCTCATCCTAACAGGAAAGTTGTTTTATAGATTATATTATGTAAGTTTCTAGATTTAATTAAAAAATTTTATTAATATTATTATTGTTTATTATATTGGTATTAGTAATAACATACTACTACTACAAATTTTATTTTAGCAGCATTTATTGTGAGATAATATGCATGAGCATCTTGTGTTTAAATGAACACAGTGCTAGGCTTCAATCTGAAACATTTGTTTACTCACAAATGTAATTATATTTTAGCTTTTAAAATTTTCGGAATATCAACAATGTGACAATAAAGCCATATTTCAGTTTCAATTAACCATGTTTTTAGTTTTAGTTGCAGTTACTGTAACGCTGCATAGTGACGGTGAGAAAAAGTTGCTTGCGAACAAGACATTTCATGTTGTTGCAGCACAATCCAAAAGGGCTCATTAAAAGCAGAATAATTGAAAGCATACATCTTATTTCGATGTAAGTGATCGTCGCCCCATTTAAACACACATTAGCTCAGTCAGTGTGTCTTTGTTATAAAAGTTTCTCTCTTCAATCTAAAAGTCATTGGCTTGTAAAGTTGTCCTTGGCAGATGAAAAAAATGTATTTTTAGCTCACCTTTCATGAAGTTTGGTAACTTCATCAAGTAAAACTAAATGAGGGAGAAAGCGCGATGAGTTTGAGAAGGAGTGAGCGAGAGACCGTTTGGGGTTGTTTGGATTTTCCATGTGTGATTTTCAGCAGGCTGGTGTGATGTTTCCAGCCAGCGCACCATGTTAGGACACAGTCAGACGAAGCACACTTGCATGTCCACACACACACACACACGTTTGTTTTGCTGTCTTAGTAACGACATTACATAGACTTCCATTGAATTTATATCAGGTGAATGACATTTTCTCCATCCCAACCCCTATCCCTAAACCTACCCTTCATAGAAACATGTACATGACACTAGATCTACATCAAATCTACTTTTGACTGATTTATATTATCTAGTGAGGACCAGCAAAATGTCCTCACTAGTGGGTTGTCTTGACATTTGGTTTCTCACAAGTATAGTCAAACCAGTACACACACACACACACACACACACATCTCTCTCTCTCTCTCTCTCTTACTCACACACAGGAAGCCTGCTTAATTGCTACCATTAAAGAAAACGGCTCCAAACTGAGTCCTTCCACTCTGTGTTTCCAGTTTCTTTTCTATCGCAGGAAGAGAAGCTTTCAGATTCATAGAGCTCTTTCAGTGCCGGACCTTCATACAGTATACACACTTTCAGTGCTTGTAGCCCTTATCGGTTGAAACTTGAGTAGCCAAATAGAAAATGTTTTTTTTTTTGTTTTTTTTTAAATTATTATGGTTAATTATTTTAGTTTAGTTTAGTTAATAAAATCTTACAAAGACAAAGCATTTCTTTGATAAACTGCACACCAAAGCCAAATATGTAATACAAAATAAATGCATTTAATTTTTTTTTTTTATTCAAAATTAGATTCTAAAGAATGTTCTTGGTGAATTTAGTGACCTGTTATTATAGTAATAATAATGATAGAAAAATAACTATTATTATTTTAATGTATTTTATTGTATAAACTTTTTCTTAAATTTTATAGTTGGTTGGTTGGTTTAACTTCTGTTGTTTTTTTTTGTTTTTTTTATGTGCTTTAAAAATAAAGTTTGACCTGAAAAGTCCTAGTAGTGACCAGGCTTATTGAATATATTTGATTTTTACCTGGTAGTTATCAAGTATAATTTTGGTCCGTCTGATCATGTCCGTGACTTTCCTCTCAGAAGTGACTTCTCTAAATAATCGTAGTGGTTTTGGCGGGATGAGGGGTGTTGGGGGTGTCCACTGGAAAAGAAAAGACTGTCCGTCACGGTCTCTTGCCATCTGGCCTTGAATTTCCTCTCAGACCCTCCCTCTGAAAATGGTTTGCGGACGGAGGGGTGTCATCGTGTTACGGGCTCTACCCGTCACAGAGGACAGCTGGCTAACTCTAATCAGATGGTAGCAGGCGTGTGTTTGTGTGTGAATGGCTTTATCTGGCCGCACCCCTCGGTCTTGCTCTCAGGGAAACACCTGCATTTAGCTGCAGATCGTATCAGTCTAAGCTGACTGACTCCCAGAGAGGGGATTGTTTAGACCACCATCTGCTTTTGGAGGCTGACCTTTACTTATAACCATATGGCATTTTGTCGTTTCTCGCCGTTTATGCTCTTGCACTAAATGAGCAGGTAGATGATGAGTCTGATAAATCAAGGTACTCTGAAGTGTCACGCTAACAGAGTCGTACCTGTGTGTGTGTGTGTGTGTGTTTGGATCAAGGATGTTGAGTGGAAAGTACTTCAGTGAAATCGGTTCAAAGACTGAGATGATGTTTTTGGGAAAAATATGCATAGTTGTTAACTGATCTGTCACGTTTGTTATCAGTTGCACATAAAAATGCAATCTCAATTGAATAAATATAAATTATACCATAATCATTAAATAGTTACTATAAATACATGATATGTTTATAAAATAGATTAAGTTTATTTAGTTTAATTTATTATTATTATATTTTTTGTATATTATAATAAGTTAACTGTATTTTTTATTATTAATATAATTATTTTTGTTGATGTTTTATGCATAATCATTAAATATTAAATAGTTATTATAGGACATTATGTTTACAATTCTTTATAATAAATAAAATAAATATTTTATATAAATGATGATGATTATTATTATAATAACATTTTATGTTTATTAATTTCACTTATTTTATTAATATTAAATTACATTTATTTTTTTAGAGGTTAATAAATAATAACTATATTTGTAATATTATTACAATCATTGTTTTTCCTGGTTTGTATATTATTTTTAATATCATGCCACAAAATACTACATAAACTTTTAATAATAATAACAACAAAAAATAGTTTGTAAATTATTATTATTATTATTATTGACTGCTAAAATACAGGTAATCAATAACAAAAAATACATATATATAATTGTTATATAACAATATAAATAAGAGATGCTTTTAAAATGAATGTAAAATTAATTATATCTGTCATCATTCTATTCCGTTCTGTTCTTTATTGTTGTATTCTGTTGCTTAAAATATCATGTAAACCTACTGATAATCATTGATCTCTATGATACCTATGGAAATCAGCTATGAATATTGCAGTCTCAGTTTGTACTCATCATTCCTTAGTCATGGACCCCCCTGCAGAAAGTTTTTGTGTTGTTGGTTTAGACCATTGTGATTGTAATAGCAGCTCGAGACCCGAGTCATCCATCAGGCCTGGCAGAGCCATTGTCCCAAAGATTTGGGGTTTCTGTCCTGCCCTGAGACCAACATCCCGATACTTGTGGGTCATTTCAACACTTAACAGAGATTTGTGATGTGAACCGAATGGTTTCATCTGATTTCATCACCTTTTTGATTGATATTTCAGTTGACAGGACTATATGATGAACTTGAGTGAGCGAGCCTCAGCTTCTGATGTCACCCTAAAAGAGACAGTGCACCCAAAAATGTAACTTCAGTCATCACTTACCCTAGTGTCATTCCAAACCGACAAAAAAAAAAAAAATGATTGACTGCCTTTAATGTTTTAAAGCTTCAAAAAGGAAATTAAGTATCAATATTACACTCAAAATTGAAAACATGCACGTTTTCTGAAGCTTTATGATAGATTTGTGTAAGAAACGGAGCACAATGTAAGACATACAGGTTTACACAGACATGAGAGTGATGAAATGCTGACAGAAATCTCATTTTTGACTCAATTGTCCCTGATAGACATTGAAAAAATCAGGTTTGGAGATCACGGCATAAATCATATGCTTTCATTTAGTGTTCTGGAAGAGACTGACAACAGAGAAAGCTGTCAGCGCACAATGATTGACGAGCCCGGTTTTTGGCGGCAGCTTTCTCCTCTGAAGACACACTGAGGTTAACCCTGCATCAGTGTGAGCTCCATTTATCAGCTCGCTTTTAATTGCAAACAGCGGGTGTTCTTCAGAGCTGCTTTACTTTGTGCTGATCAAGCTGAAATTGTAATTTGATGACCTTTAACCCACCACATCCTCGCTGGCTTTTGTGGCCTGCCCTCCACCAGCATAACATCAACACTTCTGTAGCGCCACTATAAAGGAATGTCATCGACCCCCTCGCTGTTTTTTTTTTTTACTGCTAATTCCAGTACATCCGTTAAACCACATCTTGTACTGTTCTTGGTCAGAGATTCAACTGTAGGTGTTTGCTTTTAACACTTTTGTCATTACTCGCTGTTGTTGAGTGAGTCATCCCTAAACCTGAACAAATTTCGGAGAGAACAACATTGCTGAGTCATCAGAAGATTCAAACCTCCTGTTATTAGTGGACTGTGAGCCATGCGTATCATATTATTAATTATTTAATTTTATATAATCCATAATAATAATGCTAATTATGTTATGTATTTATTTATATTTATAGAAACATGATTTTAATGGTAATACACGTACTATAGTATCTAAAAAGTATATACACTTGTTATAATTTATAAATTATTTACATGTAATTCATATAATATAAAATACAAAATATACACAATTAGTGCTATATGTTTTTTGTTTCTATTTCTATTGTAATATTTATAGTATTTATTAACTAATAATTAATATTTTTATTTTTAAGAATAATAAAAATGTATAAAATTATTATTAATAATTATTTATTTTTATTTATCTTTTCCATACTATTAATTAAAAATATATATGAATTTCCATTTTGTGTTAATAATTATTTATAAACAGTAAAAAACCTTGTGTGTGTGTGTGTGTGTGTGTGTGTGTGTGTGTGAATATATATATGGAAGATAACTTTTTGTTTACATAAATATAAGCAGTATACTTACATATATTAAGTATATATAAATAAACACATGCAATATATATTTTTTAAAAAATTACAATGTATATACATTTATATTTTTCTATTTTATATTATACATAAATATATTTAATATATATAAATATAATATTTTTCTTAAATATATACATGCATGTATTTGTATTTTTATATACATAATAAATACACAGTATATACACACATTTATTATGTTAACAAAAACCTTTATTGTGCATGTGAATAATTGTTTAACAGCACGCACGCATGCGCACACACACACACACACATATATATATATATAGGAAAGAATTATAGAAATATAATGTCATATTATACATGCATCTTTTCTTTCTTTATTATTTTATATATTCTCATGCTATCACCAGGGAGTGTTGAATCATAATCAGCTGTGATTCAGTAATTCTGTGATGATGGTGTTGTTTATCTGATCTGTTGTTAAGAGTCAGCTAGTCTCTTTGATCAGTTTATGCTTTGGTTTGTCAAGCAAACTCCACAGGGGAGACTCTCAAAACTCAGCACTCGTCGACAGGCTCTCTCACTCTCTCTTTCTCTGTCCCCTTTCTCTCTGGAGGTTGTTTTGCAGGTTTGCCAAGTCCAGCTGAGCATGTTTTCAAGTGACTGAAAAGAATGAATTATGCAGCAGTAAGCATGCTTACAGCTGGCCGTTTGGAGTGTCTTTGATCTGAGAGCAGAGTGTGCATGAATGCCCGCATTGTGAGCGTACAGAGCATGTGTGTGTGTGTGTGCGTGTATACGCGTGTGTTTGTGTTTGGAAGAATAGGGAGGCCCAGGTCTGGGTTAGAAGAGATTACACTGCAGGCACGTTGGGTAAAGGCTAGCTGGAGAAAATACCCTGACGCTGTTTGCTGGCTGATGGTCAGATGGTGTCTTTTAAAGGGCTAGTTCACACAAAAATGAAATTATCTACTCACCTTCATGATATTCCAACATGTCTTTTTTCCATGAAACGCAAAAGCAGATGTTTTGAAGGTTCGCTCTGCTGTTTTACATACAGTGAAAAGACATTGTGACTAGAGACAGCCAAGCTTCTAAAACCACTATAATATCATATTCACAGTTCACATTCACATTATACTTTCATAGCTCCATCCTTCAAGTGTTCTTTCTGTATCAAAGTATTGTAGGAGTTGTTATGCACTGATAATCTTTGCCCTTTTTTTTTTTTTTTTACTATGATTATTAATTTTTTTAAATAATCTATGTAATTTATTATATGACGAGCAGACTCGGCTATATTATTTAAATTGCATTTTAATTTAATTTGCATGGATGATCTGTGCCTCTACCACATTATTTAAATAGCATTTTTATTTGATGATGTTATTGTTTTATTTTATATTTAATTTGCTTTAATTTATAATTTTAATTAATTTATTAATCACTGATCATCTTTGCCTCTGCCATATCATTTAAATAACATTGTAATGTCTAATGCAATTAATCATTTTTTTAATTAATTAATTAAACTTAACATAAAATCTGAAATCTAATTTAATTCATTCATTTATCAGTGTTCATTTACTTTCTTAAATTTTTTATTTTATTTTTAATCAAATGTTTAATTTAACATATGGGTAATAGACCAATTAATATTATGCACTGATAGTCCTTGCCTCTGCCATGTGTTTTAAATTTGATAATTTAATATTAATTTTGTGCAATTACATTGAACCTAAATTTAATTTAATATGAATTACTGTGAGTTATAGGACAGTGAGGCTAATGTTTGATGATTTGAAAATAAAACAAATATATTGACTTTTTTAAACGATTTACTTGTCTGCAACAATACTGTAATATTGTATTTGAATGATCTTCGTTTCTTATGAGCCGTTAATTGTAATAATGTATATAAAATGATTTAATCTGAAAAATTAAACGCTTTGACAAGACCTACTTTGCTTGTTGTAATAGTTCCGTTTTAATACATAACATGTGTAGTCGTACTGTAATTATTGGTATATTGGTGTAACCTTGAATACTGAAAAAGGTGATAAAGTATTACTGTACATTAACAAGTACATCTTTTTTCTCTCTTACAGGTCGTAATGAATTAATCGCCAGATACATCAAACTCAGAACTGGAAAGACACGGACGAGAAAACAGGTTAGCAGAGCTTCCTCAAGTTCTGACTGTGACATGAAATAAATAATGCTTCTAATTGAGGCTGTTTCCAGTAAACTCACATTGTGACCGGCCAGACTTTGTTTATGGCTTCATCCAAACGTTGTCTGGCTGGCTTACTGCCTTCCCTAGTTACCAAAGCGCTCTTCACTGAGTGGACACCTGTTGCTTTGTGCTTTCAATTCAGTGCAAATCTTTACAATTTTCCCTTAAAGTCAGTTTGACTTAAAAACCGAATTTTTAACTAATTAAATAGCCGATCTTCTTGCTGCTGAACAAATAATGTGAAAGGTTGTGTTGGATGTTCTGTTTGTAATTAAAGTGCATGTTTTTGTGGCTAATGGCAGGGGGCCTTTCATCTCCATGGTAACAAAATGCTCCTTTTGTGTGTGTGTGTGTGTGTGTGTGTGTGTGTGAACAGGTCTCCAGTCATATCCAGGTTCTTGCCCGGAGGAAATCCAGAGAATTTCACTCCAAGCTAAAGGTACATGCCAATCTTGTGTTTGACACAGCATGTATGTGTGTGTGTGTGTGTTTGCGCGAGTGCCCTGCTGTTTGGCTGTCTGTAACCTAGATTTGCTGCTTGTGACTGGCCTGCTTAGTATTCAATCAACTGGCTAACTTCTTTTCTTCTGGTTGTTTGTCCATTTCTTCCTGTTTTGCACAGAAGTGTGTTTGTTTTGGCATCGCACGCACATAGAAATATTTAATGTGTGATACACGGGTTGAGTAAAGTTGTTCAAGTAGACGTGCCTCCTTTAGACAATATTCAGTATGCAAGTATCTCCAGCTGATCATTTTTAGACTTTTAGTCTACATATAGGTTTAGGTCACTGGTATTGATTATATGTGACCCTGCACCAAAAAACCAGTCCTAAGTAGCACAGCTATATCTGTAGCAGTAGCCAGCAATACATTGAATGGGTCCAAATTATAAATTTATTTGCAAAAAAAAAAAAATTAAGTAAAGGTCATGTTCCATGAAGATATTTTGTATGTTTCCTGCCATAAATATAGCCAAAGGTCATTTTTGATTAGTAATATGCATTGCTAAGGACTTTATTTGGTTATGTGGTCCAGGGTCTCATATATACACTACCATTCAAGTAAGTCTCGTATGCTCAGAAGGGGTGCATAAAACTGTAAAAGTACAGTAGAAAAATTATTTTGATGAATATTATCATCTCTTCTGTTCTAAAAACACTTCTTCTGCTATAGAAAGATCAAAGAACAACATTTATCTGAAAATCTTTTGCATCATTGTAAATGTAATTTCTGGCACATTAAAGAAAAATGAAAGCACCTTTGCTGAAAAAATAATTTATTTAAGGCAACACTTTATTAAAACAGTAATTCTAAAGGGTCATATACAACATAATGCATAGTAGATGCTGAGGAGAGGAGAGATGTCAAAGGATCGTGCTTTTGAGCAGCTGTGGCATCTGGTGGTTAAACAGCAAATGACAGTCCATTGACACAACCTGTTTAGTTTCTGGGCTTTTTCCAAGGGAAAAAAGGTTTGATTACTCAGTTTATTAAAGGTAAATGTTGATACAAAAAGCTCTTCTTTAAGAATATACGCTCAAAATCTCAAATGCCTACTGACTGCTTGCATTTCTTACAAAAACAGAGCTCACATTCTTCACACGAGGCCTGTTTATTCACAGAAGTCCATCAGTAAGCATGAAAGAGAGACATAACAACGTAATTTTTATGCCGTGCATTCTGGAAACGCACAAACCTAGTTATGGCAACATTCGAGGAATATTGCTGGTCTGAAGTATTCGTAGATGGAAAGTAATTGACATGTTGTAGTATCTGTGACTCATAAAGCGCTCTGTGCTGAATTGAATTCCCTGTTTTGCAGCTTTGAGTTCCTCAGCACTTTCATAAAACTATTTCAGTTTTGTATAAAAGGTAAATATTAAGGTGACCCTTTAGTTCAAATTCGAAGGTCAGTGTAGAGCAGTTATATGCTTTTTCACAGCGTCAGGTCTTAATGAGACGCATTCATTTCAAGAAATGAGAACCTTTGCCCTTGAGCCAGGGTCGGATTTTATTTCATCTAATAAAATAAATGAGGTTTTATAGCAAAAACGGAGCAGGAGCTTAATCTTGTCTTGTCCTTCCGTTGAAGGACCAGACGGTGAAGAACGATGCGATCAACAGGATGGCGGCCATGTCTTCAGCGCAGATCGTCTCGGCAACGGCCATCCACAGCCGGCTGGGGCTCGCCGGACTCCCTCGACCCACCTTACCTGGGGCCACAGGGGTGAGAGACCGCTTTAAAACCTTTAGTGTCCCATGCATTGGTGTTGTTTTACATTATAACACTGCTATAAATTTTACCACTCTTTTTCTAGATTTGGCAAGTTTCAACAGGGCAGCCTGGGTCATCTCAAGAGTAAGTGTATATAACTTAAATATACACATCAGATTAAAATGTGTACAAACAGCTTGTGAATTAAAAAGACACCTTGTGATAATCACCTCTCCTGTTCCTCAGTGTGAAGCCGTTTGCGCAGCAGAGTTACCCCATCCAGACGGCCACAGCCATCGCAGGTGTGTGTATTCAGAATTGTTGGATAAGCCACTCAAAGCTGTTGCTTCCAATGAAAACTGCTGCTTTAATTAGTTGTTTCTATATGTATAATAATGCTTAGTTAATAACGCATAATAGTTTAATAAAATGTTACATTAATGTTTTAGAAATTTACATTTAAAAGTACATAAAATAATTAAATGCATTAAAAGAGAACAAGCATTCCAATTCATCTCAAGTTATTGATTTTTCATATCATATCATATTATCATTTTGTTATATTAAAATAATAAAAAATTAAATGCATTAAAAGAGAACATGCATTTATAGAAAATGCGTAATTACCGAATAAATATTAACTAATAATTATGACAGAACCTTAAGTAGGCTTCCCTCCCTCAAGTGTGCGTGTGCGTGTATATATATATATAAATAACTTGTTTTAAAGTTGTTTTTTTTTATGTCAACGTGTTCTTGTTTTGTTATTGCTGTTTTTTTAAACAGCATTTTTCAACCTATTTAAAATAACTCAAATACAATTTGATTGTGCAGTTCAATTTATCTCAAGTTATTTATTTTTCATATCATATTATCATTTTGTTATGTTGTATAATAAAATATATACTAAAAATAACAATATAAGAAAAGCATTAGTTGATGGCAAAATGTTTAAATAATTAAATTAATTAATTAATTTAATATCAAATAAAGTAATTCAATATATAAAGATTATTTTAATGATATCATATTATTATTAAATTATCATTAAATTCTTAAATGTATAAGTAATGTTTATGTGTATTGTACTTCGATTTATTAATGGTGTCATATTTATTAATAAATAAATAAATCATGCGTTCTATTGTTTTACAAGTAAATAACAGTATATTATTATCACTAAATATAATGTAATCTAAATTACTGTTAATGTTGTATTGCTTGAATACATTACTTGTGTTTGTGTGTAGCTTACGAGCCCCCCAACCCCCTGACGGCTGCGGTGCCGGCGTGGCACGGTCGCTCCATCGGCACTTCCAAACTGCGGATGGTGGAGTTCTCCTCGTTCCTGGAGCATCAGCGGGACCCAGATTCAGTGAGTCAGCACACGTCCCCACAACCACTGCAGCGAAGAGCAGCCTTGACCTGCTTTAACAGCCGCAGCGCCACAGCTTCATACACATACACATTCTTCACACTCCACAAACACCTTTCAGCTGCTCTGCAAGGTCTATTTGATAAACCTTATAAAAGACTATGTAACAAACACATACTCTTTTGCATCTTAATAATACATGTAATATATAAGACATACTATTATAGTAAGTTATACAAAAATATATGTTTATAAACAATTATTTCTCAAGTAAAATTGCAATAAACAACTTATTTTGATTACACAAACTACTTTTTATGTAACAGAGGAATATTTTTAGTATTGCATGATTTTATTGGCATATTCTTGGTGTTGGTGAGCATTTAGCCTTGGATCACAGACCTTGTGCGACGCTTTAGAGAAATGCAAATGTACTGACAGCAGCTGCAGGGCAGTGGGCTCTTATTAGAGATGGTCACGATGACCGAGGTCACATCCTGCGTTTTTCCTGATCCTCTGATGATAAAGCACATCTACACTAACTCAAATCTCCACCAAACTCATTTTGAGTCCAAAACCAAATGAAGTGCAAAGCAACTACTAGCTACTACTAACCACTAGAACCCAGAAGTGTCTTTAAATGAATAGTCTTTAAGCAATGGTTTGACTACAGTCCAGACAATGAAGACAAAAAAGTGAGACCCGAGAAGAAGTTGTTGTGACCTGTAGGTTACCACAGTGCCTTGCATCTGTGTAATAGATCATGTTGGCAGCATCTCTATGAAATGCTTGTCCCTCTGGTCAGGCGTGACGGGGGCTATTAATCTTGTGTTTGTAGCTATCCACAGAAGGAGTTGCGTTCTCAGTACAGTCCAGTCACAAAAACTTACCTGAAATGCTTCGTTACTCACACAAACAGTATTTAGGAATGGCATTTGAAAACGAATAGTTCTTCTTTCGCAAAATAAGAGTGTTTTAGGACATTTTCTGCAGCCTGTAGTAATGTTGCATTGATGTAGTTACATCTCTTCCTGCAGTACAACAAGCATCTGTTTGTGCACATCAGCCAGACAAATTATTCGTACAACGACTTGCTCCTGGAGACAGTGGATATACGTCAAATCTACGACAAATTTCCTGAGAAGAAGGGCGGGCTGAAGGAGCTGTTTGGAAAAGGACCTCAAAACGCCTTTTTCCTGGTCAAGTTCTGGGTGAGTCTTCAGTGTTTGAGTTCCTGTACCTGTGGTGCTCATGCAAATACCAATACATTTCCCTCACTTACACGCATTGTCATTTACACATTTGAATTATATATTGTGAATATATTGATATGCAATATGCTTTAAAATAGTAAAGCATTAAATTATATAAAAATGCATAATTCATCAATTGCTTTAACTTTTGGGCTCTTTTAATTAAAAAAATAATATACTTTTTACATTTGAAATACAGAACTAAAAAATGACATTTTAATAAGACATTATTAATAGAGGCGCCTTTTTGAATAGGGGCACATTTGGCCGAAAAAAATGTATTTAATAATAAATATAATTAATGTCTTAAATTGTATATACATTTTCAGTTTTTTGGGGGGGTACATATTATACAATTTTAATTAATAAATTTAAATTTTAAAAAAGGTGTAAATTAAGACATCATAGCCACTATGAAACTTATATATGTGACCCTGGCGCACAAGAGCAGTCTTAAGTCGCTGGGGTATATTTGTAGTAATAGCGAAAAATACCTTGTATGGGTCAAAATTATTGATTTTTCTTTTTTGGCAAAAATCCTTAGTATAGTAAGTAAAGATCATGTTCCATGAAGGTATTTAGTTTATTTTTTTTACGGAAAATATATTAAAACTTAATTTTTGATGAGTAATGTGCATTGATTTTCAAGGTGATTTTCTCAGCATTTAGATATTTCTCTAACCTCAGATTCCAGATTTTCATATAGTTGTATCTCGGTCAAATATTGCACCATAAGCTAAAATGGGAAGCTTATTTATTCAGCTTTCATATCATGTATAAATCTTAATTTCGGAAAATTAACACTCACAACGGGTTTTGCTGTCCAGGGTCACATATATATATATATATTTTACATAAATACAAAAAATGCACACACTTCAAAAACATATGCCATATTAATATTATTATTAATGATTCATATAAAATTAATTTTTTGTGTCACATTTATAGTTTAAGTATTAGCAATTTTTAATTTATTTTAAAAACATTGTTTTTAGATTAAAGATTAAGCGTTCATCATAAAGGTAAAAGTTTTATGCATTTGAATATTTATCTTTAAATAAATAAAAATCAGTTTTTCCGTCTTTTTTGTAGTTTAAGACTGAAAATCTAACCTGTGTAAAACCTCATTTAGAAAAGAAAGAATCTCCTATAACAAAAGCGCCCACAGTTGTAGAAACAGCTATATATCAGCATTGAGTAGATTTCAGCATCAGCTGTTGAAAAAGCGCACTAGTCACCTGCGTGAGTCTGAATGGAGGCAGCTGAACTGGTCTGATTAAAGCCAGCAGTGGCGTGTTTAATCCAGGGCGGTCTGAATGTGAAACTTTAATCCTGCGGATGCTGGATTTGATAGAGAGCCTTTATTTGAACACCTGCCGCTCGGAGTGACAGGTGCAAGCGCATGAGCCGAGCAGACTACCACATCCTGTACATTCAGACACCGCTCTCTGGAAGTTAACTCTCATTACACCCTCGCAGCAGATACTAGTTTTGGATGGTAACACTGTTTGTTTTGTACTAATGAGTGTTTAAGTGTGACGATGGCAGGATGCACTGTTATTTGATCTCTATGCAATGATCATATTTAATAGCCTTTCTCATCCCCGAGACTTTTTTCCACAGTGTCTGACGATACTTAAATGCAGTTGAAAAAAAGTTTGATTGCAAGTGATGAATATGACAGGAGGCTCAATAGCACTCAGAGAGTGTGCTGTTGACACGAAGCACCTTTTATTTATTTTTGCTGACAAATGACTCATTTATTTATCCAACTGTATGCAAACCCTGGGGTGAAATTCAATTAGCTTTTGTCAGTGTTCTCTCTTCTTTTGTTTATTCATTGATCTTTTATCTGCTGTGACCGCAGGCCGACCTCAACTGTAACATCCTGGAGGATTCTGGGGCATTTTACGGCGTAACCAGTCAGTACGAGAGCTCAGAGAACATGACCATCACCTGCTCCACAAAGGTCTGCTCCTTCGGGAAACAAGTGGTTGAAAAAGTTGAGGTGAGGAGTGATAACTAATACAGTACATAAGGGGAAAAAAACATAAAACGATGTTTATAAACATCAAAATACTCTCATATTTAAAGTAAACAATTCACTATATATAAGTTTTGTTTATTTTCATTTCTTTAAAGCTTGTGTTATATTTTATTAGTGATGTTGTAAAATGTCAAATTTTATATGTAAAATATTGTAAATTATAATGTAAAATTTTATATGAAATATTTAAAAAATCATATACATTAGACTTAATGTAAAATGAAAATATTTTTATCTGTAATACTGCAATATTGAAAACAAATGTAATTGTAAAAAAAAATTACAATCGTAAATACAAATAAATACATATTATCATTTACATTTTAAGATTAAAATTATACTGGATTATATAACTGGATTATACTACATTCATTTAAAAAAATGTATTGTGATATTTGATAGAATTTACGTGTAAATATGTAATTATATATTATTGTTAAAAAAAATCAATACACATGTGAGTGTGTGTACATGCATTATATATGTTAAATATTTATATGTAAATTACCAATTTTAGATATGCATTTAATTTTAAAATGAAGTGAAAACAGTATTATTTAAAATAACGTTTTTATTTACTATATTTCTGTCTCTTCTTGTAGACGGAGTACGCACGGTTTGAGAACGGCCGCTTTGTGTACAAAATCAACCGGTCTCCCATGTGTGAATACATGATCAACTTCATCCATAAGCTCAAGCACCTGCCTGAGAAGTACATGATGAACAGCGTATTAGAAAACTTTACCATCCTATTGGTAGGTCCTATAATTCCCATGTCTCTTGTCAATGCACATGCTGAAATATGACTTGTTGCCGACTGCTAAATGCCTGAACTCTTCCTGCAGGTGGTGACGAACAGGGAAACTCAAGAGACCTTACTGTGCATAGCCTGCGTTTTCGAGGTGTCCAACAGCGAGCACGGCGCTCAGCATCACATCTACAGACTGGTCAAAGACTAAAGCTCCTCGACTCCCACGAGTAACACTACAAGCAAACAGCCAGAGACCCGCAGAGAACAGTGGAGACTTTATATTCACTGAGGCTTTTAGGCTACACAGCTGATGACCGCCAAGAGCGGCAAAGCCTAACGGACTAAGAAAAGCCTTTGAATGACTCACGACCTCGTTTTAAGTGGCTGTGCCTCTGTCAGTCCCACCCAGAAGGCTTTTGTCATGTTTTTGGGTGAGGTCTGGAATGAATAATTACATTATAATTTGTGTTTATATCTCTTGTGTTTTGGTGTTTATTTTTCATGAACCTGTCGTGTGGGTGAAACGGTACGTTTTTGTTACTTTGTTCAGATGTCTGTTTAACTTGGTTGATGTTTTAAACCAACATTAATGTGTTTTTGAAAGTACGTTGCTTATATAAAATCGTATTGTAATAGTACACGAAAACTTTTTTCTTTTCTGTTGTTCAACCTTTTATTCTCACACTGAACTATGTTTCATAGACTTTGCCCCCTGGTATTTTTTGACCTTTTAGTGGATTTAACTTTAATGAAAGAACAAAAAAAGGTACTGTATTATTTATGTGGAACTACCTGCCTTACACTGCACACGGGCTGTTCCAGTGTGACCTACAGTTATGTATACTAAACACTAAGAAACAGATCTTTTTCATAGTAACTTCAAAAACAACAACCTTTAATCATTTATTAGTTATTTTATTCATTTTTTTTTTTTTTGCATTTTAAAGCTGATGTAATTTTATTGTTTAAAACCCTGCTATACGAGAAATATGCAGAGACGCTTAATTTTCGCGAAAACGATAAAGATTCGGCGATTCTGCGTTTTGAAAATGCATTCGTAATGATTCGACCAATGGCGGGAGTTGGGGGCGGGGCTTCCCGTTCCATCAAATATCTTATTCAGAATACAGCAGTTTTGAAAATATTTATTTTTTTAAATTCTAATAGGTGGCGCGAAATGCCGTACCTCGGCTTTTAAAAGTAACGCGTTATTTCTTCTCATATCAGAACAGGCTACACAAGAAAGGGAATTTACGTAGCAAAATCACCAAAGCATATCGTGCCTTAGTGTTTATCATCGTCTAATGGTGAAAAGTAGCCTAGGCTATATAACCTCACATGATGTATGTATTTCGTCCCACGTTTTCCGTCTATCCCGTCTAAGCGAAGTAGGTCACATCTCTCTCTCTCATACACCAAATAAACGCGTTCTCTCACTTCAGTTCATGCCAAGTGAAAGCTACAGGTGTTGAAAGTGCCTTTGTGTGTTTTTCCAGCTCAGAAAATTGACACCAAAAAACGACAACAAAAAAACAAAGCGAGTCAGATTTGGATTCTATCACCATAATGCCTTTGACATTTTAAAAGGGGGGAGAAAAATAATTAAAACGGATAGAAAAGTGTTACTGTTCTCTCGTTTTTATGGAAGGATATTTTAATTTAAGTAGGAATCAGGAATTTCTTATGTACCATAAAAAAGCTCGTTATGGTGTCATGTATATAGCGGAAGGGCGATATGATTTCATGAACACAAAGGCATCACGTGACTTTAATTTCAATGACAAGCAGACTGATGAGTGACAGTCCAGTGCTTAAAGAGCCGTCATTAGTCTGGGCAAAATGACTCAAAATGATCTCAGTCTTATTTACCACACAAGATTGTGCTCTGTTGGGTTTTTTTTGTCAGCCATGTTTTACACTTTTTGCAGAGTATCTGTTAGTAAAGAGAATTAAAAGAGAACACTAATGTATTTGATGCAGTTCCTGTCCGTTTGTTTTCAGTAAGAGAACACTTTTTCTGGAGAGCACTGAAACGTTGAGTTTGGTAGTTTTTTTTTAAATAGGTGGACTCATGTCAAATTATTGTTTTCAGTTGTGTATATTTTCCTTGAGGGGATGGAAATGAAAAAATAAACTTTTAGTGTTTGTACTGCAAACTCTTTTTGCTAGCGTTTTTGTTTCCTCTCCGCCACTGCGTAATTAGTAGCATATTTGTTTACACACACACGTTGTTTTTGAGAAACAAATATACCACCAGTATAAATGACATATGGCTTGTTCTGGTTGAGTATACTATGCTCTACTTAAAAATAAAACGTGATGTTTTTTTATGACCACTAGGTGGCAGTACATAGTAAAAAAAAAAAAAAAAGACACACTACCCTATTTTCCACTATTACTATTCATTTTTACCAAATAGATTTTAACACAAATTAAATTAACATGCTTATTGTAATATAAAAAAATACAATTATTATTTATTATAATTATACATGTATTATGAGTATATAAAATATTACTTTATTATAACAATGATACTACTACTACTCCTACTAATAATAAGTTATATATTATTAATATTAACAGTAGCAGTATTAATATTTCTGTTGTTATATTACTATCTGTCAAAGAACCATAAAATAAATTACATAAATGGTTTTAAATCCTAAAACTGAATTTAGAGATCACAAAACTATAATCCAATTTTAATTCATTTTCAATTTGATAAATATCACATTTAGCACCAATATTAAATTAAATCTTGTCTATATGTATAATTACACAAACATGCACAGAGACAGATTATTAGAAAACATTATTATCAGCAGATATATGTCGAGAGGTCTACATCAGCACAACAGAACTCGCGATATAATCCTGACGGCTTGTTTCACCAGGAAAACTGTCTTTTGGCCTCTCAAATGGGGATATTACAGCCTAAATCCGCACTGACCGATGGGAAATCTGAACATCCGGTTATGCACAGCTGGACAAAACCAGCCTAGTGATTCACGCTATAGTCACTGACCTTTTTTCAGAACAATAATAAACCTCCCTCTAGTGAAGTACTTTACAGGCTTAGGCCTACAGTACTGGCTAAATCTCACATTTCATCAAATATACATTATGTCATCAGTAGACGTACTAGCAACTTAAAGAACTAGTAACACCGATCATATTAACTAATATTATAGGTTATATAATGTTTCATGTGGACCAGGGTATTTTGTGTCATGTTGGGAAAGTTATTTTCTCACTGGGGCAAGTCGTCATCTGTTTTAAATGTTATCTAGTTCAGCAGGTTAAATTTGAAGTTCATGTTGAAATAAATTAAAACATTCAATGTTCACAGTTCACTAATTGGTTAAACTAAGAAAATATGTTAACATTTTATTTCATTTTTTATATTTTGTTAATTTATTTAAAAATTTACATTTTATTTTATTTGCAATTATTAGTTTTTTTCCTGAAAGTGGTTAATGACATGCAGGTATCAACATTCATAACCTTTTTTTATTTTTTTTTATGATTATTTTTATACATAGTTTAATTTATTCATTCTGCCACTTATTTACATTTTATTAAGCGATTGTTATCTTTTTGTAAACTTAATGCCCCCCGGGGTTGATGAGCCCCTGAAATACAATACTTGTTAGTCAAAACAGATTCAGTATTGTTGTGTTAATTGTGGGTGTTTTTACAGTTGCTTTGTGATTCATGCTTGTTTTGTGTGTTTACATTTCGCTGAAACACCTATATAGGCGGTTTAATGGCAGGTTCCATAGCTATTTACAGCAGTGTGACAACATGCCCCAGTATTGCTCAACATATGTTCCCATGCATTTTTGCCTGCGCAAGAATGCTATTAAAAACAATGGCATGAATGGAGTGAAAAGTGGCAACCAGTCCATATATTCACAGCATGTTATTATGATCATCTGACTGCATTATTATCGATAACAAGTGAAGTCGGAGTTTGATGTCATGTGATGATGGGGCTCGGTGGGCGGTGCATGAGCGCTCAGAAACACGCTGCTGTAGTTCAGAGACAAACACAGCTCTCAGCGCGCGGTGACGACTATACCTCAAACTTTTGCCGCGTGTAAGATTTTATCAATGTGAGAGTGCAAAGTAAAAGAGTGTAAGACCTCTATGTGAATTATCATGGAACAAGAGGAGAGCAAAATCTCGGTGTGGGTATGCCGGGAGGAGAAGCTGGTGTCCGGACTGTCCAGGCGCACCACCTGCGCGGATGTAGTGAAAGTGCTGCTGGAGGACCAGAACTTCCAGAAAGGCGCGATGCTCACCGGTGCTCCCCAGTCGTACTGTATTGTGGAGAAATGGAGGGGTTTTGAGCGGATTCTGCCGAGTAAAACCAAAATCCTGCGGCTGTGGAGCGCCTGGGGTGACGAGCAGGAGAACGTGCGCTTCGTCCTGGTCAGGAGCGACGCGTCGCTGCCCAACAGCGGACCGAGGAGCGCCGAAGCGCGGGTCGTGCTGAGCAAAGAGAGCCCTTGCACTACCAGAGCCACCATGCAGTTTTCACAGGAAAAACAGCGGAGGATTGTGCGCAAGGCTTTTAGAAAGTTGGACAAAATTAATCGGAAGAAAGAGGAGGCTTCAAAGGACAAATCATCAGCGGAGAAAATGGAAACGCTCGCCCATCTCATTATTTCGCAGGATCATACTATCCGACAGCAGATCCAGCGAATAAAAGAGCTGGATGGTGAAATCGAGAGGTATGAATCGAAGGTTCACTTTGACAGAATGAAAATACACGGCGTAAACTACGTGCAGGACACTTATTTGCTCGACCAAGGCTTGGATGCCGATTCCAGCGCGCATCCGGACGCGTCCTTTGCGCAGTTTGAGGAATACGCGTCACGCTGCGACCAAGTCATCCAACTTCAGGAGGAACTGGCCGAGAGGGAGGCTCTGATGGAGATACTTACAGGTGAAATACAAGAAGAACTCAACCACAGGTGGATGAGACGGCGACGGGAGGAGCTTTCCAGCAAAGACGCGGAGAGCAGTGGAGAAGAAACGGCTCTCAAGGTGACTTCCGTCCCTGAGGAGCCGGTCCCAGCGGTGCCCGACCTCCTGACAGATAATGAACTTCAGATAGAGGAGGAGAGGATCAAAACACAACTGGATACGAGTTTATACATCGGCCTGCGCTTGAACACCGACTTGGAGACGGTGAAGAGCGACTTGGATATGAGTCAGGAGCTTTTGGACGCGAAGGAAAAGGAGTTGAGAGAATTACTCGAAAAGGTTCACAGGTTAGACCAGCTGGAAGAGAAACAGGAGGAAGACAGCAAAGACGAGGGAGAAACCGAACGACTGCCTTCCGTGGACAATGTTTGGGTAGAGCAGGCGAGGGGACTGGCCAAAACATGCACCAACGATGATGATTCGGACACCGGATTGAGTTCAATGCACAGCCAGGACTCGGATAACGCACCTGTTTGCGAGTCACTTGTGTGACGAGACGGTTCAATACGGCGCGAACTCAGGGAACATTTCGCCTCTATTGATTTCACGAATGTTCTCTCTTTATAAGAGAGGAACGCATGTAAATTATACCAGTGTAGTGTTATGATCGCCTCGCTTAGGCTATACACATGGAGAATAGCTTGTAAGAAGGTGCAGCTTACTAAATTATAACCGATTAACTAATGCATAGACTGAGATGTCCACTGTGTGCTGACTAATGTCGCAATACAAACATTATGCATTTGTTTTAAGTAGCCTTATGTGTAAAAACTAGAATTAGAGTTTTGTGGGGTTTTATTTCCTCAATTATATTTATACATCTATATATATATATATGTGTGTGTGTGTGTGTGTGTGTGTGTGTGTGTGTGTGTGTGTGTGTGTGTGTAAAATTTGCATTGTTTCTCTTCAGGGAAAATACTGATGACTCGTCAGGCACTACACTGATTTTTATCTAAT
>JAUCMU010000053.1:7977938-7988394 GCA_032275025.1 Enteromius treurensis
ACAAAACATTCTTGACTTCCTCACTGAGATACAGATATCCCACTCAAAAGTGGTGAAAAAAGCCTCTAAAACTCCCCTTTACCTCATGAAAGTATCACCTTTCATTCAAATCCTTATCCATTGTAAAGAATCCATACAGTCGCATTAATCACTTTGAATGTGAGGGATTGGGTCCTCATTAAAGCATCATTATAACTAACCCCTCTTCAACGAGTACAAAAACCTCCCAAACCAAAGCAAGCAACACCTGTCAGTGTAATCCCATCCCAAAGCAGAGAACGTTAAAACGCATTAATTGTTGTCGGCATCGGCGAACAATTGTTTCTGTCGTAGGATCAAATTCCTTAACTCCGCCTACACAAAGCAAAAATGTATGAAAGTAAATGATTCAGTACCTGCTTTGGCTTTCTTGACATTCATCAGTCTTGCTGCTCTCCGGCCAAACAAACGTTTGAGCTGGAGTCTGTTGAGATCTAGCGCTGCGATTCTTCGGCAGGAGGGAACTTCCTTGTCCGGATTGACCTCGGCTCCTTCTGCGAGCCACTTTACCCACGGGCCCCGACCTCACACGCCAGGCCGAAGAGCTGGAGCTGTGAAGAGACAGAAATCAGTACTCAAAACTCACCTCAGGGACACACAGTGACCTCAGAAAGTATTCGGACACTTCACAAAGAACACATTTTTACATTGCATTGCCTTGCTATCACCTTTTTTACCCCTAAACGCAATCTAGATGAACACCCATATCCATACAACATAAGGGTGAGTATAGTAAAATGTTTTCTCTCAGAGATGTATGAATTTCATTGCATTAACCTTGTGGCATCTGTAAACAATCAATAGGACAGTTTCTCAGAAGCAACTTTACATTGAGATCTTTTTCCACTTCCTTTTGATTTTTGCATGATTATTTTTTACACCGGAGCAACAGTCCACTGTACACACACTGATTTATCTGAACATCAGAGGAAGCAGCTGTAGTCCTGATATACTCCGTTTACTGTATTCACCCAAACACACTCATTCAATTACACTCACCACATCGCAAAACACATGTAAAGAGTCACATGATCGTCACAACTGAGTAACAGATGACTGGCACGTTAGCATGGCTATTGACCTAGAACTAGGCCTGATCACATTAAATGAACCGTTTCGAAACTAGTTTTTTTTTTTTTTCCTAGAAGTATATTCGTAATATTTTTTTGTGGTAATATTTTTCTTAAAAAGATTAGATTTTTTTAGGTAAATATAACTAAACTGCACAATCCCAATCATTTAAAAATATATGTAATTATAAATAATAATACCAATTATATTGCTGCTAGGGAGGAATTGTTTATTAATTAGCTTTTAATATTTAGTTTTCCTTTATTTTATTTTATTTTATTTTTTTATTTAAAGCTTAGTTATTTTACTGTAGTTTTACTTCTTTTTATTTATTTATTTTCTGTATTTAGCTTGAGTTAATTTTTGTTTACTTTAAATTTACCATTTCAAATTGTTTCTGTTTGAATTTATTATTTATTTCTAGGTATTTAAGCTTTGTTATAATTAATAAAAACACAACACTGCTTAGTTAAACAAATCCAAATACCTTATGCAATTTTGCTTTATTTTTATTTTTTGCAGTACATAACTAAAGTTAGCTACATACATGATGCAATATACTATTCTAGAGCATTCTGATCTGCTGTGCAAAGTGTTTTTCAGTGTCATTTCTGATACCATATTTATGCAAATTTGGATTTTCTGGCTACCATGAAAACCCTCAAAATCCCTGAGTGACTCTGCAAGCCCGCAGTAAAATGTGTATTTCTCACAAGGCCTATGAATGTTTGCATTTCAACGCAGGCTGTGCTCTAGGGCATTTACACTTGATTTTCTGGAATCATGGTGAAGCGTTGAAAACCTGAGCTGGGGGTTTGGACACACACACACACAGAGAAATATTAATATATCCTTATTTCCTCATCATGCCAAATTCGAAAACTCCACACACTGACCCTTAGTGACCCTATTCGGCTCAAGGATTTCATTCTACTGACACTAATGCAGAAGTGTTACAATTTTGATTTTGAATTTTTACAGTTTTCATTTACTTCAATATTTCTAAGTCTATCACTATATTTGGATGCATTTTTTTAAAATATGGGTTCAAATGTTTTTCAACCTAAATATCTAAAACAACAAATCTCAAAATACGCCTACCACCCATAAGTATGCACTATATCTAGGCATCTCAGCAATGTTCTGTATGAACACAAGCTCTCAAAATAAAATGCCATGACGTGTGAACTTGAATTTCCTGCACAAAGATAATCAGATACACGCACATGCAAACAGACGAGTAGACACACAAAACCCTCTCAGCTAGCCAGAAGCATTTTCTCAGACAGTTAAAGCTCCAGAACAAGATTCATTCTTGCTCAGACAGAAGTACAAAGCCATAAATTTTGTCACTTTGTAACGAAAAAAAAAAAAAGGACCTGATTAGTGACATCCACCTGTAGTTAACTCATTGAACACTGCTGAAGCAATAGTTTGCTCAAGAATAAAAATCATTTTATTATTAGTTCATTTACTTCCCCATCTTGTTTCAAACCTGTATGACTTTATTTGTTCTGTGGAAAACAAAAGATTTTTCAAAGAATTTTACATGCAATTACTATGAACGACGACTGAATAGTAGTTTGTTTTTAAATTTAATTTTTTTAAATTATTTCATTGTTTTATTTTTAAGTGGCATTCCTGGTCCTCCATTTGTGTGTGTGTGTGTGTGTGTGTGTGTTTCGTAGAAAAATTGAAGTCGGAACAATAAAGTCAATTTGGTACAATAAAGCAAACAATAATAATAAAGTAAATAATGAAAACGTTTAATGGGATATTTACAAAAACTTGTGTATTATATTAACATTGTACCAAATAACTTTATTTGAACAAAAAAGGGGACAGATCGTTCTTTATTTCTTTCACATACCTGTCTTCAGTGGCACCTCCATCTGAGTCTTGAGAAGGGAGCTGCTCCTTCTTGACCCCACCCACAGTGGAATTCTGGGAACGCCTGCTGCTCCTCCTGGTTCGACCCTGAATCACATACATTCTTAAACTGATATGTGTAGGATAAATGCACAGCACAAAAAAATAAACCCTATCTGATATGGAATATCTGGGATATCTGAAGTGGAGCTGCTGCAAATGTTTGATTTCATATGATGCTGGTCATAAAATGAGATGCACCTGTGCCTGAGTGAAGGAGTTGGAGGTTCTGGTTTTGGGAAGGTGGCCACGGGCAGGGCTTCTCTTGGCAGGGGAGGATCTGGCAGCTGCATTGTACTTGCCTGACTCCAGAAGGTAATTCTGAGCTACTTTCAGCAGCCGTGTGAAAACATTCTTAGTGCTAGAGCCTGGAGCTGCTGGAGAAGCACAGATCACAAATTTATAGGCATGTAAACACTATTAATGCATGAACAAATTAATCAAATATCTAAAATCAAAATAAAATTTAGCAGAACAAACTGGAACAAAAGTTATTTTAAAGTCACTTTTAAAGCACTTGGCAAAAAGTAACGTAAACATTAAAAAAGTACAGATGGTTCAACTTTTGTGAGCTGCACTATATTTCCAGGTACAAACAAATATCACTGCAGACGGGCCCACAGCACAAAACTGAATGTTATCAGACTCTATCACATTTACTCAGGTGCTGCCGGCCTGCTCTTGCTAATGCAGGCTGTGTGCCGGAGAACAGATATCCATGCAGGCCACATATGCCACTAGGGATTCTGCCAGTCCCCTGTAATCTCATCAACACAACAAGGAAATGTGGGCTGTATTGTATTTCAAAGCGTCTGTTTTGGTGGGTTTGTATCGGGCAGGTGACAGAGTACAGCTCTGTAAAACGTCAGTGTAATTCGCTTGACATTGAATGCGTGAATCGGTGACCTGAAATACAGTGTGTCAAGGGTTTTAGCCTATTGTCTCTATTTCTTTTTCTGGGCTTTCCGCCAACAGTATTAACTTGTGCCGTGTGATTGGATCCAAGCAACGCTATAATCTCATGGATGATACGGCAGGGTGCCATCTTAAGGTACTAATGCACTTTCGTTATGATACTGTATCCGTCTCTCATAGCAATGACCCATTAGGTTAAGAGCATGAAGGTCCAGACCTGCCTTAATTACTCATAAATCATCTCTATGAACCGCCTCACCTTTCTTGGAAGTGTTCCTGGTAACTTCTTGAGAAGGTTTTTCATCCTGTTGTCCATCGCTGAGGGAACTAGTACAGCCTTTTGCACTTTCTTTTTTCAATTTCTCTGTAAAGACAGAAGTAAAACACATTTTTTTATATGGAATGTATATGAAGCATGTATTAGGACAAAAATTTATAAAACAAATATATTCCTTTTATTTTATATACATATATATATATATATATATATATATATATATAAACAAAAAGGATATATTTTTTTTTATATTTATTTAATTATTATTTTTTTATATATATTTGTATGTGTGTGTGTGTGTGTATATATATATATATATATATATATATATATATATAAAATAAAAGGAATATATATGTTTAGTTGTAACTAAAACAGCAAGCCCCGCCCCACGACAAAACAGTGTTCGTGCGAGCAGGTGAGAAAAGATCGAGCGCGGGAATTATGTTGTTTCGTTTAAATAAAACTTATATATATATATACAGTATATATATATTTATATCCATCCAACTCTATCCCATCCAACTATACATAAATAAAAGTTTTTTTTTAAAGAAACAACAACAACAAAAAAACAATATAAACAAATAAAACACAAATAAATAAATAAAAATAAAGATTTGAAAATTTAATAAAATGTAATTAAAATTACAATAAAAAACTAAAACGGCAATAAAAATTACAATAAAAATCAAATAAATTCTACAAAAACAAAGGAAAATATATAATAAATAAATAGAATAAATATTATCATATATAAGAAATATGCACAGATATAGTGTGTGTTTTGCCCTAAGTGTTATGGAGAAAGCACATTATTTCGTATGTAAGCTGTTCTGCCCCACAGAAAGCAAAGCAAAGCGAAAAATACCGCAGACACATGCCAAATCATTGCAAATTACAAATTACGGCAACAGTAAATGTTTGTGTTGCATTTTTAACTATACAAAGAGTCAAAGATACATTTGAAGTACTTCGCAACTACAATTAAACCTTAAACCCGGGCTTTGGAGAAAGCCTTAATTTCACAATCAATCTTCATCAGCGGCAGTTTAAAGGCTTTAGTTCAGAGTAGATCTCATAAAAACAAGTTCTGGCGCGTTCATGAGAAACCGCTGGAAGGTACCAGAGCTTATTCCGTCTCCCTGAAGCACCGAAAGCCCTAAAGGAAAAATATATATATATAAAAAAAGAAAACTTTTTTCATTTAATATATTTTCTGCTGGATTTTTCAACGGCACACAATTAAAACTTGACAGAGATAAGTTATTGAAACTTTAGAAGGGGTTTCCCCTTGTAGTGATTCAAGTTTGGTAGGGAATGAAAGTTAATGGAGAACGTCACCACAGTCGGCCCAATGGCATCCGTTTCAAAGACTAGGATCCAAACACATTAACAGATGCAAAATAAGGGTTTCTCCTAATGCAGTAATGACAGGGCTATTCTGAGAGAATCAGAAGTAATCCCATCATTTTTGTGCTGCTACATAGGACAAATTCTCATTATATTTTTTCCTCCAGTTGACACCACAAATGGGGAACGTTCAAACACAAAAACAAAAGATAAAGTTGGCAGAAGGTTAGGATACAGTCTCATTAGCTCGTCTATGCTTTCAGACATACGCTGAAGAAAACCCCCTGCTTTAAGTGATGCTGAAAAGCAGCTTTCCTCGCAAATGACTCCGCTGATAACCAGAGGGCCATCACACTCTATCAGACTCAGAAACAGACTGTGTAAACAATGATAACGATACACACACACATCTTATGTTATTAGGACATTTTAAACACAGCATACTGTGATAACGTCGGCTGGGTTTACCTAGTTTGCAACTACCAACTACCATGTTTGAGATCCAGGAAGGTAGTTAGGACATCATTAAAATAGTCCATGTGACATCAATGGTTCAATTGTAACGTTATGAAGCTTTAGGAATACATTTTGTGTGCAATTGTTTCTCCTTGTCCTTTTTGTTTTCTTTGCACACAAAAAGTACTCCCATAGATTCGTAGTAGAAGTTATAGTGTATGTCACATAGACTATATTAACAATGTCCTTACTACATAATATTATATCATTTTATCTAATAGAACATTCAGGCACTGTGTGAAAACAAATATCTGCAAAACTAAATACACTATTATCCATAAATATAGTCTAATAGCTCAAATTAAAGAGAAATATGTAAAATATTGTGAAGTTCTTCATTTCAAAAGCTTTATGCAACAAATCACATTATTGCAGCAGATCAGATCTGCTGCCGTCACAATCTGCTTGTGCATGTCATGTTTGGTTGAGTGCAGGGCTGCAGGTCAGCATGGATCAGCTGCGGCAGCATATTCCTGCTCTGAAACTGATATCTGCCACTTCCTCTGACGCACAAAGAGCAACAATGTTGGCCTGACAACCAGTAACCATGGTGTCTGTGCACAGGAACTCTGCAAGAACAAGATTAAACCTGAAGTTTCCTTCTGGACACCAGTTGCCATTTTATAAAAACTTGTAATAAAATAAAAAAAAATAAAAAGTACAAAATTAGAATATAGAGTATAGTATAGTATAATATAATATAAAGAGGTTTTAAACTAATTCAAATTGTGAAAATACATATTTAGAAATGTTTACATCAAATGTCAAGACTCAGCTTGGATGATCCCAAAACTCGGAGTGTAAATTTGGAGGATAACATTTTGAAGAACTTAGATTTTACATTTTAGAGTATCAGTGTAGTTTCCTTTTGAACTCCACAACATATAATCAATCATAATAAGCTTAATAAAATGAAATAAAAACAAAAAATTAAATATATTTATTGATACAAACAGCTCAACAATCTCATGTAATTTTAATTAAATAAAAAAATTATAATAATTATATATATGCTTTTTTTTTTATTTAAGTTTTATACATATTTTTTTTTTAATTTAATTTAAATTTTATATATATTTTTTATCTAATTTAATTTTTTTATGTAATTTAAATTATATACACACACATATATATTTTTTATTGATTTAATTTAAATTTTATATATTTTTTTTATTGATTTTATTTAAAAAAAAAATTATTTAATTTAAATTTTATAATATATATATATATATATATATATATATAATTTTTTATAAATACAGAGAGAAAATCTGGCAGGGATTGTCATTATTGGTTTTGTTTCAATGTTCATTAGAGTGGAAATATTTTCATTATATTATTCTTAAATCATGCTCATGGAAGAGCCGTGAACATGCAGGATGTCTTATCAGTGTTCAAAATCCAGCTTCAAAGCTTCCTGTTCCCAAAATTCCCCATTAAAACTCCCATAACTCACTACCATTACACCCGGAGGGAGGAGGCTCTATGTTCTCAAGGACCAGAAAAAATGTTTTAATAATAAAAGTTTATTATTCCTTTATTTCCGTTGCCTTAATACCTAGGGGCCCAGTATACCTTTGTGAGATGTAAGTTGTTTGCTAGAGGGTATCCGGGAAATCAGTCCAAACAAAACCCGCCAGAATCAGCTTTCCAATTGACAAAGTTATTTGGTGTAACGTGCATGCAGTTTGCACACGTCGAAATATTACGCCGCAGGAAAACAGATAACAGAGCCTAACAATGACAATAGTAAAAGTCCTGAGATGGAGCCAAGGAACACAGTAGGTCATGCATGTGAATACAAAGGAAATGGGCTGACTTTTGAACTTGCAGCCAAACAATCCATCACAATATCAAAAACACTCAAGTAAAGAGACCACCACTTAAATCATTTAAGATTAAAAAACCTGCGTCTTCACTAAGTAAAGGTAACCTGCTGGTGATTAAACTACTGTAAATGTCCTGCTTTCCCTTTGATGAGATTTATGGTACAGCTGCAGGACATGTGATTACAGGAGGTCATATCTAAGACGGGTGACTAGACACCAAAAAAAAGAAAAAGAAAAAAAAGAAAAGCGTCATCTAGAAACAAGGTGACATTTCTATCTGTCAATTCTTTTGGAAAAGGTAGGGATATAATAAAACTGAATTAAAACAAATAATAATTAAAAATGAAAAGGAATTCTTTCATTGACTTTCATTGGACGGTTCTTATATATATATATTATTTCGTTTTCACTGAGTATAAAATAAATGCATTCAGGTTTGGAAAGAGATGATTGACTTCTACCTTTAAAAGTCTCGCTGGCTGACTGACTTCTGCCCTTGGATTTGATTGAGGCAAAATGACACATGAAAATATTTACTGATAAACCATCTGTTTCTAACAGAGATCTCAACATGTGTGCTGCTGACGCAATTCAGACTGACCTTTGAGGATATTAAAAAGATTGAAGCAGGCACGAGGAGGTTTGGCAGACAGTAAAACACAAAATCGAAGCATCTTCATGCTGATTGACTGTTCTCCTTCTGTTTGCACAAATCCTTGGCTATATTCCAATCAACATTAGGGAGAAACATCAATGATTGAGATATATTTCAGATTATGCACTACTTTTTGGTCACTTTTCAAATAAGCAAATAAAGCACTTTTTAAATACACACACACGGAAAAAATAAGTAGTATTTTTACATTTAAACAAATTATATATTATATACCGTAGTGTGTGTGACATATATATATATATATATATATATATAAATAAATAATACTTATAATAAAAGCTATAACTTGGTATGCATATACTTAAAAAATAAATAAATACATAAATAAAGTAGCACGTGTAAATGTAACACTATTATTATTCTAACTGTTATTTAATTATTTTATTCAATTAAAATAGTAGCACGTTTATGCAACAATTATACACAGTCTTTATTTGGCTTTCCTCAAAACTACTTTTTTTTTTTTACTTAACTCTTTGTCTTTCCAGGGAAGGGTAAAAAGGTCACGAAAGGCCACAAAGGAGGATTTGTGGAGAGAGGCCCACTACCGCATTGTGCTTTCCAGCCATCAGTCAGGCCTGAATCATCTTTGAGGGATAGTCATCTATCAAATCCTCAGGAATATCAATCACTGCAGGGTCAAAATGCGAAGGGGGTTCAAAGAAGAACCACTTGATGCGGGTCTTTCATTTTAGGTCGCTAACCATGGCTTTTAGGGCACTCAGAGATGAAGAGAATAGATTCAGCCGTGAAAGAGGGTGAGGATAACGGCACACTTCAAATATTTGCTTCTAGTCACAAGTTTAAGGCATTTGCAGCATGTTAAAATCAAATCAAATCAGAAGAGTCAACTTTAAATGGGCATTTAAGCCTGATTGCAGGTCAGGGTCCAAAAGACCAAACAATGACTTGAAGACCCGAAGAAAATGCGCTGAAGATTTTTCTTAGCCTTATTATATAAATAAAAAGGACCAGTCAATTGCTTCAAATTTCTATTAAAACTTATTATATGATTATATGCAAAGCTTTACTTCATCACTGCTTTAAAACGAATGCTGATACAGGGCACAGTTACAAAAGTCTCGAGCACCTTTCAATAAGTGCACTTTGAGATGAACAACAGTTTTAATAGGAGGGTATAAAAATATCCCAATGGATAGGAGTCAGAGTAGCATAAACCAGCAAAGTCCAGCGTAGCGTGGCTGTTAATTCCTCTGCGGTTTGGCTTTTTCCTTCACTTCAAATTACTGGGTTGTTATACATTTCACTTTCAAGTTGCGTTCCAGACTCTCTCAAGTCCTCGTAGCCCGAGAGACCTTGCATATTGCAAATCCAAACAGAAACAGATTTTAAAAAAGGGTTTAACTTTCAACATTGGGAAAAGATTGAAAGAATTTGAAAAAATTCAACATGTTTTCCAGCACAAAAAAAAAAAGCACTGCTTTTAAACTGACAGGAACACTGATGCTGATAATCATTTCTCTGGGACTGAATGACGTAGAGCCTTTGAAAAGGAAAACTCCAAAAGAAAAGTTTATTAAGAACTAGAATCTAAAATCATATTGCAATATCTTAAATACCTCTTAAATTTTAGGCATGCAAACTTTGAACAAAATAATATTCTTTGCACGCAGACAGGTGTGTTCAATGCAATTGATTTGATAGAAGGAAACAAGTAGAGTTGAGCCGGATACTCGGCTGAAACGGGTATCCGGTACGGATAAAGCAGTTTTGCCGAGTACGAGAATCATACGAGTAATGCTAGTTAATAATATGTGCTCGGGTTGAATAAAAATTCTCATTGGGTAGCTGACTTTGTCTGCTACACACATACAGATTTATTGTGTTGCT
>JAUCMU010000053.1:8003874-8019181 GCA_032275025.1 Enteromius treurensis
CATAAACACATATATTATGTAAAGAAAAACTTTTATTTTGGATGCGATTAATCACGATTAATCATTTGACAGCACTAATATATATATATTTTTTATTTATTTATTTTTTTTATATTATATTATATTATATTATTTATTAGTTATAAAATGCATCAAACAAATCCCAAACGGTTCCCCAAACTTGGTTTAATGTACGGACCACTGTGAGTTTGTGAGTTGATTAAAAAAAAACTAATAATTTAATAAATTAAAAAAATGTGGAAACACTTGAAAGCTATATTTTAGTGCTGACAATTGATTACAGAAAATTTAAATTAAAATAAATAATTAAATTGCATATTTTTCTGAACTTAAATCACGATTAATTCTAACTAACAGTAAAGTTTTTAAATATACTTTTATATTGCAATAATTTCACATTCAAACATTAAATTAATGTACAAACAGCATGAAGACAGTACATTTTTTATATTTGTATAATAGCATCTTTTCTTGTGACGCATTACTCTGATGTCTCTGGAACAGTTTTTTTCCCCCCTAGTAGCTATTTAATCAAACAATCCTCACATAAAACCATTATAACACCAACTCTGATTTCTTAATAAAATTGTCCCCCCCCCAAAAACATTTTTAACCATTGACTATAGTCTTATAGTGACTTCACATAACCCATTATAATAAATGTCATATTTACTTCTGCACTTCAGCAGAAATATACAGAAATTGAAAATGAAGTTATCAGACACATTCTAAATTAAATATAGATGAATCCATAAAGCTATCCCCTTTTTTCTTTGTCCTTCGATTAATAGGCATCACAGCAGCTGGTTATTATGGCTGTTATTTCTTTAAGAGCCGCCACTGCTGAATGCAGTTCTGACACAAATCTTGTTTACTCTCAACTCTTTTTACCTTTTCTGACCCACTTCAGGTCAGGCATATTGAGTGAGACAGCTTTGGGCTGCTACAGAACATCTCAAAGACATGTTCTTAAATATATTACGTGCCTGCGCAGTTTTAAGGCAGCTTTATGACTTAACTGACCACAACGTTGCATGCACGTAGCTTATTTCGCGCTTTGAAATTAACGGATACAGCCTACAGCGTGCTCTGGTGTCTTTGTGCATGTATTTGAAGATTATTAGTATTATATATTATTAATAGATATGAATAAATTAATACTTTGTGACATTTCATAACATTTGTGATAAGATTTTTTAATAAAAAAAATAAATAAATAAAAAAGTACACCATAATTTTTACCAAGTGCTGGAAGAGTAGAGGTTTCCTGTGCTTCAAGACTTGATGAAAAACCAAAGCTTGATGCTGAATCCTAAAAATAAAATTAATATTTTGCTTAATATTTTCAATTACTTCAAAAAAAATCTTCCAACGGCTCAGTCAACAGATGTTTTGAATCTAACTCGAGTAAATAAATCTTTAAAGTGTTTGTCTATGTATTTTATGTACAGCTGAAGGTCTTACTTCTTCATTGAAGAATCAAAGAGCTCTGACAAATACTTGGGCTTCTCTAACAGAGAAACCAGAGCCCAGAAAGCCTCCTCCTCAGACAGGATCATCAGGAGCACAGCAGCTATATAGGACATCCCTGAGCAAAAAACAAACCTTGAGGCATCGCATACTCCCATTATGACCTGAATGTCAAGGGCAGACTAACTAAATTAGCTCCACAGAAAAAAAAACCGCAAACAAAATTATGACCATGACATGCAATAGCAACTAGATAGCACTTGACTGCCCTCTTGAGACCGAACCTCAGTATAATACTGAAGTTAAAAATGTGTGACAGAACCAGTGAAAGCAAGGCGTAAAGATTTCAGTAATGCCGGTGACCTCATTTGTGGAAGTAAAGGTAGGTCATTACCTTGTACGTATCCAATCTGGGGATTATATCGGGCATATGCGGTAAGAACTCTGAAAAGTTTGGCCTGGCCCTCAATGGCCTCTGGACGGTCCCCCATCAGAGTGCGATGGGTTGGAAATGACCTTCCTATAGAGAAAAATATAGAAACATCAGCTGAACTACCAAAACATTTCAAACTCTATAATACAAAAAGCTCTAGAAAGATCACATAACAAAAAGGTTGGTAATGACTTGAAATAAAATTAGACCAAATGCATTCATGTACAGTACATGCCCAAGTGTAGAGTAAATGTGTTTTTGTAGCGCCCCCAAGTGGTTTTCAGAATATTGGCCAAGTTTAAACAAAAACACTGCCATCTGTGCCAAATTACTGCTTTTACATAAAAGTCCCATTATTTCAGAAACAAGGCAGTCAATCGCAGTTGAGCTGAGCGGGGGAAAAAACTTATTAAAGGTAAATAATTAAAATACATGAGTATATTTATAAGTTCCTTGCCGAAATATACAGCATCTTCAAATGTTTTGATCGACTTCAAATCAAAACCGTTCACCAAAGTTGTCATTTAATCTAAAACCCAAACGTTTTCTTGTTTTAGGACAATTTTTGTGAACTTTTTTTGATTTTTTTGATTCAAACTTTTGCTGATTACTTATATATATGTATATATATATATAAGGATTTTTATATATATATATATATATATATATATATATATATATAGAGAGAGAGAGAGAGAGAGAGAGAGTATCTTTGTACCTTCTGTTCAATAAAAATCCTTATAATAAAATAAATAAAATATTTTATATAAATAATAACAACAACAAGACTCATTTTTAATAACTGAAAACAATATTTGATAATAACTGAGCACTAAATGAGCATTTTATAGTGGTTATATGTGACAATAATAGCAGGATGATGGCTGTTAGAAATGAATCTTTACCAGATAACAGAAAACAGTTATTTAGAAGGTGAATAATAATAATAATAATAATAATTCACAAAAGGCTAATAAAAAAAGTTACTGCTCTTAATTAAAAAAATATATAAATTGTCACATTATTGTAAATGAAAATATCATATAATTTCAGTGGTCATCCCTAGGCACAACTCACGCAGGTCGAGGGCGATCTGTTTGAAGAGCGTCAGGTCAGCGCTGGGGAGATCTGACGCCTGTCCGCTGCTGATCTCATTCTCTGTGTCCACCAGAGAGTCTATAGTAGGGATGATACTGTACTCACTGACTCCAAGATCCACCAGAGGTTTACGAATCTCAGCCTGACATGCCTGAGGTAAACCACCAAGATGGGTTACTACAAGGGGAAACCAGTTTGCATAGTAATAAAAGTACATATATATGCTGGGGTTGCACCTCGTAATCAAAAGAGCCGGCAGTTCTGAGACTGTCAATATTTAAGAGGCATCTCCAAACTCGTCCACGTATTGCTGGAGGAATACCAATACGAATAAATCTCTCGATCTGAAATCAGGAAAAGGAAAAGTGATTATTACGCAAAACATTGTTAAATCGTGTTGGCCATTTGATATTTTTTTCAAGATTTTAAATAAATAAGCTCTCACAGGAAGTTAATGTAATTCTGATATTACAATATTTTATAGTAGGTGTTACACTTACACTTAAAATCAATTAAATATATCAATTTCTGTGAATTTTAAAAGGGATGTTTCTGCTTAACCTAACGTTATACGTTAGAGAGACATAAAGAGAAACATGCACACCTGACTTCTGCAGATAAAACTGGATCCGTTCCAGTAACTGAGAAATTCACACAGTTCCTTTACTTTAACTGGATTGGGTTGAGGATAACTGAGGAAAAAGTTAAAGTGTTACTTTCCAAACACGCATCGCACAACACACCCTCCACTCAAGTGAACTGACGTATTTAGGAAAGCGAATTGAATCCCGAACTTGTAAACTAGCATTAGTGACATCTACCTGTAGTCATGACATCTGTGTTGGCGTTTCTTGTCTCTTTTCTTACTGAGAGCAAAGCCGAATTCATCAAAGCCTACGGAGCTGCTCCGCCGCGACGCACTGCTCTTCCCGCTGCTCGCGCTGCTCGCTCTCCTCAACATGACTCTCACAGGATCAGTTTGATTTCATTCTGGGCGCGCGTGTGCAGCGCTGTAACCGACGCTTGAACTCAGCGCCAAGACCTACAAGGTGAAACTGCTCTTCAAAATAAAAGTCTCGGCACACACCGCAAGCCAGTCACAAAAAACATTTAAACAAATCATACTCGGTTTGACATTGAAAAATACCTTGTGTACGAATTGAATCTTACTCGACGACTTTTCTTTGATGATCCACATAAGTATTTACTATTAGGATATGTAACTTATTTTGTATTAAAATCTATTATATTCCATTGGGTGGCTGGGGTCACCTAAAGAAAAAATAATTATATAAAATATCCCCAGTGATTTAAATTATATTTAATTTATATACATTAACAATAAAAATGCTTATTGGTATAAACATATTTTAAAAAGACTTAAACAGTATAACTATGCTGTTATTAGACATAATGACGTAGCACAAGAGCTTTATACTTGAAATACATACATTCATTAAATGTGCCACATTTCTTAACTGTACAATGAATCACGTTGTCAAAATATGCTGATACCATCTTAAACCTAGGAATCAGATGGTATCAATCTGAGCAGAGCAATGGGAGAGAGGAAGAGCTGTGAGGTTATAACTTGATATATTTTTTATGGAATGTTTAATGAATAGTGTTTTTTTTTTTGTACTATTTTTAATGTCTTTGCTATCACATTTAATGATTCAGTACTCCCACGTGAAAGCTATTCCTCTTATTTAAATTATTTTAGTTAACCTAAAATGATCTTAATTACTCCAAACCTTTGACAGCCAGTGTATGTGAAGATATAACTAGCCTATATGTACTAAAAAACACACACACACCAAGATGCTAGGTTTCTCACAAGATATTATTTCACTGCATGCATACAGTTGATATTGCAAAAATAAATACAAGTGTTTTGCATTTTTAATTCCACAGTACCAAACCTGTTATATTCAGTTAATTCATCCAAGTGCGTTGAATTCCTAAATAAAACATTCAAAGAAGCGTTGATGTAATATGCCATTCGTTTGGCAAAATCTCTTTTTTCCAAAGTTATTTTAATCCACTCAGAATACATTCTGCAACAACAAAATACAGGAAACACATGCAGTACAGAACATCCAAACAAACAGCTCATCAAAAACAAGCACTTTCTTCTGAACAGACAGAGCGCTGGTGTCCTTCAGTACCTGACAAAAAGGATAAACCGCTTTCAATACACAAAATTCAATGGTTTTGCCATTCAAAAATGACAATGAAGAGTGACCTATTTGTTTTACATGAACTTGGTGCACAGTATTGTTACAGGAATAACCTTCTGTTGCAGAAACAGTGGGTTTCTTGGAGTCACACAATCGATTCCTCAAGGTCCTGTTCACTCTGTGAATCTGAGCCAATAGTAGTGCGGGGGTGTCTGGAAACACCTGATGCACAGAAAATACACTAAACACAAAGTAGGGATAAATGCAAAACCAAGTTGATACACAAAACTCACTTTTTTCATCTCTCCTGTGCTGAATTTGTCTTGCACTTCCATGTCATTATCTAGGTTGGAACATAACTTCTCTCGCACCTTCTCTAAAGCCTGCAATCCCATCCACAGAAGATCCTTTTCCCTCTCCAAGTCCTGCAGCTTCTTCACCTGCAAATAAAACTGATGCTTACATTTTAAAATGTGTATATATATATATATATATATATATATATAAATATAAAGATTTTTGCATGATTATCAGCGACAAAATTAGTGTTTGTTTCCACAGCTGTCAACAAAATAAAAATAGAATGATCACAATGCATGTGTCAAGTAGCTGTGAACTTCAGAGCTGGACAGGAATGTCGTGATGACCTGTGATAGTTGACATCAGTGAATATGAGAATAGTTGGTTTGAAAGAAATTCTGATGCGAATTTTACTCTAGTTTTAAAATTAGAGATTACAAACTTAATATGACATTTACACGGTGGTACATACATGGCTGAATTTGTCCTTGTCGCCCTTTCTAAACAATGTGAATGTGCTTAGTTCATCTAACAACACACAGCCACTTCAGTTACTGTAGCACTTCAACTAAAAGCAGAACTAATAACAAAATATTACAAATAGGCAACAAGAAAAAAAAACGAACCCAGAGGAAGAAACGCAACGCATCCAGACTGGTAGGACTGTTCCGGAGAGGGACAATGACCACAGTGTAAGATGCCATTGGAGTTGTTAAAGAAAGCAAAGCTTTTTATTTCAAGAGACAAGAAGAGAAGTCAGAGAGAATAGAATAACAGAGGCTGATGTTTTGCTGAAACCCCACCCTAGTGACAGAGACAGGTCAAAGCGTACAGCTTGCACAACTACTAAAAGAATGACAGTCTCCACAAATGCAAACAGTAAAACTGTATTAAAATCACTTTCCACACCGAACAAATGTAAACTGGCATTTAACAATAGCACGTAAAACTGCTTTAACATAAAACACTTCCAGTTGCATCACAGAACAACCTCTTAAACATGTAAATGTCACTACAAACAAAACGTTGAGATCTTTAGATAATTCAATTTAGCATTCAGTTTAATTAACAATGAATATTTTCTCCTTTAATATCAGCCGTCCACCCATCATTTGTCCTTCTCTCTGTCTGTGGCGTCGTCATTGAGAGGGTATGGTGTGAGGTCCAGGGTGAGCAGTCGGCTAAACATGCATTCATCAAACTGTGAATACAGGTGCATGACAAATAAGATCTGATGTATCGAGAAGGTCCCTTTAAAGACTTATAAAATAATATTTCTAAATATTCTGTTAATATTTTGTATTTTTGAGCTATAATGTAAAAATAAATATGGTCAGTTTTGAAGGAGTTCATACAATGCCTTTCAAAAGTTTGTGGTCAATGGCTGCTATAAATCTAACTTTGCCACAAGAATTAATTATAGTTTTAAAACGTGCATATGAATTGCAATATTTCACATTATTACTGTTTTTTTACTGTGCGGGTTGAAAAACTTTTGAACTGTAGTGCGTAACTTCATTTGTGTTGTAGCTGTTTGTCATTTTGATCATAAACTAACACAGACTGAATGGTAATTACATAGTTAAATAGTTTTAATTGAGTTGTGAGACTGATGTGATACAGAGCAAGAATTTGCAGATGTGTGTATACCATTGAATAGACCCCAAGAAGAGCGTCTGCCCGTGAGTAGAACTCCTCCTTCAGGGAGATGACAATGATCTGGCAGCTCTCTCTGGACATCATCCGGAAAAACCCTGTAACCTGCATGGAAACCAATGTCTTTCCATCAAGGCGGAATACCAGAACAGCACTTTTTTTGTTGTTTTTAAATTGAGGCTGGTCTTGCCTTGCCAATATTTGTGTTGTCCAGGGCGGCATCCACCTCATCCAGCACAAAGAACGGGGCAGGACGAAAGCTAAAAGAGAAAGATGATCTTTACAGATTTCTACAACAGCAAGTAAATGTCTATGTATAAATAGATGTCACTTTACAAGATATCTGTCAATGGGTGTTAAGTGGTTGTTCACCTGTGAATGGCAAAGACCAAAGCGAGAGCGGCGATGGCTTTCTCTCCTCCTGACAGGTTGTCCATGGCCATGAATCGTTTCCCAGGAGCCACGCAGTTATAGTTGATGCCATCCAGGTATGGCTCATTTGGATTCTCAGCACTTAGAATAGCCTGAAGGACAAGTGCAAACAGGCAAAGTGTGATACAACAATACAATGAATGAAAGAAATGTGCAAGAGTCAAGTTTTCACCTGAGCGCTGGCGTTCCTGCAGAGTTTCTTGTAGATCTGGTCGATGACGACAGACATGTGTTCAAAGCACTGGCTGAAGAGACTGAAGCGTTTGGACTTCACCTGCTCAAACTCCTGACTGCACTTCTTGGTGGTGTGTGTGCTGGTCTCAAAGGCTGATTTATAGAGGGTTTATGATTATTAAGGGGTAAAAGCATACAAACATGATCATGGTTTTATGTCAATGATGGATGTTACAACAAACTTAAAATCAACGCTGAAATCAGGGTTATACAATAAATACTGCACCAAATTCTTATAAATAAAATGAAATCTTAATAATAATCAGGGCTCTGAACCGGAACGAAAATGAAAACCGGAAACAAATGACATTTAACTGGAACCAAAACAGAAACCAAAACAAAATCAATTTTAATCGTTCTAAACAGAAACATTTATTTGAAAATGCGTCATAAACCAGAGCCATTTCGCCGATGTGACGAGCTTGCCTCAAAAACCTACTGAGCAGGGAGCCTGCGGGATTTCTTTCGAGGGTAGGCTACGCACTTATCAGTCTTTCTGTGGCCAGCGGCAGCGAGATGATCACAGCCAATGTTTAATTAATTTAGCCTTCTTAAATCATCTCAACCTGCTGAAAATCTATAGATATAAAAAAGCACATCACATGTTAGTTTAAATGTTTCACCTAATTAGATGTGCGCTGTTATACGCCTAACGGAGGCACCATTGTGATCACTTGCATATTATTTTTTCAGTAGAAACTTAAATATGCCGTAATTTTTGCTAATAAAGGTGAAAGTAATGCATAATTCGGAATGGTAAAGGATCGGTAAAGGATCTACCTTTATTTCTGTACATTTACAATATCAACAAAACGTAGTGCTTTAAATAAAATAAAATAACAAGGAACAGAGGATACGGTTTCTGCTGTCTCTGTCTAGAACAGGAGCGCTTCATAAAACGAAACTCACAGAACTGACTCACAGTAGAGGATGGATACCCGAGACCGACAGTACCCGACGGTCCGGGTCGGGTTCGGACAGATATTTAGAAAGGATGCTCGGGTTCGTGTCGGGCTCGGTCACATCAGCGTGAATATGCGCCTGTGTTATAAACAGCGCTTTTTGCTCCGTGTGCGCTGATGCTCTCATCTGTTGACATTTCCGAGCGCCTTCCTACAGTTGCTTAATAAAAGCAGGCTTTCCACACAAAAAAGTGCCTGTGTCATTAGTATGAGAACCGCTATAGCTGCTGCTCTCCGTGTCGCTGTCCATCTTCCCAACGTGTGTGTGTGTTTACATTGTTGGTGTGCAAATTAGCTAAATTTATTCACTTATTGTCACTCCCCCTTTAATGCAGTCTCCGTCCTTGTCTCCACACTCTACCCCCACCCCTTACCCCCAGGAAACAACGCCCCTTTTGTGAAAAAGCACCTCTGAAACAGGGGGGTGTTGTGACCCTTTAATAATCGCGATTACATTTTCAAGGGAATAACTGACAATTATGTGTGTGTGTGTGTGTGTGTGTGTGTATATATATATATATATACATAAAATACATTTTATCTATATATCTAATTGAAAATTGACTATGGATATTCAGTATATGATCCAAAGTAATTAGTAACTAACTACTTGAGTATTAATAAATTAATATTAATAAGGCCATTAATAAATCACATGTGGAACTAATAGAAATAAATGGGAACAGGAAGAGGAAAACCAATAATGGGCATAAAACACATGAATTTTTTTTTTTTTGCAGCTCGTCAGTGAACAATGGCTCTGCGTTGTAAATGCGGCTCAATGTGAAATCACACACCTGATGGAATTTACTGCTGATTACAGACAAGATGCACTTTACATATAATTTTTGATATGTAATGCATTTGTTACATATGCATTTGTTATGCACAACGGTCACATTTTTAGATGCATATTTCATGTACTGTACCATCGCAAAAGGTCACGCTACACGTCTGAGGAGATTAGGGATTTTGACAAGACAAGAATACTGCAGCTGGCTGGGATGATTCGTCACACACTCTCGCATTTGTCCCTCAGTTTTCTGTCGATGATGTAGTAGTAGTACGATCGTGGTTTTTATAATTCTGGATCCAACTCCGCTGAAACACCCATCCGTGTTATCGAACCCTGGGTTGTGATATTCGAGTTCCGTGCAGAATTTGTCTAAGCCTTCTTTACTCAGGTCAGATGAGGGATATTATCATCAGCGGGAAACGGAAACGCTATGGGAACGAGATACCTATGCCGCCAGACTCCAAGTCCCTGCCCTGTGTCTATGTCTCAACATACACCACTAGGACGAGAGGACTGATGACCCTGGGGTCATACAGGTGTCCAGACCGTAGTACTGGACGAAAGTGGAGGGGGGTGGACCATCCCGGAGCTTTGCAGATGTCCAAGACTGGGACACCTGCCAAATAGGCCTTTGAGGCCGCCATACCCCTTGTGGAGTGAGCTCTGACTTCCATCGTCGATTGGAGATAAGAGGCTTCATAGCAAATCGTGATTGTCTCAACAATCCAACGACTGATAATCTGCTTAAAGATTAAACTTTATTTATCAAATGCAGAGGTGGTCTCTGTAGTCAAGACGACGATAATCAATAGAAATCAGGTGTCCCCGAACACTGATGTTGTTCTTAGTGGCTTTGTAGGCAAGGTCGAATCCTTTAAGGACGATGCCATATTGGAAGACAGATAGCTTTTTTTAACACTGTACGACAATAATACTGTTTTTGTATCATAGTAAAGGCTAGGTTTAGGGTTCGGGTAGGTGTAGGTGTCGACGTTAAATAAACACAATCTAATCGGTAGAACAATTAATTTCATATTTAGTTTTACCAGTAGGTGGAGCAGGCTCCTTCTGACTGATATAAATGAGCTGATAACCACTGACAACGCCCATTCAATCGAGTGATAACATCCGAAGTGGCTCTCGGTCTTCACCGCGAGCTTCCTTCTCGGAGCGGGCAGATGATCTGGCCCACGAGATAGTATTTCATCTCAATTTTTCTTATTGATGTTAATTTGTGTTCCAAAGTTGAAAAAAAAAAAAAAAAAGTCTTACGGGTTTGGAACGATATAAAGGTGAATAATTAATTACAGAATTTTCATTTTGGTGTGAACTAACCTTATCAGGCAGCTAATGTACTGTTGAAAAAACCAGGCTAATATGATCATACTTTTTGGTGGTTGTTAGCACTCTAGCAGGTTTTAGCACTCTAGCAGCATATACAGTATGTATTTTCATGTATAATACATACTGTACATTTTAAAATAAACTGTACTAACTTATCCCATATAAGCCACCTCACACTTTGCATGCAGATGTGTGTTTGGACTTTTTTTTTTCATGTAAATATATTTATATCCCCAGCTGACGAAAAACAAGACATTTCATGATAATGACAAAGTTTCTCTGATGCAATATTTCATTTAAACAGAAGCAATCTTACCTAAAACGTCATTGGTATTCTCCTGATGCCATGCAAATACTGCTCTTTCCTTTATGAAATGCAAATCTGGTTGATCATACAAAGTGGATAAAATAAATAAAAAAGTGAATTGTTTTAAAGTCCAATGGTTTAAACTTATTTCGTCATTTGTTATGAGCTGCCCATCAGCAGTAGGTACTTTTAGCCATGCTCACATGTTGCTATCATGAATTTCTATACAAACTAAAGACATTCTTCCATGCTCCCAGTGAATCCACTAGGGTCTTGCAACCTCTCAGGTGAGAAATGGTCTTGTTGTCTGCTTCTGCTGGTACTTTTTCTCACTGTCCATCTAGTCTCTGCAAGCTAGTTTTATGTCTCTCATCTCTTTTTCATTTGGCAATTTTTTCAGACACAAAATCCAATCAGGTCCCTTTGGCCTTGTGTCCTGGCTGTGGTTCTGACCAACAGTGTGACTCTCTCTTATCTCGCCATGTGTTTGGCTCATAACACCTGCCATTGCACAAGTAAAAAACTTATGTACACCTGCTGCTGTTATTCCCTTCATTGATCAATACACAGCCTGCCAGTCATCCTCTTTACATGGCTGTATTGTGACCTTGGACAAACATGACAGCAATTTATTTTTCAAATTGACCAGAAGTAAGTTTCCTGCTGTTATGAATTCCTGTCAGCAATTTAGTTTTTTTTATTTTTCCTCTCCAGGTTCATGGTCTTGGAAAAACTGAAAATAAAAAATGGAGAAAATAAAACAAAAAGATATTGAAATATCATGATTTTTTGCTTGTCATAAAGAGGGTATAGATACATTTTTGAAGTTACACTCTGAAGATTCTTATTGGATTGATATTGCTCGGATGAAGTAAAACTCGGTTGTAGGCGGCAGTAAGGTATGATTTGCAAGACAATCGTTCTATTGAGTAATTTTTTGAATCAAAACAACAAACAACTGTTACTTTATTTCTTATAATTGTAACTTTATATCTCATAATGTAACTCATGATGTATCTGTTATTTTAAGCTTCATATCACAATTACCTTTTACTTTAAGGAAGAATGATATTCCTATTTTAAAGCCTTCTTAGTCCATGTGGGACAGTAGACTCAGTTACATTTCTTGTTAAGGTGCTACAAAGCTTATGTTTACATGCTAATAGCAGGTGGGAAGAGTAAATTATTCAAGTGGACTGAAATTCGCCATCACTTGTGTTACTGGCTGTCACCCATAAATCCTAAAAACACAAAGGCATATTGTCATTTTCTCTGAGATGGGATTGGAGTTGTGAGAGGAAATTACTGAGAAATAATGCCATCCATCTCTCTCTTGGCTGTAGGAGCCCTCAGCTCTTTTGTTTACGTCAGTCATGCATTATTTAGCAATGCCTTAAACATAAGCAGTGTGCTGTCATGAGAACTAGAGCTGCCTCATTCCACAGAGAAGGAAACATGCCTGCTTCTTAAAAACACAGAGAGCCGGCACGCACACTTTTATTGCCGATTTGATCATTAATTAATTTTTAGTGCGTTACGGTGCTGTTCATGGGCAATGACTTAGACAAGTCCTCCATTTGGATTTGAACTGGGTTACAATGTTGGGTACACAATGTTAACATGGATCAATACAGTGCTGTAGCAGCAGCTTTGTTACTAAATATGATACAATGAAAAAAATAGACATGATCATTGATATGGCATCTGTGATTTTAGATTTGTGTACAGTGACGTTAGAGCTTCATGGCATTTTGGCCAGAAACATCAAGCAGAGCATAATTTTAGGACAGAATTATACTGAACTGCTTTGGCTGATGTAACCATGGTAACGGAGGATTAAAGCAGTTTGCACTGCAACTTTCTTCATGTGTGGCTGTAGCTAAGTTTTAATGCAGCTCCCCAATCTGTCACTGTCAAATCCTCCCTTAAAACTCCTCTGTCATTCAACACTGCTAAAATATTTCAGTGGTGTAAGTCATTTAGCATAGGGACTTGAAAAAAAGAGAGCTGCTGCACCCAATAGTGTCTGGTTTTATGCATAGACTGCAATATATGTATATTCATTAATCGAAAAATTAAGATGACTCATTGATCACCACTACCTCCATCTTATCTTTTTCTTGCTCATAAATGGCACTAAATCTAACTTTAGCACTTTTGAGGAATAGTTACTCATTTTTTTTTAAGTTTGTCTTATTAGACTTATTTCTAAATATGTTGCAAAAAAAAAAAAAAATGTAAATGTAAAGTTGGCACCTTCTACCATCTTACCCTATCTGCAGTTTGGGGAATATCAAAAGTTGTTTTCTAATATTGTTATATATTCTCATTTTTTTTTTCTAACTGGCTATTTTTTATATCTCATTATTTTGTACACACAGTGTAAATAATCAAACATACACTATTAGAATTTCATGTTTGGGGTGAATTGTGACCTTGGACCACAAAACCAGTGATAAGGTAAAATTTTACAAAACTGGGATTCATACATCATATGAAAGCTCAATAAATAAGCTTTCTATTGATACATGGTTTGTTACGATAGGATAATATCTGGCCGAGATACATCTATTTGAAAATCTGGAATCGGAGGGTCCAAAAAAATCTAAATACTGAGCAAATCACCTTTAAAGTTGTCCAAATTAATATCTAATCAATGCATTTTACTAATCAAAAATTACATTTTGATATGTTTACAGTAGGAATCTTAAAGGAACATGATCTTAACTTAATTGCCTATTGATTTTTGGCATAAAAAAAAAAAGAATAATAATAATTTTGACCCATGCAATGTATTTTTGGCTATTGCTACAAATAAACCCCAGCGATTTAAGACTGTTTTTTGTGGTCCAGGGTCACAATTAGCTCTTTAGGCTGCATTAAAACCAAGCGCAGGATTGAACTGCAGCTTGAAAAATCTGGCAAAATAATTATTCATGTTTGTAGAAGGAATTATTGAGTGCAGGCCCCTAAAACTATGACAAAATGTATATTATATAAAAGTAATTGTTTTGCTGATGTTCTGATTATTTCACTATTCTTACATGTCAAGTGCTAATGCATCATGCTGTCTAACTGGCACTGCACATGTCCACCACATCCCATAGAATAGTATTTGATGCAATTGTGTTAGGTAATTAAAGACACATAAGACCCGACTAGCTAAATCCTCCATTCCACCCCTTTTTTGCATTTATTACACAATGAAATTATGGGTTTCATATAAGCAGTAACAAGAACATGAATACTAAAATAAATGCTTTGAAGTATGCATTTATATAGCAGGGGTGTTTCTCAGAGGAGGTTGGATGAGAAAATAATCAGTAATTCAGGAAATACAGAAGTATAAATATCATTATAAAGAAAAACAGATTAAAATGGGAACTTTTTTGCTCCCTTAAATCAAATTCAAGTGCCATTTTTTATTTAAATGGGAATTTATCAGAGGCATCATCATTTATAACATTCACCAGTAAATAAAGTTATAATAATAATACACTATAAATGAATGTCATGTAATGACCTATATGCCCTTTAACTTAATGTGCTTTAATGTGCTTAAAGTGTTTTAAGAAGAGCAGTGGAGGCATGGATTTAAATCTTTTAATTAAAACAGAAAATGAAACAACAGCAAGATGATAATTTAGGATAGGAAATACATTACAGCCTAATTTTGGATACTAAAAAGTGATCTAGCTGGAGAAAGTAGAGATCAAGGTGCTGCTGGAGGAACAGAAGACCAGGGTGACACTAAATGGTTGGACAACAGATGTAAAGCAGGGAGGGGCCAATGAAAATTGGCAATACAAGAAGCACCCTGGTTAAGACTTGGAAAGTAATAGCGGAGCTCAGAGATTGTGGAGTCAATGTAACCCCAGTTCCTTGATGGAGGGAATGGAGGCGTTATGTCATGACGACAGACTGGGGTCATTACTTGGGAGCCCTGATTCTCTCTGATAAAGAGAAAATGCCAATCACAAATAGCTAGTGGAATTTGCATGCTGAGCCACTCCCCGCTGAGCGGGTATAAATAGGGCAGCAGGTGCATCAGTTATTGCCGACGCTCTTCCGATC
>JAUCMU010000053.1:8034459-8100977 GCA_032275025.1 Enteromius treurensis
AGTTCCTATGCTTTCTGGCTGATGTTTTGGTCACTTTTGAATGCTGGTGGTGCTTTCACTCTAGTGGTAGCATGAGAAGGAATCTACAACCCACACAAGTGGCTCAGGTAGTGCAGCTCATCCAGGATGGCACATCAATGCGAACTGTGGCAAGAAGGTTTGCTGTGTCTGTCAGCGTAGTGTCCAGAGCATGGAGGCGCTTCCAGGAGACAGATCAGTGCATCAGGAGATGTGGAGGGGGCTGTAGGAGGGCAACAACCCAGCAGCAGGACCGCTAACAGCCCTGCAAAATGACCTCCAGCAGGCCACAAAAGTGCATGTGTCTGCTCAAACGGTCAGAAACAGACTCCATGAGGATGGTGTGAGGGCCCGACATCCACGTTTGGCATTTGCCAAAGAACACCAAGATTGACAAATTCGCCACTGGTGCCCTGTGCTCTTCACAGATGAAAGCAGGTTCAAAACTGAGCACATGTGACAGACGTGACAAAGTCTGGAGACACCGTGGAGAACGTTCTGCTGCCTGCAACATCCTCGAGCATGACCTGTTTGGCAGTGGGTCAGTAATGGTGTGGGATGGCATTTCATTGGAGGGCCGCACAGCACTCCATGTGCTCGCCAGAGGTAGCCTGACTGCCATTAGGTATCGAGATGAGATCCTCAGACCCCTTGTGAGACCATATGCCAGTGCGGTTGGCCTTGGATTCCTCCTAATGCAAGACAATGCAGGCATTGTAGGGAGGTCATTCAGGCACACACACACTACTGAGCCTCATTTTTACTTGTTTTAAAGAAATTACATCAAAGTTGGATCAGCCTGTAGTGTTTTCCACTTCAATTTTGCGTGTGATTCCAAATCCAGACCTCCATGGGTTAATAAATTTGATTTCCATTCATAATTTTTGTGTGATTTTGTTGTCAGCACATTCAACTATGTAAATAACAAAGTATTTAATAAGAATATTTCATTCATTCAGATCTAGGATGTGTTCTTTTTGTGTTCCCTTTATCTTTTTGAGCAGTGTATATTGACAGAGGAAATTGGGGTTTTGGGATGTAACAGATCTCTGTCTGTCTATGAGTTATTTGTATAACATTGATACAACATGTTTTATAACATATATCCTCTGGGACCTTTACTGAAACTTTGGTACATTGCTCTCAGTAAGGGTGATCACAAACATATTTCATAATGTATCTGAGAGCAAACCACGTCTCCCTTGCAGTGGAAACGATCTGGTCGGCAGGCAGCAGGAATCCGTATTTACCAGTGTCACGCAACTCAAAGGCAAAGGAATATTTGATGCCACGTAGGTAAGCCCAGTCAACACTTGCCCCACTAGCTTGATCTAAAATAAAATGTGAATTTTTGCATTACTGAGAGAACGTTTTTCCTGGATGTTACATAGATATCATAACACTTTTACAAAAAACAAGAATGACACACATTTATTGTGTAGCATAGGCCTTTCAATACGATCTGTCTGATTCTTCAAAATATACAACTATGTACAAAAGTTGTCACTAGAGTGGAAAAAGGTACAAGTTTCATCTTATACCAACTAAAGAGGGAATAGTTTACCCAAAATAAAAAAGTGTCATTATGGATTTTGGACTTGTATTTTGGTCACTTGTCTAATATAGTCACTAAATGCAATTTGAACTAAAATGTATTTGGGGTAACTGTTTCTGAGAAACTCAATTTTTCTATGGCATCACAAACATGACTTAAAAGCAAACTTTTTGGAATCTATGCACTTAAATGTGAAATTTTCTGTCTCTGTAAAATATACCTACTTCCACAATCCACTTACCAATAGTGTGGAAGACGCTTCCAACTTTATAAACTGTGCCATGCCAGGAATTAAGGGCTTTTCTTGCCTGTGTGGCCACATCATGCTAGAAAACCCCCCCCAAGAAATGTCACTGTGAGACCATAAAACAGAAAAGATTTATAAGAAGACCAGAGAGGTTTACGGGAGTAGATATTTTTACCAGTTCTGGCCAGTCAGGAGCATCTTCGCCGATATAGCTATACGGATACATCAAGAGCTGCAAGTAAGAGTGGATAGTCATGAATGATTTGAAGTTGCCGTGACTCATGATGAATTTTGCAATGTTTTTCACTTCAATCTCAGACTGAACAGAAGGGCCGCGGTAATCTTCAGCGCAGGGGTCATTGCTTGCTCCAGGACCTGGAGAGAAAATGTACACACATATTCAATACAGCTAAATCATTTAGATCTGTTGCAACAAGAAAAAATAACAGTATGAATGTACCACCAAATTCAGCATCCCAGTTTCTGTTGAGGTCCACTCCGTGGCATTTTGGGTTGGAGGTCGCAGACCGGCTCTTACGCCAGAAACGGTAAAGTGGCTGAGGTAAAGTTAATGTTCTTTATCAATTTATGCAATATTACATGTTGATAAATGCTACATATATTTATGCTTTACAGAAACCAGTAAATTGCTGCTTACATTGGAAGAGAGGTGAGTGAAGGCATATCCATCAGGATTGGCCACAATCATCAAGTAAATATCCATTTTACTAAGGATACTGGGCACAGGGGCACGGTTTTCCTTAAAGTCTTTGGCAATCTACAAAGTCAAAGTTCAGAATGGTAAAATTTGGTTTTATAAGTTTACTTTTCACCTCAGTGGAACTATTTTTTTCTTCTTTCAGATTTTGGCTGACTATTTTTGCAGCTCTGTCCTTGATTTGTCAGCACACTGGCTCAATGTTCAAACTCTAAACAGTCCTTTTTGTTTATTTTGAAGTCAAGCTAAGACCCGAATGCTACTATAAACTAGTTTCAGAGTTCACTGCTGCCGAGAAAGCTCCCTTTGCTTAAAAATAATCAAAATAAACAAAAAAATTGCTACTGTGCATAAAAGTAAAAAATGAATTAATAAAATCTTGTTTAAAAAACCTCTAAGCATCCATTTTATTAATCAGGAACATTTTTCCAATAATTGGCATCTAAAACAGGATCTAAAAAATAGAGTTCAAGTGATCTACAAAAGTAAATGTGCTGGCAGATATCATCTTTCCTATCAGAAAAGAAAATTTACTACAATAGTCTAACAGAAAAAGAAACTAGCTCTCAATGTACTATGATGACAAACAACCCCTAAAGGTATAATTCTTCATCAATCTCCCTCACCCTGTCAGCAAGCCACACTGCAGTAGCATGAGAAATCCACTCCCTCGCATGGATCCCAGCATCAATCCAGATCGCAGGTCTCTTCACTCCACCAGTGCTGAACTAGATGCATTATAAATATATAACAAATCAGATACTTATATATGTAGATATCAACCTGAGTTTATAAGCATATGATCTGTTTACCTTCAAGACATACATCGAGCGGTTCTCATAAGTGCTGCCAATATTCACTTTAGAGATGAGTTTAGAATGATTTACAAGGGTGTCCATAAAATTGTAAATCTGAAAGGAATGATTAAAAAAATAAAATCAGATGTTTTCCTAAGGTTATAAGTATTGGTTGTAAACGTTTTGTGTTTTGCAAAAGTCAGGACATTTACTTACAGTCTCCAGGTCATGATAAGCGGCAAAGTTTAAACTTTTGGTCTTGCTTTCCATTTCTGCATTGTGAACCATTTCTTCTGTCTCTCTGAGCAAAAGTTCCTGAGACACAAAAAAAAAAAGTTGTGTAATACGGAAAAATTGCAACTATTTAAATGTATTGGACTATGATCAATGTCTGACATTCTTCCACAAACTGTGTAGTTTTATTAATGTTATTTTTTGTAAATAACTCACTTGCACATTGTCGATCATGACCGTGAAAGGGATGTTGTTTTTCTTGAGGAAGTTCTTGACAGCATACAGACTGGAGTGAGGCACACGGATGTCAACAGGTCGTTCAGTAGAGGCGGCGGAGGTCCAGAAATCCAGCTACAGGACCACAAAATACGTATAATCCACAATTTGCGATATTTCCATGTAATATTACACATATGATCAAACTTCAGTTAACATATATCAGCAGGCATTTAACAGATACCCCAGAATCCACGTCTCTCTCCAGCTGTTTCAAAATTTGAATGTGGTCTTCGGATTCTGCTTGGATCCTGAGAACTTGGTCTCTATTAAGAAAGAAAAAAGACAATTAAACACATCGAGAAACAAGGCTGGTATGGTAATATGTCATAAAAGAAAGAAAATGATCTAAACTTACCCATTAAAGAGCTCCACACAGTGAACTGTGGCCAGGAGCAAAAGATAGAGTCTCATGTTCTCTTATACACTCAGAAAGCGTTTACGTTTAACCCTTTCACAGCTCTTCTAACCATATGAAGACTTAAGTGACACCCTTGAACTTCCTTCCGTATATTAATAAGAACTGCTCTAGGTTTAGGCCTGAGTTGTGAAGTCAACTGAAAAGTGTGAGGTGTTACAGTTTTTTTCCCCTTTCCTCTTGTGCACTTGTATATTTATGTTTGCTGGTTGGTCAAGAGGAAACATAAACTTCGATGCTTTCCCTATAGGAATGGATTTTTTACATCAGGTGACATGGAAATGACCAATCCCATGAGAAATGAGGAGACCCATTATTGGACCCCCAAATACATGAAAATCATTCCTTTAATGAATGAAAAGATATTTGGGACAAGGGACAAGAAAAAACTAAATTAAAAAAGAAAACACTGATTCTCAGTCATTCAGTTTTATTAGGCTCAATTATTTGGAATCCCAACTTTACTAATGCATTGAGACACAACCACTTCCTGTTAACTGTGACACTGATGAAAGTATGCCAACTTAATTGTCTAATAACACTCCTTATAAGTTAATAGGTATAGCTAACTAACATTTCTAAGGGCTGCCAAAAACACTGCTAAGGTTGAACAATACTCAGCAAAAACTCAGCAGATTTGACCCCAAAAATACTGAGTTTTTAAAAAAATGTAAACTGCTATAAAAGTTATAGTAAACATTTGATCTTGAAAATTGAATCAATGCAATGAAGTCCAATATATCAAGTGACACATGTTTCATATCTTATATCTTCTGGGACCTTTATTGAAGCGTCATTACATTTCTCTCAGTAAGGGTGATCAACAACATATTGCATGATGTATCTGAGAGCATACCACGTCTCCCTTGCAGTGGAAACGATCTGGTCGGCAGGCAGCAGGAATCCATATTTACCAGTGTCACGCAACTCAAAGGCAAAGGAATATTTGATGCCACGTTGGTAGGCCCAGTCAACACTTGCCCCACTAGCTGGTTCTGAAAAGAAACATGTCTTTTTTAATACTGAGACCGCTTCTTAAAAATCTTCAGTAGTTTCTAACATGCAAATTGACCTTTCACATCAACACATTACCAAAACAGAAGAGGTATGTATCAGTAACTTTTGAAAGGGTACCACCAACTTTTGAACCATTTTTTCCAGACCGTAAATATGCTTTACTTGTTGTATTGAATGGACAACGTTTTCAAAATCTTAGTAATAATAAGCATTGATAAATAAAGCACAGTGTTGTCTAATTAAGCATGCCTTACTGCTATATTTTGGCAAATAAATTTAAACCAAAGTGGAGAAGCTGTAGCTATATAGAGTTTGAATGAGAAAAGATTATGAATCATGATTATGATAGGTCTTGGCCAAAATGGTCACTGAATGCAATTTGTACTAAACTGTACTCAGTGTAATGTAAACCAATGACAAAACCATGCATTGTTTAGAACAAAGACAAATAAAAATACAGGTTCTTCACTGGCATCAATAATTCTATGAAGAACCTACTGCATCTATAGAACCTTTCCGCTGAACAAAGGGTTCTTTACAGGGAGGAACTCTACAGATTTTTTAGAACACTAGAGATAGCTTAAATTATTAAAATCTTTAAAAATATTTTTCATTACTGCAAAACACACTTTTTGTAGTGTATACTTTGAATGCGGTATTCCATGCCTTGGTAAATCGATAAAACAATCCACTTACCAATAACGTGGAAGATGCTTCCAACTTTATAAACTGTGCCATGCCAGGAATTAAGGGCTTTGCTTGCCTGTGAGGCCACATCATACTAGAAAAACACAAACAAATCTCACTGTGAGATCATAAACCGACAAGATTCAGAAAGTCAAGGAGGATTATGGGAGAAGTTTTGCTCACCAGTTCAGTCCGGTCAGGAGCATCTGTGCCACTGTAGCCATACGGATACATTAAGAGCTGCATGTAAGAGTGAAGGGACATGAATGATTTGAAGTTGCCGTGGCTCACAATGAAATCTGCAATGTTTTTCACTTCAATCTCAGACTGAACAGAAGGACCGCGGTAGTCTTCAGCGCAGGGGTCATCGCTTGCTCCAGGACCTGGAGAGAAAATATACACACATTTAATATAGCAAAGTCATTCGGATCTGTTGCAACAAGAGAAACATATAACAGGAATTTACCACCAAATTCAGCATCCCAGTTTCTGTTGAGGTCCACACCGTGGCATTTGGGGTTAGAGGTCGCAGACCGGCTCTTACGCCACAAACGGTAAAACTCCTAAGGAAATGTTAATTTGCTATTTATGTAATTACAAAAGCTTATTAAATGCTTTCTAAATATTTATTTGTGCTTTAGGCAAACCAGTAAATTGCTGCTTACATTGGAAGAGCGGTGAGTGAAGACATATCCATCAGGATTGGCCACAATCATCAAGTATATATCCATCTGACTAAGGATACTGGGCACAGGGGTACGGTTTTCCTTAAAGTCTGTGGCAATCTGTGGCAATCAAAAAGTTCACAATGTTAAAAAATATATAAAAACATTTAAATAACAAAAAAAATTATATATATATATATATTGCACATGATCTCTCTTTCTGGAAAATGTATAAATAAATATTAAATAATAAAAGATCTTGCTACTGAAAAAGAATCTCATCATTTTTTGAGGCTCATGTGTAAACTACAAAAGCTAAATGTGCTGGCAGAAATCATCTTAACTGTCAGAGAAGAAAAATATGAAAACAGCTCTGAATGTACATGACAAAAAGATTGAAACAACCATTTGGTATAATTGGTATAATTCTTCAACAGTCTCCCTCACCCTGTCAGCAAGCCACACTGCAGTAGCATGAGAAATCCACTCCCTCGCATGGATCCCAGCATCAATCCAGATCGCAGGTCTCTTCACTCCACCAGTGCTGAACTAGATGAATACAGTTATATCATACAATCAAATACAAAGTGGTACATAGATATTCAGTCTGCAACCTGAGTTTATAAGCATATGAGCTGTTTACCTTCAAGACATACATGGGGCGGTTCTCATAAGTGCTGCCAATATTCACTTTAGAGATCAGGTTAGAGTGACTTGCAACAAGGGAGTCCATAAAATTGTAAATCTGAAAGGAATAAAAACTAATTCAGATGTTTGCCACAAACATGGTTGTGCATGGATTTTTGCAAAAGTCAGTCCATGTTTTTACAGTCTCCAGGTCATGATAAGCGGCAAAGTTGAAGCTCTTGGTCTTGCTTTCCATTTCTGCATTGTGAACCATTTCTTCTCTCTCTCTGAGCAAAAGTTCCTGAGATACAGAAAAAGCTAATATTACATAATTGAAAAATCACAAATTGGAATTTATAGGATTAAAATGTATCGCTGATCTTATTCTAAAAAATGCTAATAATGTTATTTGTGTGTAGATTTCCATAAATAACTCACTTGCACATTGTCGATCATGACCGTGAAAGGGATGTTGTTTTTCTCGAGGAAGTTCTTGACAGCATACAGACTGGAGTGAGGCACACGGATGTCAACAGGTCGTTCAGTAGAGACGGCATGAGTCCAGAAATCCAGCTACAGGATCACATAACACGTATTCCACAATCTGAGAGATTTTCATGTCATACTGCATATATGTTATCAAACAAAAATTAAAACATGTCACAGCATGCATTTAACAGATACCCCAGAATCCATGTCCCTTTCCAGCTTCTTCAAAATCTGAATGTGGTTTTCAGATTCTGCATGAATTCTGAAAACTTGGTCTCTATAAAGAAATAAAAAAAGGGAATTATACATTTTAAACAAGAAACAACGCTGATATAGGTTAATAAATCATAAAAGAATAAAAAAAATTATTTTAACTTACCCATTAAAGAGCTCCTCGCAGTGAACTGCTACCAAAAGCACAAAGACCGATAGATAAAGTCTCATGTTCTCCTGTTCTGGGAATTATCTCTACTGTACGTCTCTTTCATTTAGAGCAGCTTTTATACACTCGTAGACATATGTTGAGTTCTCATTGAGATTAGTGCTGATGCAGGTTAATGTGAATTCTGTCACCTGATGCAGCCAACTTTTGTATGTGTATCTGCTCCAGGTGTGCATGGCTTTGTGTTTCTCAGTGAAAAGAAGAAGAGGGACAAAGAAAAGTTTCAGCTCACATGAAATCCACTGTATAAATAGAAAGTGACAGATGTCTTCAGCTGGACATCATCAATATGAAATTATCTTAATTTACATATAGCCTAAACTTTTGATGAATACTTAAAGTGTGCAAACGAGAAACAAATCCTACCTTTTAAAAAGTCATTCACAAATATGTCTACAAAACATAACATTTGGCCCAACCGGGTTTCCCATTAAGAAATAACCTTTCATCATAATATATAGTCTTAGACGTTTAATAGGATTAAATGTATTTTTCTCATATTTGTTGACAATTAAAACCTTTTCAAGAAATAACAATTTAGCGTACGCTGTAAGAAACAAAGTTTGAAGTCAGAGCTTAATGACGAATGGGCGGAGCCTTAAAGCGGGCGTGACGTTTCATATCACGTGACCCCTTCATCCTTGTCAGCTGACACTTGGCGGAACTGAGATCCAGTCCTGTGGCTTTTATAAATATAAATATACAAGCAGATAGTTTAGTTTAGCAGTTCCAAAGTTAATCTTAAATAATTCCTTTGATAAATCTTTTTTAAGATCACAGTCAGTGCCTTAAAAACATCAGCCATGGCGCTCAGCGATGCCGCCGTACAGAAACAGGTATGAAAACCAGAAGTTCATAAACTACGTTTAAAGTTTATTTAAATAACCGTTATATTTAAGATCAAGTAGCCAACATATTAAAACGTTTTTATAAGTCTTATTACAAGAATGCTGTGTGCTTTTGAAGTCCCATGACTTTTGTAACGTTACAGGCACGTTATACTGTATATATATTTTATAAACTAATAACTAATAAAAACATCAAAGTATCATTATTTTGTATATTCTGTACAAATATGAAGTCATAAACTATTTTTATGACTTTCTCATTGCTTTTAAATCATCTTTTCAAATCAGCTTTAATCATAGGATTATGTTTTAATAAAGCTGATGTTGTTTATTATATTTATTATGAAGTATATATGGTTTGTAAGGTGTCCTTATGTGTTTTGTAATATACATTAGTATATAAATAAAATGCATTACTTGTAGCTAGACATCTTTATATTCCCTTCACTTTAAGGAGGACAGAGACACCGATCTTAGATCTAGATTGTATAATAATTAATTTTGTGCTAGTGTTTAATGCTGTCTACTATGAAGCCAAAAGAGGAAATCTCTGTCCTTCAGTTGCTCAGCACACATCCAAGGACTTTCCGAACAGCACTGAAGCAACACTTTTTAGTCTCATTTCCCCATCTCTATCTACCCTCACCGCCTTTTATTTTATTACATCATCTCAATGAAGGATCAGATGGGCTCTTTCATTGTAATTTAACCTTGCTTCGCCCTTTTATTGACACCGATCTTCTTGCATCTCTGCAGATCAAGCACATGATGGCCTTTATTGAGCAGGAAGCCAATGAGAAGGCAGAAGAAATAGATGCAAAGGTAAAGTATAAATGCAGTGATTAGCATAAGTGCATGAATATTTGTCTGGGGCATCACATGCATGTGGCTTGCAGGCAGAAGAAGAGTTTAATATCGAAAAAGGACGACTGGTACAGACTCAAAGGTTGAAGATAATGGAGTACTATGAGAAGAAAGAGAAACAGATTGAACAACAGAAGAAAATGTGAGTTTGAGTTCTTTAAATGAGTAACCTTCTTTAGGCTATTTAATAACGTCTCCATTTCAAATACACAGCCAGATGTCGAATTTATTGAACCAGGCCAGACTGAAGGTACTCAAAGCTCGTGACGACATGATTAAGGTATGATGATGGTTATGTAATTTTGATATTGTTATATTTTATACTTTTATAGAAGTGCACCTTCGTCTTCCTCATGTGATTCTTTGCAGGATCTTCTTAGTGATGCTCAACAACGGCTGGCCAACATTGCCAAAAACGCGAATGAGTACTCAGCACTGCTGGAGGGGCTGGTGTTACAGGTCATCTGATTCCTATTTTAAAACTTTTTATTCATCAAAGAATCTTAAAGTTCCCAGGTTCCAAATAACATTAAGCAGCATAACCGTTTCCAACGTACAGTACATAATAAATCAGCGTATCAGAATGTTTTGTGAGTAATAATGTGGAAAATTCAGCTTTGCCACCACAGAAAAAAATTACATTTTAAATTATAATAACATTTCACAATATTAGTTAAGTTTGTATTTAATACTTTTATGATTAATAACTATTTAATGACCTTTTTTATGCCTTGGCAGGGATTTTATCAGCTGTTGGAGCCCAAGGTTATAGTTCGGTGCAGAAAGGAAGATGTAGCAATGGTACAGGTGAGCTATATTAACCGTTTATCTGTTTACATCATATTCTGCAACGTGCATATGAACTATACAAACCTTTGACATTTTTAAAGAGCTTGACGTACCTGTTCATTATAGGCTGCGGTTAAGAAAAACATCCCTATCTACAAAGAGACTGTAAAGAGTAATATTGAAGTGCACATCGACGAAAACACCTTCCTGTCCTCGAACATGTAAGATCACTTATATACTTATAATTACTCATACATAATTAAATGTCTTGACTGTTTATGCTTGGCATTCTCAGCTCGGGAGGTGTTGAAGTCTATAATGCTGATGGGAAAATCAAGGTGTCCAACACATTGGAGAGCAGACTGGATCTTCTGGCGCAACAGGTAGAGAATCCAATCGCATCGAACAGGAAGAAACGGGATAAAAGCTGTTTGTTGTATTCAGCTCTTCATATCCTTTTCTGCTTTCACAGATGATGCCTGAGATCAGAGTGCAACTGTTTGGTGCTAACCCAAACCGCAAGTTTATGGACTAAACTAAAGCGGCAACAAGCTTGATGGGAAGTTTTTTATTTTATTTTGTAAGGTCACTTTGAGGATTTTCTGAAGTGTCTGTTGCAATTCAGGAAATTCAGCTGATCATATTTCAGCAGTAATTTTTTTGTGTGTTTTTCAAGCCAAAGAAAGTGGTTTAAAATGAAAAGCGTATCACGTGTGCTTGTTACCTTATACCTCTCCTTTGAGTGTTTATTTAAGGCTTTCTGTTTGAAAATCATGTCATTTGTAGGGAAAGTGGACACCCGATATGTTATCTCAGCCTGTTTGAACAAAAAGCTTTAAGCACTCGGGAATTTTCATTGTTTTTGCTTTTGAATGCTGTTAGCTAAGCTAGCAGCCAATCAGGTTTTTCCTGGAAAAGGGAAACCCTCTTTCGATGTCTTAAAAATATGGACGCCTCTGTGCTTGTGTTATCATTTGTAGTGCAACTGCATTATACTACAGAGAAATAAATCAAATATATTTTATTTATATTTTGAAGCATTTCTGTGCCCATTACAGTATAAACAAAACATTGCTTGTTGGTTACATCAAGTCAGAAATCTGACAGATGCTACATATACCTCAAACATTAAAAACATGCTGCCCTCTTGTGGAATTCACATACACGAGATGCAAATTAGCATCAGTTGTGGTACACAAACAATGTTTTGCATAATCAAATGACTCCAGACCATGTTTTTTTAATGAAACATTAAAATACAAAAGCTCTTCAGTGATTTAATAAGCAGAGATGCCTTATCAGTCTTGCATATTTAATATAGATTGCTTGTTGCTCATTACAATTATTTAGTATAACATATATAAAGCCATGTCTTGTCTTCCTGAAATACGCCACTACATATGTTTAAAAATATCTCTTTCTTGGTATTATTAAAATACTGTATTTGAAATATCTTACATTTTTCTGCTATTGTTTTTTTTTACAGAAGTACTATTTAAGATCTAATTTCTCTCATTTCTCACTGTACCCTCTTTTCTCCCGAATGTGGAAAATCGTTTCTCTATATAAGAATGAAATGTATGTATATATATATATATATATATATATATATACTTTAAAAGCCACTGGTACTTATAATTTATGTTTGTTTTTTTGTGAAAAACTTGAGTGGCAAAGATAAGGCTTTGTTCCAGTTTAATTTATTGTGCACTCAACAAAATCATTTAAGGAAGCATTAAAAAAAATATTAGGTTAACATTGTATAACCTACAAGGAATTTTGTCCCGCAGAGGAACATATAATAGAAGGACAAGGCCTCTGCTGCAATGTCCAGCAGTCTCTTCAGAAGTAGAGACTGAGATTTACTGAGAGACGAGAATTAAAGCAGCCACCAGAATAGGTCAGCAGACATTAAACCCGGTTTCTGCTAGTTTTTTGTTGTTTAAATTGGAGTAATCAGCAGCAGAAAGCCAAAACATACATTTAGATACAGATACATCTCAACTTTGATTCAGATCTGAATGGAAGCCCATTTTCACAAGTGTGTATTTAAACTCACAGAATTGTGAGATAATTACCTTTTTATTTTTTCATGAATAATGGGGACAAAACTGAATTGCAAAATGTAAAGTCCTAATTTTGAGATCTAAAACAAAATACTAGTAAGAAAACTCAGAATTGTGAGAAGTCAGAAATAAGAAATATAAACTTAGAATTCTAAGCAAAAAAAATTGTGTCAGAATTGTGAGAAACGGCTGCAAATAAGTTTTTAATTTTTTCATCCAATGGTGGGAAGAGAAAAAAACCCCTGCGAAATGTAAACTCCCCCCCAAAAAACTCCCAATTTGGAAACGTAAATTCAGATTTTAAGGAGGAAAGTCTGAATTAATAGACATAAAAACTGAATTTTGAATAAAAAATTATTGTGAGAAACAATTATCACAATTACCCTTTTAATTTTTTTTAATTGGTGGCAACAATTGTGAGATTTAAACTCAGAATTCAAGAAGTCATCAGAAGTGCAAGAAAACATAATTGTGAGATGGAAACAACTGTGAAATGTTACCTCTTTAAGTTCATTTAAAGTTTATTTGGTGAGTTGTGAGCACAATTCTAACTTTTCTTTCTTAGAATTCCAAGAACAAAGTCTGAATTGTTTTTATTCCTTGGTGAAAATGGGTTTCCATACCTTTCTAAATACACATTGACCCTGTTTACAACCAATAAATTGATTATCACAAATCATTTAAAACTGATTGTAGCTATGGGCATAAAAAAAACAATATCAATTGGACAAAAACCCAGACAGATTAGTCAGAACAGGTCCCTGTGTTACCTAAAGAACCCTGTTTGTAGTTTTTAGGTATACTTAAACATGGTTAGTGTGCAATATAGGCTTTTATGTTAGCGTTACACAACCCTCCACTGTCCTCCCAAAGTGTCTGAACCTCATTTGGTTGGGTATGTGATTTTCCTTCCATATTTCCCTCATTGCAAATAAATTCGGGGTGCTTTTTTTTTTGCTTCATCTCTCATCTTCATCCCTTGGCCCATGTAGAAACAGTACTGTGTGTATGATGACTGAGGTAACATCACCTGCCGCTATCCCAGCAGCCCCAGCACGTGTTCGCCGACCCCCAGGAAGTACACGCCCTGAGCGATGCCAAAGAGAGGAGCGATGACCAAAGCTCGACATGTGGCTCCTTTAAGAAACGCTGAGGGTCCTTCGCGTTTAAATACACGCCTGTGCCAAAAAAAAAAAAGAATGATTGCCATATAAGTAACATGATACATGAATATATAGAAAACTATAGTACCTTGTAACAATAAAAGAAGTCATGTGGATATAAAGCTTACTGTACGCAGTCGATGATGCCTCTATAGGAGTCCTCTCCTTCACCCTTCTGTAAGGTCTGCAGACGGGTCTTTATAACTGAAAAATGATAAATATTAATATTTACATTACTTTATATTTTTAAATGTTTTTATGATTTTAAGATCCAGTTTCCCAAAAGCAGATTACAACAGAGCTGTGCTGCAGTTGGTATGATTCATTTCCAAGAGTTGGTTCTTTAAAAAAAGAAATTATAATTCTGTCATTTATGATTATGGTCAGCTAAAAATAACTTATGTTGTGTTTATCAGAAAAATTGTTTTATTTATCATTATCCCTTTAAGTCATGGTGTTACTGTCATACTACATTCTCTAAAATCATATACAATTTATTATTCAGTGTATTAGAGGTATTAAGCAGCACTTCAATACAGTGCCAACTGCTTGTTTATGCAATTATTTAATATGAAAAAGGAAAATATTCTCTAAAATATGATGCTAAAGCCCAATGTAGGATATCTCATTTAAATTTTATTTAAAAAGGTTATTTATTATAATTTAATTTGTCCACAATTGAGCTTGTCACAGCAAGATTTACTTCATAGTGAATGTAAAACTCTTAATAAAAGTCCATATCTAATATAAATCTACATTGAACAACACAAATCAATTTATAAATACTCAAGTAACACTTTAAAAAAATATTTGTTGACTTGAGAATATACGCTATAAATAATGTATTTATGACTAATTCATTAAAAAAATAAAAACAAAAAAAGATTTTTTTTTTTTTTTATGTATACATTAATTAGATGTTTCTGCATTAGGATAAGCACATAAACTTCAATGTCCATGCTCTATGCTCCCCTTAAAAAAGTAACACAGGAGTAATTAAGTAAGGAAAAACTGGGTGATAGGTTTCTTGTATTCTATTTATGAGCCTCTAAACAATGTTGCATACAGTACTGCCAAATCTTCAAATAGAGACACTGAAGCGGCTGCCAGTGTTTCCACTGCCCAAATAATCCTTCTGTACCCTTCACTGATGTATTATGGCCACAAAGAATTGTCTTTTGGATGATACAATAGATGTAGAGACAAGCTATAAACATAACACTTTCTGAATAGAACTTGAAAGCAGACTTTTCTCGTTGTTCAAAGCAAATGAAATGTCTCAGTATACACATCACAGCAGGATTCCACCACAGCACATAGGCTTCACTAATTAATCACTCAGAATCAAAAGACTCATTCTGTGCCTTTATGAAATGCTGTGAGTGACCTAGTTGGGGAACAGTTTGGTAAAAATGTACTCATAAATCATCACAAAACAAAAAAGCTGATTAGTATTAATTATGTGCGCTCAAATTTATTAAGATTTTTTTGGAGCATTCATTCGATTAAACTTCAGAAGTTAAAGTAATGTGTTCTTTTTAAAGAAATATTACAAATATTGCGAAAATTACTATAGAAATACAAAAATTAATGTACATTTTTCCACTATTTGTGGATAAATCTGTGTAGTTCTTTTTTTATTGCAAATATATTGAACAATATTGAAAAATGTAGCATTATTATTTATATTATCTATTAAATGGAGTGGTGTAAAAGTGCAGTTAAATGCAAAAAAATAATAAAATGAAATTATTACAAAAACGATAATTATATATATATATATATATTACTTATACAATAACAAATATTAGCTATAAAGCTTATACATTATATAAAAAAATAGGAAATGTTGCTTTGGCAACAAATTGAAATAAAGTATGTTTGAATTGAAGTATTAAAATACTAAATATATAAATAAGGCTAAATATAAATATACAAAAACTAATGATGACAGAAGCACATAAATTACTTTAATGTGTATGTTTAACTAAAATTAACTTGAAAAATGAAAATACAAAAATTAAATCAAACTATTCCCAAATGCAATATTATATATAATACAATATATAATACTTTTAAATTATGATCATAAAATAATGTTAATGTTAGCTACTAATGAGAACTATAACTATATATGCAGTAGTTTAGATTTATAATACTATACATATAAATGCACAATATACTATATATTATATAATTACATATATTAAAAATACATAAATAAATATTTAGTTAGTTAGTGTCTTTTAGCCATACAAACTCCACAACAGCTGACCATGATCACCCAAGAGTTTCTCAGCAGCGCAGTAGTAGTGTTGAAACAAGATTAGACCTGATTTGTACAGGCTTGGATGGATCTGATTAACTGAATGGGACATTTATCCGCATGCATTTCCAAAGGGGAGAGAGCAAACTGTGTTCCTCTACTCCTCTCTTGCCTGCATCTCACCGTCCAGGGGAGTGACAGCTACTGCCGCCACTGAACCGGCCGCGCAGCCAGCCCCAAAAGACTGCAGGAAGGGGGCCCGCTCCTGGGGGTTGCTATGGCGCTCCTCAGCGCGGCCCACGGCGTTGAGGTTGGCAAACAGAGGGAAGTAGATCATGGAGAACGGGACGTCCCTGCAACATAGAACAGACACCGAGCCATAGAATGTAGACATAGCTGCAGGACGTTATTGATGAGTCGTGATTGATCGCCGTGTCTGATTAGTTTTAGTCTGTAAATGTAAAACGCGAAAATGTGAGAGTAGAAATTTAACTGAGGCTGTGAAGGCCGCAGACGAGACGCAACAGATTGGGTTCTGATTAGAATTCCATTAAGAAGAGAATTCCGCCTACGGTTAATTAGAAGCTGTGAATAACTGATCAGAACTGACAGCTGGCAGGTTACAGCAGTTCAGCTGGGATTACATCACAGAGAGCGGGGGAGGGACTGTTCGGATAGGTGAATGGGTTTATTTGTGTGGGAGGTGTTAAAGGTGAAAGGTCGTGTGACGTATATCCATCCTTTTGGAACAAAACAGTGCGTATTTGCTGAGAGAGCAATCAATTAAGTTAGTTAAGACAGCACGTCACTGAAGGTTTGCAAAAGATCTTCTGTTGATCGGCTAACATCGCATAGTTATTTGAACCCATCAGCTGGTCTCCCCATACCATGGAAGTCCATTGGGACCAGCAAGTGAAGGTGGATTCTCCCTTTAGGTTACTAAGCTCATCAGTTGGGAGATTCTGTTATGAAGTCAGATTTAGGACTTTCTTTCTTCTACTGAACATTAAAGGTGCATTCCTAAAGAACGTCTTGGCTTCTTTTACAATATAATGTAAGTGCATGATGATTGGGCTCCTAAAAGACACCAAAGCATGCCATAAAAATTCCCCATATGACTCATGCACTACATCCTAAATCATACAATTGATTTGTTTGATGAACAAATCAAAATTTAAGTTGTTATTCTATTCAAAACTTTAGATTCGTGGTGCTCTCATGAAAGGTGTTGGGCTGGGATGTGGATGAGACAAATTGTTGAGTATTCTCATAGTTTCATAAAGTTACTGTTGAACTACTGATATCACATGGACTTTTTTAATGTTTCTGGGCCTATATGCAGGATCAGAAAACTCTCAGATTTAATCAAAAATATCTTCATTCTTGTTCCAAAGATGAACAAAGGTCTTATGGCTTTGAAACGACATGAGGGTAAGTGACTAATGACTTGAATAGATTTAGATTTTTTTGGGGAATAACCCTTCAATGTAATTTGTCACCAAATGAAGTCTTCTGAAATGCTTTTGCAGTGCTTTTGGTTTCTTTTTTTTTATACTTTAAAAGTTCCATTACTAGTATCTTGTTTTAATTTTTAAGTAAAGTTTTGCTTGAAAACATATTCCTTAAAGTCCATATTTCTATAGGTTATGGCTGATTGTCTGTTACCTCATCAATGTAGCACCTGCACCCTTATAAAGTCCCCTGAGTCCTCTGGTCTTGAGTAGCTCCAGGGTGATACGGGTCGCTGAGGGGCGAGGAGGGGCGTTGGTGCCTGGCTGTGCTGCCTGAGAGGCAACCAGCGAGGGGGTCGGACCAGCGGCAGAGGCAGAAGCAGTGACAGTCCGCTGAGCCGCTTGTAAAGAGTAAAGTGAAGAGGTTACAACTCTTATCTTAAATATCAACTTTATGTTTTATCTTGTAATGAAACTGGAACTGCTGCTCAGTTGGACACCATTCTGCTCAAATAGCTTACTTCTGGCTAACCTTTGTACTTAGATTGAGACCTACATACCATGGATGACACTCACAGGAGCATAATAAACACACTTACCCAACCTTCCAGCATCCTGCAGTTGTATTTTTAGCATTTCCATGGGGGTGGTGACTACCACCTGACAGGTTCCGGCTCCACAGCCCGCAAGGATTTCCCCCCACAGTGCTAATTTTCTGTGGGTGACAGATACAGTGACAGATGGGGCACATGAGAGCATGATCATTATTGCATTTACCAAAGAAATAATTGCTTAGATTAGTCAGCTGGTGACCTAAATGCCTCTATGGAATAGCTTATACATAATGTTTTCAAAGGTTTTTTGTTAAGAACCATAAAAAAAAACAGTAGTCTGCACTGTTTTCCTAAAACTGCAACTGAATCAACAGACTCTACTGAGCCGGGGGGTTTTTAGCATGAGAAATATCCAGCACAACCGACTACAGTAACTGATCAGAACTGATTTTTAAACAATGACTCGAATGAGCTGAATCAGTAACATATCTGATTCCTAAACAATGACTCAAGAGTGCACAATCTTTTTTGTGAATCAAAAACATGCAATGCAACCAGAGCCACTGTCCTCTAGAGTAAAATAAAAAGTCATTCAGGTTTAGAACAACACGAAAGTAAATAAATGATGACAGAATGTTCGTTTTTAGGTGTGTTATTCCTTTGATTCCAATGTGCCTCTTTCTTTTCAGAAACAAGTAAGGTCTGATTCATAATTAATCAAACACATAATGTTTCCAACTAATTGTAAAATGTAAACCAGTATAGCTTATTTTAGATGAACATTATATGTGGGACTGTTGCGGAAACCGGTTTGAAACAGTCATTATTATGTGTATAGGGGGGGTTAAACTGTAATGAGAGGCTTGTTTTTATAAAAAAGGTTAAAAAGTGGTGGTTACCCATCTTTGGAGAGCTTCTGTCTGAAGACATCATTGGCAGCCAGTTTAATGGCTTTCTCTGGAGTGACCAGTGTCAGATTCACAGCTGCACCTGAGAAAATCCCCGCAAAGTGAAATTAGACATCAATAACATAAGCAACATATCCCAGAACATGTATATAATTAAAACTAATAATATTTGAAATACCACTGTGGTCAATAACACCAGGAAAGTGCAACACGGTGGTAAATTACATTTTGATTTTAATGTTGAGTCAGTCCAAGACAAGAAAAGAAAATACCTCTGTACATGCCAAAGTAGCCCTCCATTTTGATAGTCTTTGCCAAACAATCCAGCCTTCATGACAAGACAGAAATGTTCGATTTGATTAATTAAATACTCCAATTATGTTGTGATATTCTATATGAAAAATAATCCCAATTCCTTATAAAATACCCCTAACAAATGCATTGTCATGTTGTATTCTTTATTAATGTAAATTAACAACCAGAACAAATCTCTTAAACACCCGAAACCAAAATGTTCTCTATTAGAGGAGTGAGTAATGTGCAGAAGACAGAGCTTAAAACATAGCAGCCTGTCTCTTGCCCAAAAACCACTTGGGAATTTCGCTTGTTACATAAGTGTACAAAGAAGAAAAGGGCTCCTTACGCACCATCACTAATAAGAGTACTTCTCTTCATCTCAATGGTCTCACACATGCATAAAGATATTTAAGAGCAAGCTACTTAAAAAGGGATGAAAACCATTTGGGTGCGTGAACAGATCAAAGATGCAAAAGCATTGCGACTCAAGTTGTTTTGCATCTTCTGAGTCATTTAGTCAAATCCAAACAAAGTCCTCCGCCCAGATTAAATCACTAACACATGCTGCTTTCATGATTCACTTCTAATTTAGTGAAATCATAAGCAGTTGTTTTTAAAAGCAGCACAAAAACAAGTAAACACAGGCCTATTTTGCGGTTTTATCTATGTTTAAGGTTCTTAATGATTCAAATTAGGAATCTTTATTTTTAATCAAAATCAAGAGACTCTAGAACAAAGTGGGGGGATATGCAATGCAACACAGTTATTGGACCTCATAAAGATGTTGAACTCACATTCCACTATAAACGCGAGCACCCTGCTGGTTTTGGAGGCGGGTCTTGGCGAGATCAATGGGAAACACGCAGGTCACACCCACCAGTCCGGCCACGCCCCCATTAATCAGCTTAGCAGGGAGGCTGTGAACACCCGGAAACAAACACACACATGCAGGACAAAAACCACACACGAAAACATGTTAATATAACGGCTTAGATGGATCTCAAGTGGCACACCCGACAACAGAGGAAGTGGACAATTTACCTCACTTTCTTCTCGGCCATTTTGGCCACACTTTAACTGATTTCCTCCAATTCTTCTCTTTCTGCTGCAGAAGTTTCAGCACAAACCGTCCACGACCCACCTGGCCAGCCTTCTGGCACGGTGTGCCAACTTTCACACCCTTCCTTTCAGGATGAACAGCCAATCTTTGGTAAAAAATAAATCACCTTGGAACTTGCTGTTAACCAAGACAAAAGAGAAATACAATTATTCAGGATAGCTGGGATTCCAGAATGACTTTCTAGATTACACATAATATTTCTGCAATGAAAATAGACTTTCCTTTGGTTGCACAATCACTGATTTTACTATGGTGCACAAACAGAGAACATCCTCCTTCCTAAAGTCTCTCTAATCTTGCAGCTAATGAGGTTGTGACCTCTTGAATTAATCTACAGCTAACAGGTGAGGGGCTTATCAACATGATTTCCTGTTCTTCAACACAGTATCAACAACGACTGTAGAAAGATGCAAATTTAGACAGTCTATTAGATCTTATGTCAGCATATCAGTTTTTTTTTTTTTTTTTACAGTAGATGAAAATAAAGTATATTTAACTTTATTGGAGGGGTGAAAATGTACCAGCAAGTATAAAGAGATGTCTAAATCTTCCTGTACTTTGTCAAAAATATTTAAAGTAACCCTTTATAAAAAAGTTTCTATTAGTTAATGTTGGTTACTGCATTGACTAACATTTACAATGAACTATACATTGGTTACAGCATTCATTATTTTGACTTAATTTACAATTATCTATATCTCTGTTAACATTAGACAATAAAAATACAACTGTTCAGAGTTAGTTCATGTGATCGTGGTTCCATTAAATTAAATTAACATGCAACTTTTGATTTTAATAATGCACTCCGTAACTATTAACACTGAGTAAAATTATTAAATGCTGTGTAAGTATTTTTGATGGTTCGTGTATGTTAAATAATTGTGGAACAATTGGAACCTTATTGTAAAATTTTAATATTAAATCATTTAAATATTCTCACAATTAATAGGTGTCATAAAGTGCAAACATAACAATAACAGAAAAGATTTTGGAGGTCAAACCACTGAAGACACTTTTGAAATTTTGTCAACTATTCATTACTGCAGGGTAAATTGCAAGATTTCTTTACACTTTTTTATTTTGTCACTCTTTTTCTTGCTTTTCTGTCACTTCCCCTAACTCTCGTGTATGTTTCCATTAACTCTCACCTCATTCGGGGTACCATTCCCCTTTTTTCCTCCGGCATACTCACATCCTCCTTTTTCCCTTTCCCTCTCTCTTCCTCTCACTCTGTCTTTTCTGGAGCCCAGTGGCATTCTGAGCATGCCTTTCTCTTCAGCACTGCTTTCTTTCAACCCTGCTCTATTCATACCCCTCCACTGCCAAAACACAGACAAGTGAGATCTGGCCCCCCTCCCCATCCTAGAGCGCTGCCTCACTAAGACTTTCCCCAACTACCCCAAACAGATCCCCCCTCACGCTAGCTTGGATATTTGATCAGTTCACAAGTTTGAGAGAATGATTATCATGTTCTTACCTCTGTCAGTGCATTGACCGCTCGGATCAAGCCGTCCACTTCCCCCTCTGCACGCTGACAATGTGTGCAGCAGCCGTGGTCAGGCACAAGAGATCCGACAGAGCCAGCCGCCACTGAGGGGCCGTTGCACAAACACAAGCATTGTCCCTCCGTGCTTAAGTCCCTCCCTCTTGTGGCGACTCCCAGTGACATAGACAGGGAATGAACAGCTTTCCACTAATGAAACTTGACACACACACAAACACAAGCATGCACATTGCATTACACAACTTCATCTCAAACAACAACAAAATCCCCCCCAAAAACACATGAAGATGATTATATTAAAAATACATTTAAAAATAATGTTTTTAAAGACATTAGCCCCAGGTTTCACAAACACGGCTTAAGCCTAGTCCTAGACTAAATGTAAATTCTGAGCTGTTTCAACTGAAAGACACTCACACTGACTGATCTTAAACATGTCAGTGCCTTTGTTGTGTCTTAACATACACACCAGTACTGCTATTTTCTAAGGCATGTTTATAAAAAATACTCAAATGTCCTAATTGAACTGTGGATTAATACTCGCTTAAGATAAGCCTGTCTATGAAACCAGGCCTAGAGGTTTTAGCATCCGTATCTGCTACATCCACTGGAAAGTTGTGGCTACCAAATGATTATTGATGATCATAATGAAACAAATAATTATTTATCTTGCTGTAATAAACCAAAATGCCATAATTGACGTATTTCAAATTATTACAGCACTGGGTGTTTTACTTTTTCTGTCTATTTAAATAAAATGAAGAATAATTATTCACCACAACAAATCTGTGCATATGCTACTGTTTTTTCAATTACTCATATGAAGTTCTTGTAAACAGAAAAACAGAAAGTATACATTATATAAAAAAATATTATTTAACAAAAATGATAGATGGATAGACGCAACGACAGTGTGAGTTATATCCGCGTCTCAACAGGGGGCGCTAGATCCTTATTTTAAACGCCAATTTTGTTATTAACATCATTACGATTAGTACTTGTTTTAAATGCATCTGTCATAGGAATTCAGACCTCAGGTCTTATGTCAGTTTATGTTTATAATCATTATGCCGTCAGCACTATTTAAAAACAACTTTAGTTCAATAAATTAAAACGCCAAGCAACTTAAGAGTAACAAACAACACCCACAATAGAGCTATAAAACGGCTTCATTGCACTGCTACTACAGTTAAACGTTAAATCAAACTAATAACTTGTGATAGAAAACCCATTATTTAAACACAACATGTCAATGCGATATATTATCATCCTATCTGTCGTTCACATCTAGATCAATCGCGAGAATTCTCCAATAACAACAACAGCGCAACTTCCCTTTCAACGAAATTCAAATGTGTGTGCATTCCCTTTAAATAAACATACCATTTCAAAAAAAGGTAAGACACCTGCCCGCTAAACTGACTAAGTATGATTTTTCTCCCTCTAATTGTGATTCGATCAGGTAAGCCAGTACTTAAAAGTCACAGATGTTGTAAACAACAGATATTAGAACAGTTTAGGTCTGATTTGTTTCGATATTTAATTTGTTGCGGTGCGCGTAAACCCCTCTTCCAGGGGCAGGTGGTAGCGCCCAGCCCATCTGTTCTCCTCCAGTGAAACGCGGATTCAAACAGATTGAACGACTCTACGGGTCGCAATGGCTACTGCACCGCAAGGACAGCAAGTTTTACTGTTCAGTTAAACAAGTCTTATGTGAGAAACACGTCGGAGGGAATCGTCTAAGCCACGCTTTTTAATGTGAGACACTCGTTGGATAACATAAAAATGTCCCAGGGATGTATAACTTCTGTGGAGGAGATCCAGTCTTGGTGGGAAGTCCCCGCCATAGCGCACTTCTGCTCTCTCTTCAGGACGGCGTTCAATTTACCAGACTTTGAAATCGAGGTAAATTATACCTGTATCGTTTCCTTTCCGCCTGCTTCATTAAAACGAAACAAACTCAACTTGGCTGTGTTCCCCAGCCCCATGACTTGTTCCTGTAAACATTCACAATGTTTGTGTGAGTTAACGTTTTATAACGTTACGCCAACGCAATTCTGTGATAGTGATAGAAAGTCAGTTATTTAGCGTTGGTTTGTATAATAACAGAACTAAACCGTCCGACCAGACATCTAACGTTAACGTAACGTTGCCCAAAACACAGGACGTGCTGACTGTTGTGTTAATGATTTTATTTTAAGACAAAAGTTGTAAGTAAGTAAGTTTTGTAAGTGGTCAACTTGGTAGTGTTTGGTTTTGTCTTTGTTTTTCAAACTGCGCGATTCAGTTGATTAAACTTATTTATCGTACACTTGTTACCAATTGTTAATATGTTCGTATTTCGGCGTTTAAAATGGTCTGTTCATTCTCGTAAGACCTGTTTTCATTCTTTCACTTTGCGATTCACGCCGCAAGTGGCGTCGAGTAAGATTGACTCAAACTTTCTAGAGACTTGATTAACTGGATCACCTGGGCTTGTTTTGTTGTGCTGTGTTGGTCCTTTGTTATAAACTCAAGCCAAGTTCATGATTGTTGGGTTACAAGTTTATTGCTGGATAGCAGGCTGCCTTCGAATCGGTCATTTTTCCATACAGTCTGTTTTGTTTTTGTTATTTATTTAGCCATTTAACAATCATGCTGTAATTGGTCCCAGCTTGACCTACCGATGAAAGTGTAAGCCAGAAACCTTTAAACAGAGTCATTTTTACATTGACACCCCTTTTTTTTTTGCATCTCCCCCTTAACTTACATTTGGAGACAACAGTGAATTCGTCAAAGAGGCGTCAGTAAACTCGGTCCATCCCGACCCCCACATGTGTGAAACGTGCTAGTCACTGGCTTTGTTATTGCAGAAGGACTTTGAGGTGCTGATCACCGCGTGCTGCTTCCAGAAAAAAGTTATAACTGGCGTGATCAATTGGAAATTTCACAGTTGAGATCAAGCCCTGTTTATGGCAGATTATTTTATGTTGATTTATTAAAAGTGTCTGATTTGCAGAAATTACTTTTAATTGTTTTTTTTACTCAATAACTAAATAAAAAGTTTATTATTACTACTATTAAATAAGTATTGAATTGTTATGCAGCAGGTGCTGTTGTTAATTGTTGATTTTTTTTATTTTATGCAGAATTTCTTGCTTCAGGATAAAATGTTGTAAAATTGTTAAAAGTCGTAATTCAGACAATACTTTAAAATTAGTTGCTTTGCCTGTAGGTGCTATATTTCGTAGATGAATGATGCCATTGATCAGTAGATTATTAACAAACCAATTAAGTTGAAGAGGCAGTATTTGTTAAAAAAAGACATCAAGCCAATTATCCGTTTCTAATTGGTATGTTGGATGATTTTGACTTCTTTGTTTTTGCGCAACGTCCTGCATGTTTTTGCAAACATGTCCTGCACATGTTTACTACGTGCACAGTTTGGTAATCTTATTTAATGCGGTGATCGCAGATTACAGGCAGCGTGTGTCAATGCAGTGTCAAAGGATTTACATTCAGAGGGTGGGAGTCTGTGTCAGTCCTAAGTCATTGACCGTTTCGCGATTCATCCTTGCATCCTAATTGCATTCAGTGTAGGTGTCCAAGGTCATTCAGCACAAAAGCTCTCAGTCCCACTTCAGTATCCTGGTAACTTCGCAGCCGTGCGTGAATGGGACTGTGAATAATCCAATCGGTTGCTTTAATCTTGTGATTGAGACGTTTTTCAAGTCATCCCTCACATTGCGCCAGTTGTCTTTGCATTACCGCAGACGGTTGCACTTGTTTTGGCATTGCAAATCCTTGAGTTCAGGTGCAAAAATGTCGAATTGAACTTTTATTTTCTTGCATCTACTTTGTGTCTTTTGGATTTCTGTCATACTTTCTCATCTCATTTACACAAGCCGGTCAACACAAGTTAGTGGGGATATAATCAAAGCGGATTTCCCAGCAGGAAATGATTTGGTGATGCATCGACATTTTCATGTACCTCACCTTTGTTGATCTTATCCAGGGCTATGTCTAAAAAAAGCCGGTGGATAGTTCAGTAAATAGATCGCAAATCCAGTTGTAAGAGGATACAATGTCATTTACGTAGGAGAAAGCCTACCCTATAAGGTGGCTGTACGACTGGCTGTTTCTGTCTTAAATGAACAGATTTACTTTGCACGTTTATTTTCTCATTCACCCGAGTTGTCTTATAGCCCTTAACAATCTCACCTGTTGAATAGGTGTCGCTTAAATCAAACTTTTGAACATTTTGTAATAATTATAAACAAAGAAAAGCCATGTCAAGAATCTTGTTTTATCAAATAATCGTGCATTATTTTGCCATAATAAAACTGGAAACCACTGAAATATTGAATTTGCTGATGAGTGACACAAGCTTTGTGTGTCAAACACGGTGAATATTACAAAGGCACTGATCCAGTGTGAAGTTTAAGGTGTTGGCCAGCTCCTTTTCTTCTCAGGATCCGTATTAGGGGCCGACAATGGAGATTCTTCTTGGCAAGCTGACAAACGGCTCCTTGCACATTGTTCCTTGGTTACACTTCACAGTCGCGCTTCATATCTCTGCCCTAGATGAGAGAAGGGCTCGGCAGGAAGAGGCCTTATTCGCTTGGGCTCTCTCCGTGCTCTTTGTCTGTGTGAAGCACGCTTGATTTCCTGGCTGTGTGGCTGTGAAACGAGCCCTGAAATCCCACCGCCTACCAGAGCTGAGAGAGGCCGAGTCCTTCAGGATGTCCCCCCTCACCCCTCATACACAAACACAGCCAGAGGACAGAGCCAGCCGACTCCACACAGAGGATGAGAGTTGCTGTGTTGTTGCTTGTCTGTTTTCATATGTCTTAATTATCAATTCGATGGTGTCTAGAGAGTGGGTGGATAATTGATCTGTGAGCGTTTGTTCCAAGCATTTGCCTCAGCAAAAGATGGGATTGGGACTTAATTTAGTTTCTGAATTGATTATGTTTGTTGAGCAAAGTCAGAAGTGTGGGCAGCTGGAGAAAGACAAACTCATTGAGCTGATTACTCAAAGTTCTCATTTTAGGGAACCAGCCATCACAAGCACTCTTTAATTGTGTAAGAATTGACCGTGGTTGCGATCGTTCGATCCTTTTAGTAGATTTGCAGCCATTTCCAATTCTCCTAAACCAGATGCCAGTTCGTTGACTTGCTCATTTTTGCACTTCTGTTTTTTGTTTCTTTTAGACAAATGGCTCTTCTGCATTTTAGCTGCATTTATCTGATCAGGTGAAAAAATTATTTGATGCAAAGCTGAAATTTCTTAATCGTAACTTTGGTCTCCAATGTCACATGATCCTTCATAAATCGTTCTAACATGCTGATTTGCTTAATACTTTTATTTCTTGAACATATAAAAGATAAAGAGCTGCGTTTATTTAAAATAGAAGTAATGTTATGTCTTCATTTTAATGTTTCTCTGATGAATGAAAGTATTAATTTCTTTAAATTAAACCATTGTAATTGCACCAGACATCTGAGTAAATGAAACAATCGCAATAATAAGTATATTTTAAGGAAATGGTAATTAAATTTTAATTACGAGAAAGTCAATTTGTGTAAAAAGAGAAAAAAGGCTCAATTATGAGACTGGCTGGACGCTGTTTGCACAGGTTTGCATTTTTTTTTTCCCTTCCTGTCTTTTCTAATGAGAATCTGTGACTGAGTGAGTTTATAATTCAGACTAATTATCGCTTGTCTCTGTCAGAGATCACATAGGCCGTTGTGCAAGAGCTCATTAAGCCTTTGTCTAGGTCTGACATAGCACGTCCACATGTTCGCTGCCAGCTGTTTGTCTCATCCATGATCTTTTACATGGCAACTTTTTCTCAGTGTCTTCCCAGTGGGTTATCATGGACTCCCTCCCTTTCATCTTCTTCATCTCACCTTCAGCTTAGGGTACAAGTGCCCCCTTATGCTCTTTCCTCCACCCAATTTGGGGTTGTGTGTTCTGCTAATGTTGAATAGAGCCTCATTCATGTTCCTCCTCACACACTGCTGTTACATCATTGGCCCTGGCATGAGCATGACTAAATCACAGATGGTGGCTTTCTTTGCCTCTCCCCCCGGAGAGCTGAGATGGTCGTAACTGGGTGCTGGTGTTCGTCTGGGGCACCTTTTCTTTAGGGCCTCGCGCTGCTTGATTGTAAAGGGAGATTTAATCTCAATGGGGCCTGGCGGAGCGGGAGCCGACAACGGCACTTGTTTTGAAAAGCAGATGGATTAAGATGAGGAAAATGGATTTGTGTCAGGAGGATCTGTAGTGCTCTCTGGTTTTGCTCCAACACCGGGCGCCGATTGAGAAGGATGGCCGTGAGCGCGTATGCGTGTGCATGTGTGAAGCCTGTGTTGAATTAGCAGCTTTGATGTGTGAGGGGCTCATCCTTAGTAGAGCTCATGTGGTTATGAGGAGGAGGAAGTGAGCTCTAGCTGTGGGATTTGCACTATTAATAACTGATGGGTCATTAGGCCATGTTTTAGACCCCAGATACTGTTGCTCTCAATGAAGGTGTCATTATGGATTTTTTTAAACAATCTACTCTATACTTCAACCAGATAAGAGGACATTCGTGCATCCTGAACAGTATCACTGTTAATTAGTTTGCAACGTAAATGGTTTCTTATCTTCAGGCTTAAGATTTTTACCATTACATGCAAAAGTTTAAGGTGAACTTTTTCAAAATAAATAACTTTTATTCAGTTAATACACATGTATCAATGTGTATTATTACATGTATCAGTGTCAATGAAGACTGGAGCAATGATGCTGAAAATTAAGCCTGGTTTCGCAGGAATAAATTGCATTTTTGGAGTTAATGGAAATTGCTTAGTTAGCATGGTAATATTTTACAACATTATAAGAAAACTTAAATTCAAAACATTTAAAAATCCTATGACTCCAAACTTTTTTACTTCTTGTACGAAATACTCCGTGTCTCCCGATTTTTCTGATTCCAAAAATGAGGCATTAAACCGCTCATAACACCATGGCGACTGCATAACAACCATCTAGCATCATGGTGTCCAGTTTTGCATTAACTTTGCATTCTTCATGTGTTAAATAATGACCCCATGCAACTGTGAATCCATCATATGTGCTCAACACTTCTGCCTTAATCACCGTATCCATTCACATTGTGATCAGTGACTCCCCTCCCCCAACTCTGATTGACAGGTGAGGGCAGAAGTAAATGTATCAGATGGTTCCACATGGGGTACGGGTGGAGGGGTTTGTACTCTGTGGTGTTTGTTTTTAGGCAGCTCCATTGTTGAAGCACCCCATGGCTCCCAGTGTCTGTCTCCAGTTTGAGGCTGCTGCTCCACACGCTGTTGCTTGTTTGTGTTTTGTCTGGGATGAAATCGAAGCCCCCATTGTGATCCTAGTTTGTCGGGGTGTGTGTTAACCCGCTTAGAGTGTGACTGTCAGGTGTTCCTCAGAGCAACTTGCTGTTTTTCGCTCGTGGCAGCATGATGCAAGAACCTGCTGGGAGCTCGTAAGAGCACGATGGGAAATCTGATGTTTAGTGTGTCATCAGGGATTGCAGCTCTCTCCCCGCAGACAGTTGAGTAGGTGGGGGCGGCAGCCATGGGGGCTCCAGCGGGAATGTCACCCTGCAGGATGGAGTTGGATGGTGGGGGAGGCTGCGTGCATGAGACGCGAGGGACCCTCAGCCTACAGCGGAGGTGGCAGAGAGAGAGCGTGTATGTGTGTGAAGCATGCGTGTGTGTGTGTTTTGGAGGGTGTTGCTGGGGGATGTCGATGTGCTTTGAGAGGCGAGTTTGTAACAATGGCCTGGCTAGACCCACTCATCTGCTCTTGGGGACAGTTGTTTGGAGAGAAGCCACGGTTGTCTTGTCTGTTATGCTTATGGTAATGTTTCCTGGTTGTGCTCACACCACGACACACTGTTCACTGATGTTAAAAATAGTCAATGTCAGTCTGCTCTGACCTCTTTTTCGGACTAACTCAACCTGAACTTTGAAATTGGATTGTCTTTCTATGCTATAAACGATCAACCCTGTCTTGTTTTTGGTATTAGCCTATTACTACTACTACTACTAGTTGGTAGTTAATATAGCTTAATTCAAACTATATTCAAAATATAGCTCTTTCAAATCTACTGCATGCATTTTCGACAAAAATTAGCTTGAATTATGTTTAGCCCTAAAAGAAATATTTAATCTGTATATGGTGGAACTGTTTAGATAAGCAAGTCACTTCTATAGTCTGTGTTAGGACAAATGTTAAACATTATAAAACATTATTGGTTGATTTGTAAGGAAATCATCTTCAGAAAATATTAATAAAATACCTTTCTTTTTAGGTGAAGCTGGATCACAAATATTTGCATGAATATAAATACATTTATGGAGCCCTTTAGCAGGAATACTTTAATAAACAGTGAGTGCTGTAACATTATAGTAAAAAAAGTTATTTTGCAGTTGTTATTTTCGTTTTGTGTTTATAAGTATTATTGTGCATGTGTTAAGCCCTAATGATCAGTTTTGTTTTACTTTCCCTGTCAAACTAGTCCTGTGTTAATGGTCCATACATAAGCACATTATTGCACCAGGTGGTATAGGCTGATATCCTGTTCGAAATGTTGGCAAAAAGACCACCAAGTGGAGGCCACGCTAGAGACTTGAGAATATGGGGAGGCCATTGTGTGGGGAGGTTTCCTAGAGTTAATGATCCCCATTCAGTCGCCTGTGCAATGATCCCAAACCCTGGATGTGTCTGGCCACCCATCCATGGCCACCTGTTGCACCTGGCCCTGACATTGAGACTGGGTGTCCCTGCTCTGCCGTTTAAACTGCCCTGCTCTTGACCCTTTTAATAATTTGATTGGTGGGTGGTATGCCCAAAATGTAATTGAAATTGTTTCCAAAAATGTTTTGCATTTTACACAGCCATATAATAATGCCTAGTAATGAATTTGACGTATTTGAAAAGTTAAAAATAATCAGATTCTAATCTGAATTAAATACCTCTCTTAGAACTTAGAAGACATTTAAAAAAAGTAATACACATAAATTTCACTGGATGAGCCATAATTATTTATACAGTATAGATTGTACTTGCAGTAGAAAGTAGATAGCTAAGGCTGTCAGAGGACTGAATGTCTTGAAGAATAAGTGGTAATAATTCACTTTCTCACTGGTGACTCTGTTATTTGGCCAGCAACTTTTATGCATGGTTAAGTTCTTGGGAAGAGAGGAACAATACCTTATCTGGATTGCATCACTCCATTGTACGCTATCCTCAACTGCCAATCCATCATTGCTCATCAGAAACTGTTCCACTGCAAAAAAACGTAATACAAGAAGAAATTCTAAGTTATTGTAAGATCCACGGTTAGGTTGTGAAAATTTTACATCATAATGTTGCGTAGGTTGAACATGTGCTATCAGGAGATACAGTTCAGGGAGTGGGGTGGACGTTATACAGTTTTCCTGTTGCTCCCTCACCCAACGAAAGCTGTTTATGGCCACATACCGTATCTGTAGAAGGTTTCTGGTGTGCACCAAGGATTGATACTGGAGGGCGGCTCAGTTTTGCCAAAGCTGTCATGGCAGATACCCAAAACGTTATCAGTGACATTCAGTTAGCCTTGAGACTGATAAAATATACAACCTAATGATTTAATGAACTTTTTTTTTTTTTTGTAGTTGTGTCACGTCAAACATTCTTAAACTGCAGATGTCAAATGACCAACCATGTCAGCCACGTTAAAGATTTGCTTAAAAGATTAAAGGTATAGTCTATTCTTAAACCTTCCTCTATTATTAAAAATGTCAGGGTGAGTAAATGATGACAGAATTGTCATTATTGGGAGAACTTTCTTTAACCTTGGACTGAAAATGTTATTCCTAATGACTCATCAAGTACTATCACTTTGGTTTGCTTGCCATACCAGTTTTGCCAGTTTGTTATGAAAGAAGATTGAGTTCGGAGATCTTCAGGGAGCTGTTAAAGGAGACTTGGTGAAGTAAAAGGACACGAACAACATTAATTCCCCTTCTCTGCCATCTGAGCCACTGAATGGCACTTCAAAAGCGAAGTGGGGTTGTGTTAATCCCCCGCAGTCGCCCTCAGGTTTGAAGTGTGATCAAAGTCGAGGCTGCACTGATAGATGGGCCCACTCTGGCCCTCTTACTGTCAAGGGACCAGGAAGTTTAGTAGGGGTAACATAGGATCTGAGGTATGTGTAGAAGAACGGAAAGGCCCATCACTCGAATATTATCCTGAATGTTCATGACTACCCCAAATATAGTGTGAGTGAGTTGTGAAGAGATGTATACAAATAAAGACGTGTAGAGGTACAAAATTAGCCTAGCCATAATCCTTTTTGTTACGGTGGATACATTTTACCTCTGGACTTCCTGTCCGAGCAGACTGCCTCCTTCAATAAGGAGTTTCACAGACACTTTAGACTCTTTATTGAGTACCTGGAGGGGATAATCAATAGCTTTTAAATTGCTTCAACAATCAACCCAAAATAACCTAATAGATTCAGCATGTTAAGCAATACCACTGACATCTTTTCCTAGAGAACAATCTAAGGACAGTGCTTTTTTTTTTCTCACCTTAAGCGCAAACGTGTCTCATCCTGTTTTTCAAGCTCCCTCTCTGTTTTTCCTTCTGCTGACACTGGGCTCCTGGTTTCCGTGCCTCTCCACAGCCAGGAGGTGTGTGAGCTGACCCTCCGTGACCCCGTTCTCTCCGCAATTTCTCTAGAGAGAAACAGCAATCTGCAGCTTGACTGAATCTCACAATGAATGGATGGGCTGCTTCTCTTGCCCTTGAGTTAATTTTGTAGCGTCACTCTTCTCTGAAGGGATAAAGGGGGAGGATGTTTTTTACGGGAGCTGAAAAGTGCTCCCTGTTGCCTGAGGGACTAAGCGGCTCGCTGAGTCCCCTTAAAAGGAAAGCAATTGCAGTAGCTAAGCTCCTTGAGATGGACCAGTGATGGAGCACTGGCCATTTACATTTCTCAATCTCTCCCTCCCTCTTTCTTGGTGACATTGGGCATCCTGAGGAGAGAGAAGTGCATGCTGGGTCAGGTTGTGCTGGGTCAGCCTTGCCTTCACCATGGCCGTGGGCTCATGCTGTTGCTTAGCTTCTCTTCTGCTCCTTTCAGTAGGCTGGAGTTTGCGGTCCTACTTACTGCCGCTTCATAAAACCTCAATAGCTGCAACACAATGGAAGTAGACGGGGGTCAAGGTTAGACCTCAGTTCCATCTTATTCGCTTTATCGAGAACCTGGAATTTTTTTTTTCCGTCGTGCATTTTCAATGCTGTTTATTTATTTATTTTTTTGGTCATACAAGTATTTTTTACCATGCATCCAACTTGTTAGGTGTCAGGTGATTTTCAATCGTACTTTCATACCCTTGTAGTACTCCGTTGTTATTCATTTTGACATTGACTTGTTGCTTTTTGTACTGGTTTTATCTAACGTTATCTAATGTTTGCTTTGAATTGTCATTAAGCTAATTGCATTATACTAACTACTGTGAAAATCTCTTCAGAGCAACCCAGCCTGAAGTGTCTTGCTAAAGGTCATGATGGTAATAGCTCATGCACTGCCACTCGAAAGCATTGAGCCTACACTGGTACCTAGATCTTTTATTACTTGGCTATGCCAGATGCTATGATTTAATCCATCAGTTTGCTTCAGGAAAAAATACTTTTGACCGAAGCCATTAAAGTTGTGCTACTGTTGGTACTCAACTAGGGGTGGGCAATATGACGATTTTTGATTGTGGATGATAAAAATTTCACAATCTGCTTTTTAAGGAATATCGAAGTATTGTGCTATTTTATCATCTCTGTCTCAATATGCTGCACAACGCGACATACTTATATTTAATATTTTTATATTTAAATGTACTTATAAATGTTTGATTTTAGTTGGACTGTCATTTTGGTAACACTTTAGTTTAGTTCTTTAAATTATTTGCTTATTAGTCTTGGCTTTTTATTAGTACATACATTAATGGCTTTTTCTGCAAGATCACGTTTTAGACGGCTTCATCCTACTCCATGTTAACACCACTAAACTAAAATTAATTATACAAGTTATTGTACTACAATTTGGGCTCTGTGTTGTGTGTTTGCTTGCTATGAAATACAGAGTTAATGCAAAAGGTGCATTTAATCCTTTTAAATATTTGCATATTGCATTGTAATGTGTTCTTGGACCGATGAGGACTGCAGCCTTACCTGCTCGAAACCCACTGTAGCTTATTACTGTACTTAAATGTAGTACTTGCTATGATATACCCCAACTCCAAGGTTGACCTTAGGCTAAATGTCACTAACACACAGGTGAGAAAGCAAAGAGATGAGAATGAGTAACAAACATTTATACAGGAAGTTGGGTTTATTCAAGCCAAATGGTGTGTGAAAGTGCTTTGTGGTGTAATCTTGCAATTTAAAGATCAAATTAAGGTGATTTTCAGCGCACATCTAGAAGGTTTTATTTTTTTTTTTTTACATGTGGCTCTTGCCAACAAAAGAAGTTTGTCAGGTTTGTTCCTGAACTGGCTATGGTTGAGTGCCATCACTCTACAGGCAGTTCCTTGTAACGGCAATTTGTCTTTCTCTAGTTTCAGCCATAATGCATAATGACAACCTTAGAAGGCAGTCAAACACGATCCGTTTCTGCAATCCTTCACTTTTAGCTTTAGATAAAGAGTTTTGTAACAGGAGGTTATACAGTTTTGAAACTGTATAAAATCAATTCAATTAGAAATTCATAAATCCACATTTACTATTGCGAGTGCCTCACGCTACGTGGCTTTAGTTCGCCACAACATTTTCTCATCAGTGAAAGAGTGGTATAAAAATGTCAGGCTGGGCTGTTAAAACTGATATCATTTCATCCGTTCATAAAAGCAGCTGCTAGTTAAACTCAACCCTGCTGTAATAGCTAACCTCCCCTGCTTTCTGTTCTCTGTTTGATAGGAACTTGAGCAAGCACTACTGAAACAAGACCAAGACTTCCTCTCAGACCTCCTCTGCTCCCTGCTGAAAGGATGTTACCAGCGGAGAGACATCACGTAAGCGCATTGCCATCAGTATTTCCTGTTTCTACCTCATAGTCACAATGTAACTGAAGTAGCAACAGTTCTGTTCTTCCATATTATGATGTGATTCAGAGTAGAACTGATAAAAACGAAAAATACGATGAGGATGTTTTAATTAAATACTGTGACATCAAAACTTAATTTTGAAAATCAATAAAAAAGGTCCCACTTTATATTAAGTAGCCTTTATTACTAAGTACAAATCACTATTGTGGTTGGATATGGGTAGGTTTGGGTAGGACTGGTTTGGGTAGGTTTAAGGGTGTGAGGGATGGGTCAACAGTGTAATTATAAATTAGTACTTTATATTTTTAAATAAATTATGTAAAAACATGCATGTACACAATAAGTGCATTGTACTAAATGAGAAATTGAAATGTAAGTACATAATAGTTAAGGCCACCTAATGTAAAGTGGGACCAAAAAAATGCTAAATGTGTCTAGAAAATAAATAATAAAAAAAAGTTAAATAAAGATCAGTCAGTACTTGTGGCAAAAATGTTGATTTCCATAAAGTAATTTCCAGTTACCTCCCGTTTTCCTAAAAAAATAAAAAAATAAATCTTAAGTTTACAGTGCGTCTCCAATAATGGATCGGGGCCAATCTGTAAACATAAAACCATAATAACATTTATAATAGTAAAAACACAAGACATAAGCAGTCTGACTATTAAAATAATTTCAATGTGATGAAATTGATTACTAAATTAATTTTTAAACCTTTTCTGTGCAAAGTTGTATCTAGTTTGACAACTTTATTGCCATGAAAATGTAATGCCCTAAAATGACTATAAACATCTTCACAGTGCAAAGAGTACACAAATTTAAACATAAGTGTAAAAATGTTAATTTTTATTCTTAAATCTTCCTTAAAGAATTGTCCCATTCATTTCCATTGCAAGTGCCATACCTCTTTAATCTAAAGAAAACATGGGTTGAGGCTTTTTTTATTAATATTATTATTTTTTTTTTTTAAACCTTCAGCATAATGCAACAATTTTTTTTCAAATAAACTTATGTTGAACCTGAAATTCCCTTTTATTGAGAGTACTGTTCTGTTTTTGGTGATTTAGCAACCATCCTCTGTGCTCTTGAAAGATCTTGCGCATGTTATTGCCCAACCCACATCCTGTGCTTGACTCAGAATCCATCTCCATCTGTATGTGACCAGTTGCCCATAGTAGCGCTGTAGTCGTGCAGCTAGGTTACCTGCAGCAGTAGTAGGTCAAGGGGCCATGGGCCCCATCCCTGTAAAGAGTGTGAGTTATTGTGTGAGTCAGTGCTGTGATGAATGACTGGCCCCTAAAGGGAGCTCCCTTCCATAGCGGTGCCTCATCAGCAGCAAAAAGAAGTCCGGTCGATGACTGGGTAGGCAAGAATGATCCCTTTCGCATACTCAGGCAGGCCGTTAACAGGACGAAGGGTTTTATTGGATTCGACAGCAACTGGCATCCAGGGGGAGGCCGCGGGGCACTGGCCTTTCACAGAAGTGTCCTTTTCATTCTACATGTGCTAAACGCCCCAGCAGAATGGGGGAGGGAGTGTTACGGATGAGAGAGAGGGGCAGAGAAAGATGGAATGGCAGGGGGCCTGCAGCTGTGAGAGAGATCATTCTGCTTTCTCAAGATAAGCCTTTTCTTTCTCTCCTTTTTCGCACTCTACCTTCTCTCTTGTTGTCCTGAGGCTTACCCTTGCCCCGCGCATTAGTACCAGGAACTGGGTTTTGGGTTGATCGAGTTTACCCCACCCGGAACAAATGTTTTTGTTTTATATAGCCATATATGTCATCACAAAAAGACATAGTAATAGAACTTAAATCATATGAATAATTTATTTGTGAATTATCATAACTTAAAATTGATGTGAAAGGCTGCCGCAAAAGTAGAGGATGTTTGTTTTGCCATAAACAAATTTTTAAATGTATATTGCTGGATGGAAACAGCAAAGATGCGAATAATTGGGTTCAAAACTTGATTCGCTTCAAAGACCTGCAGGTATTACAGTGGAAATTCCTAAATGAGCATCCAAAAAGTCATGTGACTGCCTCAAGACATTTGACTGAATAATTTACTGAGATCACTGACAATGATAACTTTCCAGATATATGTTGACATGATGTCGCTTCCAGACATCAAGCCAGCAAAAGTCTTGTTGCCTATTGTTAGGAAACCTACAGATTGTCAGAGCATTTTGGAAACTCCTAGAAATTACATTTACCAGAAGAGCCACAGTGGCCACCTCTTTGTGCCTTTGTAACCCAAATATTAATATTCTTTTTTTTTTTCATTTTAGGATTCAGTCCTTTAGCAGTTACCTGGAAGACATTATCAATTACCGCTGGGAACTGGAAGAAGGGAAGGCCAATCCACTGAAGGAGCACCAGTTTGAAGAGCTGCCACCCCGCACACAGGTGGAACTCTTGCACAGACTCTGTGACTATCGTCTTGACGCTGCTGATGTCTTCGACCGGCTTAAGGTAGCAAGCTTGTCATAGCACAAAAACGGATACAGCTTTTGCATTTGTTTGTTTTAATACTCACCATAGCAGAAGTAATCAAGATGTGTTTTTGTCTAAAATAAACCTTGGGTTTTACAGGGCCTTGATGCAGATAGTTTACGTGTTGAGCCTCTGGGCCAGGATGGGAATGGGGCCCTCTATTGGTATTTTTATGGTACGCGGCTGTACAAAGAGGAACCAATGTCTCCCCAATACAGGTATGGAGAGGTGCTTTTACAAAAACCTATAAGAAACAATGGCAATTGTATTTGTTTGTGTGTATATAAGCTTATATAAAACATTTTCACAGAGAAAAGAAAAGAAGAGGTAGGCCACCAAAGACGTCTGAAGATAGACTGGCCACGTAAGACCTCTTTAAACATCCATTAAATGCTGTTGTACAAAGACTTCCCAGTCGTAGTTCGGTGCTTAGAACTTGCATTATTTAGAAAGATAAGTATCTACTCCTGCTTGCTTTAGGGAGGAGGAGGGGGAAGACTCTGTGAAGGAAGAGGAAGAAATTGTTGTGGAGCCCAAGCCTGTAATAGGTGAGACACTGGAAACAAGTATTGCCGCTTTTAGTTTGCTTTAGACTTAAAGATAACAGGGTTATTGAAGAACCGTTTTTCCTTCATTATTATTCTGCATCGTAAGTGCCCAGGGCGGCTGTAATGCATGTCTGCTGCAATGTGCATGAAATGCTCTTTCAGCAAAAGCATGAAATGTAGAGCTTTCGTGACACAAGTTGAAATGAAATGCTAGTAACTGTGCCAGCAGTTGTAGCTTGGTGAATAGAGTTTTTTAAGAGATCAACCTACTGGTTGGTAGCTTAGTAGATGACAAATTTTAATTAGAATTCTTTGGTGTTATTATAAGATTATTGTTCTGTTAGTCATTTTTGTGTGCATTGGAGTTTTTTTTTTTAAGTGATCTTTGAACATGAATAATAATTATTTATGAATGTGTCAATGAGGGGATATTTGTGTAATGTGTTGTCAGAGCGTTGTGAGCGTGGGGCCTGGTCTCTGGTGTGTGACACGGAGGAGCAGTGGGTCAATCTGGCCGAAAGTGTTAAGGACAAAATCTCTCCTCAGGACCGGCACCTGCACCGCATCATCACTCAAAACTTCCTGCCTGAGATCAGAAACATGATTGAACACAAGGTTAGACAGTTCACTCTGTCTGATAGCACCTCATGTGATGTAATCATGAGTCATGTTATGAGGCAAACCGGGATGTAGGTTATAATCTTAGTTGAGATTGCCATCTTTATGGTGGCAAGTGCAGTTAAACAGTGTCAGTAGGATGTTCAAATGTTTCTTTGAGAGGTCATTTAAGAACAATTTGATTAACCTCCTGTAATTTAGAAAACATGATTAAAAATCTTTTTTTTCCTTTTTTTACTCTATAGAACTTATTTATTAACTTTTTTAAATATTTAAATTCAAAATGTAAAAATAAACATAAACAAAAATAAAGACTCATTATCCACTATACACTGGTTCTAGATTAATGTGCCGTGCAGGGTCCATTGTCCTTAGGGAATAATGGTATCTACATAGTGCAGCAGATTAATAATACTCAAGTTTAAAGCTATTTCCACATTAGATAATTTTTATATGCATATAGATAATAAATGAACTAATCTTTGCTTTGTCTCACTAGTGAGAAACTGTCTATATCAGATGCATATTGATATGCACATTTTGCAGTGGTGTTGACATGTCATTTCCGTGGCTAATCAAGACCTATTAGAGTGTCTGGTTGCCATAACTACCATGCTCCCAGCAATCACCATTACATACCCTCACTGTAAAATGTATGTCTTGCTTCAGTGCTTCCAGCATTATATAACTTCACATTTTCCACACCTGTACATAGATTTGTAAAGAACCAGATATTTTCTTTCGCAAGCTTGATGCAACGGGTTTTTAACTTGGACAACTGCCTCTTCAAATCAAACCCATCCACCCACTCTCTCACACATGCACACAAGCAGTCTCACAGCCCTGTCAGAGCCAATCCATCTAGCCGTCATCATGTGGCAGGCTCTCACCTTGAAGAGAACTGGAGCATGGTGATTGACGGCCTGCAGCGCTGCAGGTTTTTTGACCTCTTAAGTGGTGATACCACAGACACTCCATCTTCTAGCATGGGATTAAGTGTTGTAGGGTAATGCACAAAACTAAAGATCCTAAATATACTGAGATGGGGGCGAAGATGGGGCTTTGTTGCCATGGGCTTTTTGGTTTTGTAATGACACCCTTTAAACTTCCTTCAGCCTCTTGGTTAAAACAAAAGGCATATTCAGGAGGGGTTGAAACCCCCTTCCAACTGACCTGTCTGAGAACCCACACATGTGTATAACTGACAATGTTTTTCTTTCCTAGGAGAAAGAGATTAAGCAGAAGCTACTTAATCCGCCCAAGGAACACAACAGCAATCACCACACTGAACAAAATGGCAGCAAAGAGAATGGGGTTGGCATTTTAAAACGCATGTCAGTGCGTTCTTGTTTATCTGTGTGATGTAAGCTATGGTTTAATTTATGAATTTGTGCAAAGCAGACACAAGTCACCAATGAGGTGGACAAGCAGAAGGAGGAGGACCTGGAAAGGCAAGTCCTGCTGGCTGAACAACGGAAAGAAGAAGAGAGACTTCTTCAGGAGGAACGGGAGAGAGAGGAACAGGAGAGAGTCAAAGCTGTCGAGGGTAAGTCACACTCAAGGTAACAGGCAACCAAAGTTTCCTCAGAAGCATGATCAAACACACACTGACGCTAAAGCTCATTCTGTGGTCTTGTCTCAACATGGCGGTTTTGAAGTCAGCATGCTTTTAACCCAAGGCTGCTTTAATCATACAAAGAGCTGAGCTAGGGGAAACGATCAACCTCACTCCTCGTGAGAATCATCCAGCTCTGGTATCCCCTGTCAGCGGGTTAATTAATTCTTGATTGTGCTGCTGCTGATGGGCCTATCCACATTAATGTATTATGGATGAAGATCAGGCCTGCAGTTCTCTCCAGTGGTTTCTTCCTCGAGCTCTTTTAATCCTCCCAGCAGGGAGTGTCAGTCAGGGCCTTTAATGTCAGCGTATAAAGCACTTCTCTCCTTTATCTTGCCTGTGCCCTTTGATCAAATGTGCCTTCTAAAGCTGCCTGATAAATTGCTCGTATTACTGCTTGATTTCGTTTGCAAACTTTTCATCACCTTGGCCCAGGCAAAAGTGGGCAGATAACAAGTGCACTGTTAATGGTAAAAAAAAAAAGTGTAAAGTGCTTTATTACTCTGTCATTCACTGATGTGTTTTTCTATGTTGATCAGAGCGTGCTCGTAGAAGGAAGCAGCGAGAGGAGAAGGCCTGGTTGCTCTCTCAAGGAAAAGAACTTCCCCCTGAGCTGCTGAATCTGGAGACTCACTCACCTAGTCGCCGAACACGTCGCACCAAACAGTTGTAAGGACTTTGTTTTAGCTCTCAAACTCAGTTCTAGCTTTGAAGTTTGCTAATGGTGTCCTAACACACATTTGATGTTGACAAGTAAAATTAAGTAAGCTTTTACGTGTTGTTCAGTGTTCCTATACGTTACTAATTTTTTTTCCTTTCTATATTGCAGTTATGACATAGATGATGATTATACTGCTCTCTACAAAGGTACGTTTGGACAATGGTGTTTGTGTTGTGGTCAAACCACAGTGTTTGATTCCTCATTCAAAGCTTACAGTAAAGTAACAGTTCCTCTGAAATAAAATAATTTTCTTGTCAGTGTTGGAGGCCCTCAAAGCACACAAAGATGCCTGGCCTTTCATGGAGCCTGTTGATGAGTCTTATGCCCCCAACTATCATGAAATCATACAGGTGGGCATACAAGATGTTATAAAGAAATGAGTTTAGTTTGACCTTGTTAAGAATAGTGGGAAAAAAATATGTAAAAATGTTTTGTCAGACTCCAATGGACCTGTCCACCATTGAGAGAAAGCTGAATGATGGGGAGTACGTCGCTAAGGATGAGTTTGTGGCTGATGTAAAGCTTATGTTTGAGAACTGTCTCGAATATAATGGAGAAGAGAGTGGTAAATATGAATTTTTCTTTTTTGTTTTTTTTTGTTTTGCCAAGTTAAGCAGAAGAACTAAGCAAAAGTGAAACTGTTTAAAAATAATCTGCTCAACAAAATGTAGGAGTGTGTAGCAGTGTTTAAAAATTGATGAGGAAAGCAAGTCATACAAGTATTGGAAGTATGTGGAGAGGCTCTGACATTGATTAATAGAGTGATTGAGCTGTCCTCTAGTGCACCAGGTCCTGCAGTGCCACAGAGACATTCCAGCCCCGCAGCTCCCCTCCCTGGAGCCATCTATCCATCAGAATGCACTCCCCTGGGGGTGGCGGGGTCAGATGTCAACTGTGGTTCTGTGACCTGGTTGGTGTGATTTGCTGTGCAAAGGAGATGAGATTGTGTGTGTATATGAGAGAGTGTGCACAAATGTGCTTGTGTTTACCTGTCTGTATCTCCTCAGAATATACAATAATGGCTGAGTCCTTGGAACACTGCTTTAGCCGAGCCCTACTGAAGCATTTCCCCGCTGAGGATGGTGACACAGACGAAGAGTTTCATGTGAGCAGTGAGGATCGTGACCGCAAGGACAAGAAAAAGAGCAAAAGTCACAAACATTCAGGTCCTGAGAGCTTGATCAGAGCCACTGAGCAAGTTCAAAAACGCAAAACATCCAATAGTGGAAATGGCAACAATCAGCATCAAGATAAACCTAAATCTGCTTTACAATACCCTCCCCCACACTACATTAATGGTCCCCCATATCCTCATAACATTCATCCAGGACAGCAGCAGGCTGGCATGCTACATCCTGCTCAACAGGTTAGACTACACTCTATACACGAAAAAATTTGTTTATTGTTGACAGCTGAAACAACAGTTTTGACTTATCACAAAAGTACCTCTGGAGCACTATATTGTTGGTACTTTATAAGAGATGTGCTCTTTTTGCCTATAGTTTCAACAAACTGGAGGTCCTTTCAGACCTGGAATGTATGCTCAACGAATGATGATTGACCCTCAGTATCCATATCCTGGACAGAGACCCTTCATGTCCAGACCACCGGTGGACCATGCAAGTCAGCATATACCTCAGTACAACATGCAGGTGTGTAGTGATCATCCAGCAGTTTTAGGTTCCATCATTTACAATTTGTTAACTTGCGTCTCAAAGGTTGTTTTAATGGTATACTTTCTTTTATTTTTAATCAGGGTTCCCACATAAATGGTCCACATCTTGGTCCTAGATACCCTATTGGACCTGATGGCCAACCACTTCAACCTCCACATCAGCAACATTCTTATCCTGGCCCTACTCATGGCCCATCTCTTGGCCCAAGACCAATGACCCTTCAGCCTGGAGGTTTTTGTGCCCCTCCACCTGAAGGCAACATGTACCCTTCACAGCAACATCCAGAAGGGCAGTCCATGCAGCCTATGGCGAACCGGTACCCCAGGCCAGGTGTCCCAATACATAGTTCCTACCCTCCTTATGGCCCCCATAGGATGAATTTGCCCAGAATGTGGCCTGCCATGAACCATCATGGGCAGTCGACACCTGGTGGACCTATAATGCAAGAGCAGAGTTCTACAAACCAGCATCCATACAATAACAACATGATCCGTCCTCCACACAGTACTGGTTATGCAATGACCAATGGTCAATATAGAAATCCTTCTGTCACCTCCCAAAGTCCCATTGCCCAAAGATCACCAGGGGGCCCTCAGGTCTCCAGGCCACATTTGGCTTCCATGCTTGATAGCCCAGAGATGATTGCCCTCCAGCAGCTCTCTGCCTCCTCATCTCAACGTGTTGAGAACGTTCAGCCCACCCCACAAAGTGGTGGTAATGCTTTAGCTTCTGCTGCATTGTCTTCTCCTGAAAACCAGCTCATCAGGCCTGTTAGAGATGGTTCTGCAGACATCCAGCCCACTCCCATATCGCCCAAAGGTAAGAGTTGGTATTCCTTGCCATATTTTGGCTCACATTATTGCTTTCAATTAAAATTGGATGTGCACTTGCAATTATGTAAACCCATATTAACGCCATTGTATATCCAAACAGGTTCAAGTTCAAAATCTGGTGAAAACCCGTCAACTGGAGAAAATGCTTTGACTGAAGCTAACAGCCATTCTCATCCTAATCCAAAAGAAAAATCGGATCAACTTTCTTTAGGAGCATCTCTGCCATCTGTGTCCAATTTAAGCATGGAAGGCCCTAGTCAGAATGAAGAGAAACATAGATTGTCAAATCTAGAGAAAATCCATAGTGATAACCACCCAAATTCTCAATCCCAACCAGGTCCCCCACAGCAAAAATCTGTGGATGACTCTTCATTACCCCTAAATGGTCCTCAGCCAGTGTCTCATAAAACCCCAGATGAAATTCCTGAGTGTTACTCCCAACAAATCCATAAACATGTTCCACCACAATTTATTCAGAATGGTTCTCAACGACAGTCTCAGAATGTTCCTTCACATGTTCTGCAGAATCTTCCACAACAGATGGCACAAAATGCATCTCATCCATATGCTCAAAACAGCTCACTGCAAATACCACACAATGGATCAGTCAGAGGGCCACAGGCAGGACCTCTTCATGGAATGCCACAAATTCCACCTCAGGGGGGTCAGCCTGGTGTTCATCAGCCTGCAACCCTCAGCTCTCTACCTCCTAGCCACCCTGTATCGCATCCACTTGCTCAACCCTCTCCAGCTGATCAGGGAGACCAAAGGCCTTGCGAGCCTACCAGCAGGAAAGTGTCAGGTGGGAGTACATCTTCCCAAGATAACAACAATGCTAACATCAGGACTGATTGTGTCAGCGGTGTTTACAAACCACAGCCCTTCAGTCTAGAGTCCCAAACCCAGCTAAGAAGGCAGGAGCTAGCACCCCTTCACAATCAGGCTCCTCCAATGCACTCTCAGGTCCCTGAGAGTAACACTGTGACCCAATATGGTACCGCTGAGCCAGCACATCAACACTTTGGCCCACAAATGGGTAGAGGATTACTCCTGCCAAATCACCAGCCTTATCCAAACCAGGGACCACCATCACAGGGACATAACCCTCATCAAAATCCTGCACACTATCCTGCTTATCACCAACAAGGTGTTCCATATCAGTACCGCATGGCCACACAGCATCCTCAAGGCCAATCCAGCATGTATCCTCAGTTCCAGCAACAACAACAGCAGCAGTTCTATCAGCACCCCCGACATGGCAGACCTGGATTCTCATCTGAGGATTGGCCTAGACCTCCATACCAGCCTCAGCACCCAATGATGCCCAATTCTTACCCATCACCATCCACTGGAAGTTTAAATGGTCAACTCAAGGAAAGTAGCATGTCTCCACATGGCTCTGATGGATCTGTTGGGAGCTTAATGTCACCTAATCCGTTACCCGATGGGTCCCATAGCAGTGCTTTGGAAAACAGAGAGCATGGCAGCCCTGCCAAACAGGCAAGGACTGAAGAGCCTTCAGAACGGTCTGAGAGCCCAAAGGAGATCTTGGACCTGGACAGCCATAATGCAACAGCCCGACATCGTACTACAGCTCAGCCTCACCCCAGTTTCCCATATGTGCCTCGTGGCATGCATCCCAGCATGCAGCAGAGTGGTGCTCCTCCACCCCATATGGTGGCAAGTGGGCCGTATTCTGGCCAGCACTTTCCCAGTGGACATTTTGCACCACAGCATCCCCATCCACATTTGATGGAAGCTTTACAGAGGCCCCAGCACCTGCCTTTCTCTCCAGGCCAATCTCGCATGGCTATGTACAGGCATTCAAATGTTGCAGGACACTTCCAGGGAATGATGGTTCCTCAAAGAGCAGTGGTTGCAGAACACTTACTTCGCACTGGGTAAGAGATCTCATTTATCTCTCAGATCTTATGATATGATTGATCTAGATGGATCTAGAATGATGATCTTACACATTCATCTAAATTTGTTAATGTAATGCCTTCACTTTACCTTTAGTAACTCTTTTTCTTGTCTGATAGGCACCAGATGCTGGGTACAGCATCTCCAAATGGTCCAGGTAATAAACAAGGAGTATGAAAAGTAGGATTTCATTGGAAAATCAAGGAAAATTTGTATCTTTTACAATACTGTTACATCCTGAAATATACAAAAAAATTTGCTGAAAAAGGCAAGTTATTTTTATAATTTTGAAGTCCTGATCCTGATTGAGACATGCTCAACTACCCTCCTATAAGACATTTTGAGAGAACCCATTTTGATAACCCATCCTCGTCTGGATTAGCTGCTCCTTTTGCAGGAAGGAGGAAAAGGAACAACTCCCAGTATCAAGAGGTGGGATCATTGACCAAGGAAGAGCTGTGAATCCTCAGTCCTGTTTATTGCTCAAATACTGTTTGAACTTCATAATATTGGTCTGCAGCTTCTCTCTTCAGCCTGGAATGTCTCTTTGGCCTCATTTCCTACAATTCTCCAATTTCCTTTGGATGGACTGTTACTTGGGAAGCAAATTTTTTTCTCCCAGTCCTTATGAAGAGCAATTTGTAATTTTACAAGTCCTTGTTCTGGTTTAAAGTTAAACTCAGGTGTAGTAAATAAGGTACTGGGGCTACTGGAGCTTTTTCCAAGCTCTCTGGACAAACTAGACCCGGTTCCCTTCATGTACTTGTTGAATGTTCGGTGAAAGATTTTAGATCTAGTAGTAATTCAACTTATGGAATAAAAGATGGAACTTGTGCTCCAAACACCTTAACTTTTAATGAGGTGATGTTCATCTCAACTAAAACCCCTTGGTTTCTGGTAATGTGCATTGTTTTAATACCACTTCAATTTGAAGATTGTCTTTTTTTTTTTCTTAGACTGGCAGAGAACTTGGCTGCTCTATTTGTTATGCACTAGGAATAGTCTTTCATACTGGAATTAGTGGCCTTGGACATAAAGTAGATGTGTGCTCCTTTGTATGGGACTAAATTGTAACTTTTCACTCAAGTTGTCTATCTCTGATGGTGTTCCATCTTTATGTGTTTTGTCCTAGTTTGTGTGCACAGAATGAATCAGATTTCAGAGGCTGAGGTAGCCATCTTTCACCTCGTAATATCTACAGTTTTCTAGTAATCTATAGCTTTTTGGATTCCTTGAAGGCTGGTTTATTGTTTTCACCATGATATCATTCATCACTGGTCATCAATCTTTTTTTTTTTTCTTCACATATTGGAATGTAAATTGAATTTTTGTCTCAATTGACAACCAGCTGGAGTCGCAATACTAAAAATGCATTAGATTAGAGAATATATGTCAGCCTTAAAACTTGTAAAAGTACCACTGTAGCTCCTTTTTATCAGATAGGAGAAATGTTGATGTGCTCATATTTTACTTGTATGCTTCCTCTTTTAATTCACTGTACTGAATGTGTCCTCAGGGTGTAGTGGTTTTAATACGGGTATTGTCAATAGAATATTCATAGAAAAAAAATTGCAATGAAATGTCACTGGAACTGTGATTAACTTCAATTCATCTGTGATCTTCAGTACAGACACAGGAACTGGGCTAGCAGTGCTTGGGGTTAATAGTCTTCTTTGAATTAGTTTTAAATGCTGTTTTTCCTTTTTTAATGGGGGAGAAAGATTGATCGGAAAATGAACTAAGAATGGTTTTGCTCATTTTAATTTCTCCTACTATTGTCCTGCACTAAATTAATTACTTTGAATATCTTTTTTTTTTTTTTTTTTTTTAATTCTCTTGGACTGTCTGAATTACTATTTTACTCAGCTCTTGTTGACAAACCATTGAAAAGAAATTGCAATTTGTGAGAAAATGGCAGCAAGAATATCTACCTCATAATGCCAGAGTGTGGCAACATTCTCCATTCCCTTCATAGACACATGCAAAGATTTTTCTTTTTTTGGGGGGGGGACAATTAAATAGCTTTTTTTTATGATTTACAGCTTGATTCATTCATCAACACTATATATAGCCTTAATATGTTCACTTGCAAAACCGAACGGTAATTATTAATTTATCAGTGCCAAGTTTGAACATGATTAAAACATCTGCATTCCACTTTTTGAATGTTGGTGTTTACAACCATAAGTGAAATGAAGGCAGCATCCTAAATGGTTTTGCCCTCATTTTGCAATTTTGAGGAATCCATGGTAAAGTGGAAAAGAGGTTGTACACTTTTTGTGCGAAGGATTTGAGTGATTTTTGTGGTACACTGAGATCATTTGTCCCAGAAACCTGTGATGGTGCAAAATGTTGGATAGTAATATTTTAGTATTTTTGTGACATGTGAACTGTTTATATGTATTTTATGAACTAGGGAAATGGAAATATTAGCGGCTGTGAGATGACATGGACATTGGCCACCACTGTGTACCTGTCTTTGCTCATAAGTGAAGATGTATCACTTTAGTAGTCTGTCAGAGGACTCTTTTCTCCACTGTTAATATATAAAGGGATGATTTAGTTATGGACTACAAGAATGTGTGAATTTTGCTGTGTACAGATGTTTTTATTTTATTTCACCTATTGGTGGGTATTGGGTAACGGATCTGTATCTCTTGAAATCCACCCTTCCACATCTCTGCTGTCATTCATTCTGTCTGTACTAGTTAGTAAAACTAGTTGCTCTAATGTGAATCATATTTATTTGCTCTTATGTTTTTGTAATTTTTTTTTTTTAATATATAAATGTGTTTGTTTGTTTTGAAACGGTTCACTTTACCTCAGTAGTGAAGATGGCATCCAAAACAACACCTGTAACTTTCATTATGTAAAGTTTACAAGTTCTTACCTGACTGACAAATTATTTTGGAAATGGACCGAAGTATTTTCTATACTGTACATTTCTTAGAATAAATTACGTTTCGTTAGATGTTGCTCTCAATTTTCTGTTCATTTCACACAGTGCACTTCTAAAGGTGACTACAGTGACATTTTACTTTGATTATACCATGGTTTACATGGTGGTACTCCAAAGCACTTTGAAAAATACAATGTTGGAGTTTAATGCCTGAAAAATCATAGTCAATCTTTTTTGACAGAGACTTGGTACTGATCTGGGTTAGATTTTAAACTACACGTTAAAAGGCATGTACATTACACATGTACTGTCTGTATAATATTATAGATAACCGTGATATTCTGTCGTTTGTACTACTAGTGTACTCGCAGAAGTCTCAAAGATTTCAGTCAGGGTTCAAACGCCCGAGAGACCTCACTGGAGATAGCAATAGTGACAAATATAGCCTTATGGAATTTGAATCTTAAAAAAGCAAGGCCGAAATGAATTTAATATATTCTATAGATTTTGAATATACTGAAACGTCTTTGTCCTCCGCGTGTCCTTTGTCCACGCGCACTGGAACACAGCAGAACCAATGAGCTTCAAGAAAAGACATGACGTCACGTTCTGTTGTGGAAGTCAGTGGAGTAGAAGTCGTTCAGACTTGCATCTTTTTGTTGTCCAGTGTGTTGTAGAGATACGGCCGACTCAATTGCCAGGTAAGACTTGTTTCTCCTCGTGTCGGAAGGTGTTTATTTTCTGTGAGGTTTGTTTGGCCTTTATTCTTATAACGCGGTTCAATGTGTGCTTGGTGAACACGGTTTATTGGACAGTCCATTCGCAATTCAGTCGATTGATATTCGAAAGACATGTCAAGACGTTTATGATGTAACAATATTTACATTATAAAGAAAACGTGACAGCAACTAAGACAGCGAAATCGTGACAATAATCGTGATAATAGGTAGAGTACTGCTTGACGGGCCGCTGTGTCATGTGGGTTGTTTACAAGTAATTGGGTCTGTAACAGATGACCACATTGTTCTAGCAGGTTTGATACATTTAATTTACGTGATGTGTTTTAGTTAATATTTTGCTTATAGAAGTAAACTGTTTCCAACAGCTGACAGCTGGTGGTTGAAACTGGTTTCAGTGTAAATCTTGCTGAGAAAGTTAAAAAAAAAGAAGTGCAAGCACTGGGCAAATCCCCCTTTTTTTCAGCTGTTTCAACACTGCTCGTGCATTCGTTCAAAACTCACAGCTGACAATTTTTTTTTTCCTTTAGCCTATGTGTGTTTTGTGTTTTAAAACGTATTGAACGTGTTAAAAAATATTATTATATTATTATTTAATAAAAAGTAGTATTTTCTACGCATGAGTGGACATTGTTAGCTTTATTTTAACTGATAAATATATTTCACAAATTAATATGTGAGACAAGTGCATCTGCAAATAACAAATGTAATTAAAAAAAATTTTTTTTTTACTTAAATTCCCCTGAATGACACAAGTGGACACAGTAACTGAAAACATTTACTTCTGTCTGACTTGTTTACTTTTAAATACCTATCATTATTAAATACAAGACCATCATGTCAATCATTAAATAATAAACAAACAAAAAAAATCACTTTGCATCTTTAAATAATTAACCAACTACTTGTTTATTACTTTTCACCAACAGGAAAAAGGTCTGTGGTTGAATTACATCCCAGCCATGCACGCAGTGTCACTAAGAGACCTGATGAGGATATGGATGCTGTTTCTGTGGTGTGCATCATGTAACTGTGGACCAGATCCCAGGAAGCGGGAGGCTCTGATAAGGCTGGAGGCGTCTAGACGGACAGGAGGCAACGTAACACTGAACGAGAGAGAGAAACTGCTTGACGGAAAGCTTCAAATACTGAAGCAGCACGAAATGGAAGCAAGACAGTTCCCGCCGTCCATGCATTTCTTCAAGGCGAAGCACCTCATTGATCAAAGTCCTGTCTTTAGCTTGCTTCAGAAGATGCCTAAAGGTGCAATAATCTAATTGGATATATTATCTCTCCACACACACAAATACATATATACTATTTTATTTTTGCTTATTGTTATTGATTGTTTATATATATATATATATATATATATTAAAACAATAAGAAGCATGTTTTATTTAATATATACACTACAGTTCAAAAGTCTGGAGTTTTTATTTTTATTAATAATTAAAAAAAAAAAGAAATCAATACTTTTATTCATTTATTTAAACTGGTCAAAAGTAACAATGACGACATTTACAATGTTACAAGATTCTATTTCAAATAAATGCTATTATTTTACATTTTTATTCAAAGTATACAACACAATTTGAATAATCAGGACAACTTGTCTTTTCTTTTATTTTTTAACAATGATACAAATAAAAAATTTTCTTGAGCAGCAAATCAGCAAATTATGCCAAAAATCACAGAAATTAATTACTTTCTTAAAAAAATCAAATTGAGACTACTGTATTTTTGATCAAATAAGTCCTGATGAGCAAACAACTTTCAAAAAAACCAAAAACACTTGAATGTTAAAATATAATATATAGAAACACCTTGGCTAAACTATGATGTCTTTTGTCCAGGTGCGGCCCTGCATGTTCATGACTTTGCTATGGTAGGAGTGGATTGGCTGGTGAAGAACGTGACCTACAGGGAGAACTGCTACGTGTGTTTCACAGCCGAGCAGACCGTGCAGTTTATCTTCTCCTCTGGACAGCCTGCGTCTCATCCACGCTGCTCCACATGGACTTTGCTCAGATCCCTCAGGGAGAAGATTAAAAACAGCACCGATTTGGACAACAGGTACAATCTGAAAAAAACACTGTGAATCTGAGACAGTAAGTGAGGGATGTTTGTCTCGAATGTTCATTTGTATCCACAGTTTCATTCGAAATCTCACGCTCTTCACCGAAGACCCAGACAGAGCCTATCCTAACCAAGATACTGTGTGGAAGAGATTTGAGCAGGCTTTCTTAGTAGCCTATGGGCTGGTCACCTATGCACCTGTGTTTAAAGACTACCTCTACGAAGGCCTCAGACAGTTTTATGAAGACAACATCATGTATGTGGAAATCAGGGCGCTGCTGCCAGCGGTATGGATAAATTTACCCTAAAAAAAAATTTGAAATTCAGTTTGAAGTGAATAAATACTAATATGTGTTCATTTTTATGATAATGTAAGACATATGAACTTGATGGCAGACTAAATGATAAGGACTGGAGTATGAGGGCCTGCCAGGACGTTGTGAAAAGATTTACCGCAAACTACCCAGATTTCTTTGGAGCTCGGGTCATTTTTACAGTCCACAGGTGAGAGAAACATTATAAACTAGAATGTACATTTATTATTGTGATGGCATTAGTCTTCAGTGTCACATGATCCTTCTGAAATCACTCTAATATGCTGATTTGCTGCTATGTTGGTTTATAATTTTTGTGGAAACCATGATCCATTTCTTTTTCAGGCTTATCAAACTAGTTTGATTAAAGAAGCTCTGAATTGACAGAAATCGTTTCCTCTTTCGCTTAGGGGTATAAATGCAACTGAGGCGGTGAAGGCAGTAGAGGAAGCAATGACTCTACACAGGAACTTCCCAGATATCATGGCAGGCTTTGACTTTGTGAGTATGTGATGAGCATATTGCTGAAATACACAATTCGTGAATAAACTTTCAAGAAAACATTTGCTTTATAACTTCAGGTAGGGCAAGAAGACCTTGGCAGACCTCTGTGGTACTTCAAGGACGCTTTGAGTCTACCTGAAGACAGGGGTGTTAACCTGCCCTACTTTTTTCACGCAGGAGAGACAGGTTTCTTTTGACATCTTGGTTCTTTCATCTGGTACAAAGCAGAGTAACTCAAAGTCGTCCTTTAGCCTCAAAAAGATTGAGTGCTTGTTCTCTTTTTTTTCCTGTTGCTATAGTAACCTATGGTTATTCCGTTATTCGCTTGTCCCGCACAGATTTGCAGGGAACGGATGTCGATCAGAACCTCATGGATGCTCTTCTATTCAACACCACGCGTATAGGTCACGGCTTTGCTTTGGCACGTCATCCTGCGGTTAAAGAGATGTCTAGAAAGATGGATGTACCACTTGAAGTCTGTCCAATCTCAAATCAGGTATAGCATTACCCATTACGCCAGCTTTCCGCTATGCTTGTTTTTTCCTTTGCTATATTTCGGTTTCATTGCCTGAACAGCCACTTATTTGAAAGTACTCCTTTTTTTTTTTTTTTTTTTTGTCAGGTGTTAAAACTGGTCTCAGACTTGCGGGACCACCCAGTGGCAGTGCTGATGGCCGAGGGTCATCCTGTAGTGATCAGCTCAGATGATCCAGCTCTATTTGGGGCCACTGCTCTTTCACACGATTTCTACGAAGCCTTTATGGGCTTTGGAGGAATGAGCTTTAATTTAGGCACATTGAAAGAGCTGGTCATAAACTCCCTCAGGTAACCGATAACTACACCTGTCATATTTTAGGATACTTTTATTACTTAAAAATGTGTGAGTTTTTGGTCACTGGTATAATCTACAACCAGGCTTTGCTGTTTATTTGTAACTTATTTGTCCTTTCGCTCTTTATTTCCAGGTACAGCTCATTGCCAAGTCAAGATAAGAAGAAGGCTATTGAGGTATTGCTGATAAAATGGGACAAGTTTGTTTTGGAAAGTTTATTATAGACTATAGTCTCTAAATAAGGATGTTTTAAACATGCTCGAAGGGCATTTTGTACAGGATGCGTTCCCCTTATGTTTGTCATATTGGTAAACATGCTGGGGTGTGAGTTCTGCAATTTAGCTGTTACTTAATGTGAGAAACTGAATGTATTATCTTGAACCGGCCTGTGCTGCCATCTGGTGCCCTCTCAGTGTACTGATTATCTTGACTTCCATCAAAACAAGATGGAGGACTCCATCCAGTGCTTGAACCTTCAGACTGAAGACAGCAGTTTTGTGAATGCCAATCAAGATTTTAGATTTTTATGACAGCAAAGTGTTTACAAGGACACCAGATAAGCCAGAAAAACTGTGATGTACAATGTCAGTCAATAGTGTTTTACTTGAAAAGTAGGTATTAAAGAAATAGTCAACAAAATAAAAGAACAATAGCTGAAATTCTCATCCTCAGGCCATTCAGGATGTAGATGAACATGTTTCTTCATCTTCCTTTACAATGGATCATCTGCAGTGAATGTGTGCCATCAGTATGAGAGACATTACATTAATCCACATGAGTCCGGTGAAGCAAAAAGTTGCTAAATATATACATATATATACATGTATAAACTACCAGTCAAAAGTTTGGAAACCGTTAAAATCCAATCTAACAATATACACTACTACAAAAGTTTGGGGTCAGCTAGGATGTGTTTTATTTTTATGAATTGATAAGAAGTGATGACAAAGATTAATATTGTTAGAAAAGATTTCTAATAAATAATAAGTTCTAATAAATATAAATGCATTTATAATAAAGATTTTAATAACTGCTGTTTTTTATAACTTTTTGTTCATAAAAGGATCCTGAAAAAAAAGCATTGCCGTTTAAAAAAAAAAAAATATATATATTTTTTTTTTTCCATCACAACTTTGCCAACATGAATCATTCTAATAATAAATCTGCATATAAGATTGATTTCTGAAGGATCTTAGACTGGAGTAATGACTGATTCAGCTTTGCAATTATATTTGACAATATATTAAAATAGAAACGCATTATTTTAAATGGTATTTCACATTATTACTTTTTTCCTGTATTTTTGATCAAATAAATGGAGCCTTGATGAACGTAAAAAACATCTTTAAAATTTGTAATCAATCGTAGTGTTTCCAAACTTCTTACTGTTACTGTATATATATACACACATACGCCCACACACCCACAACGTTTTTAACTCTCTATAATATTGCTTTATATTTTAATGTAAGAATAGGATAAAGTCTTTACTGGAGGAAGTGTTAACATGGATTATGTATTTTGGGTAGAAGAAAAGATTCAAATAACGTTAAATTCACAAGTTTACACTACAGTAACTGATGGATTGGAGGAGTTGATGTTTTTGTCAGCTGTTAGGACTCTCAGAGGATCCACTGACCATTGGTGAGCAAGTGATACAATGCTAAACCAAGCGTGATCCAATGAAGAAACAAACTCATTTTCATTTTTATTTTGGGTTGTCCTATTCCTTTTAAAGTTTTTAAAAGTCATTTTACTTGATTTCCGTTTATGAATATGCAACTTATTTTCTTTACAACATGAATGTTAAAAAAAAAAAAAAAAAGTGTTGCAACTCCATATGACATTCACCATGTTTACTGACCTATTAAAAATTGTGCAGCTTTCCAAAACGCTTCAAGTGGAGTCCCCTGTCTATTTAAAGCCAAGGCTTACTGTAAAATGATACGGTGTATTGTCCTAGATTACTGAGCCCTGATGGTGTTCATCATCAGGTTCCCTCTGTGATGTTTATCTACTGCTGGTATTAAACTGGGAAAAATAGCGCTCGTCTGGAATGTTTGTGTAAACATCCTGAAGATGTTTCTTCCTGTAAACGGAAAGAAGCCATTATTTCATTATTTCATTTTATTTTTTGAATTTAGTTTCAGATCTTTTTTTTTTTTTTCAAATAATGAAATAAATGAAGAGTTTCAGTTAAAAATAACAGCACGGCTGCGTAGTCCAGACTTATTAGTATATGTGCTAATCATATCAAATCAGCCAAACCCTATTTAACTCACTGAGCATCATGGGCCTGAGCCAGCTGTGCGTTGGTGTTGTCCATTGCCCTGCGAAGCTCCTTATTAATGCGTGCTTGCTGTCTTTCCAGCAGCAGTGCGGCACGGGCAGATGTCATGCGCTCGCGATGCTCCTGAAGCTTCTTTTCTCGTTGCTCCATGACTACACGCTGCACACAGTTGTTTAGTTCTTATCATTAAAAGGGTTTTGTCATTAATCACTTACCCACCGTGTCAAAATTGTTGAATAAAGTATTTATTTTTTGTTTTCTTTGCGTACAAAAATGATTTTCTTAACTTATTATGATTAAACCACTGATGGGAGATGGACTATTTTGACAATGTCTTTCATAGTTTCTGGGCCATTTTTTTGGCCCAGAAAGGCCAAGCCTCCCGGTTTTCATCCAAAACATGTTCAATTGTGTTCTGAAGAAGAACTAAGTATATTTCAGAAGTGCCATTTAATGTTACTTACTAATACATACAATTTGAATAAACAAAGTACCAAGTGTTGGGCTTTACCTTCCTATCTTCTGCTTGCTGCAGCTGGTATTGTGTGTACTGCTGGAGCTCTTTAGGACTCATTCCCTTGTAATAGTCCCTGCGCAGGCGAGACGGACCCAGCACACTAATATTCTGCTCAGGGTTTTCCATCAGCAGGTCTCCATTTAGCTGGTTCAGGATTTCCGTCTGGTTGTTTTCCTCCTCTTCATGATGCTCCTGTTGATGTCGATTTGTGATTTCTGCAGCCTGCGTTCAAGAAGCAGCAAGGAACAACAGGAAAATGATGGCTAATTGACAGTTCTGATAGTTCTTAAATTTTTTAAGTTTAACCTGTCGACTTTAATCGTCAGTGTCTCACCAGCATGAGGTTAAAGTCTTTGGTGGCAATGGCTGCAGCTTTCTTGCTTTGTTCCTCCATCGTCTGCAATTCAAGAGCTCGGTTGTCTAGAGTCAGTCTGCTTTGATCATACTGCTGCACTATATAGTTTGTAAAAGAAGAAGAAAATTCATGGTAGGGCTGGAAAATAGAGTGCATTCATTCACTCTACTGTACCTTTTCAGGAAGAACATAGGCCCCTGTAGGCTTGGCCCCACACATTCAAGATTGACTGAAAAATGTGTAAATAGGTACAGTTTTTGGGCCCGTTCATCCAGTGAACTTACTTTCTTGGTGTAACTGTTGTTTTGCTCGCTCTAGCTCGTCTTGTTGTTGTAGGGACCATGCTCTGAGCTGCTCCTGCTGCCTCCTCAGCCTGTCCTTCTGGGCCAGATCTTCTCCAGTAAGCCCCGCCAGTATCCGCACCCCTTCCTGCTTCTTCAGCAGCTGTGGATCATTCAGATCAAACTCACGCCGGCTGGCAGGTTCTTGAAACTGTTGTCTGAATTGCACAATGGCTTCATTTAACAGACGCTCATCTTTCTTTTCCCGCTGCTGCAGGACACAAGCTACATGATCGCTGCACAGCAGCTCATCAGCTAATAAGAGAAAGGAAAAGGGTTAGGTTCAATGTGAATTGTGTTATTTAAGTTATCCACAACTTTTTGGATGAAAAAGTAAAGTAATGAAAATACATACATTTATGTGAAGCATACATGTTTGATATTTTAAGACTATACACACACACACACACCTATCTTCAGTTTTTTTATTTCATTTTTATTTTTTTTTCAGACAGTTTTTTAGATATATAAATTTGGGATTTTTTTATTATTATTTGTTACTGTACACATTGTATGAATAAATAATATATTAAATATTTGTAATAATAAATTCAGATTTTTTTAAAATCCTTACACTGCATTACATATATTTCAAGCCTAGATTTTTTTTGTCTAAATATTAAGATATATTATTTGATTTAAGAATATCTACATATCTTAAATCAAGAAGGATTTTCCTAGACAAGAAAAAAGCGTAATGTCTTGTTTTCAAAAATTAAGCAAAATAATCATATTTCAAACAGGAAACCAAATTAGGTTGCACTTTATTTCGATAGTCCATTTAGACATTCTACTAAGTAACGTTAAGTAACTTTGTAACTACATGTCTACTAACTCTGAGATTAGACTGTAGGTTTAGGGTTAGAATAAGTTGACATACCTGCAAAGTTTCATCAAAATAAAGTGTTAGGAGATATTAAGCAGACAATCTACTAATACTCTGAGTGCTAGTTGACATGTAGTTGCAAAGTTACTTAACGTTACTGTAAGCAGAATATCTACAGTGGACCATGGAGAAAAAAAGTGTTACCCCAAATTATTTAGCTTATTATTATTATTATAATTTTTTTATGAAAACAAGACAATATTTTTTTCTTTTCTAGAAAATCCTTCTTTATTTAAGATTTTTATTTTTTAGATAATTTATTTATTTTTTTGCAGTGTAACGTTACTTAACTCACCATAGAGTTTAAATTCATTCGCTTGGCGTTGGTCTTTCTCTCTTAGTTCTTTAACTTGGTGGTCGAGCGCATCTTTGTCAACCTGACCAAGAGAGAAATCGACAGATTAACTTGCATATGTTGTTCACAGCTGTGTGAAGTCGTCTCCACCAAACAAACTTACTCCAATCGTGCGGACTTTATCACTGAAGATCCTCTCTCGGCGCTGCAGCTCCCGGTTTCTCCTTCTGTCGAGTTGAACAGCTGCAACTCGGTCTGACAGAAGCTCAACTTGATTCATTGTGTATCACCACTTTTATATCGAGTGAGCGAGTAGTTTCAATCGACACACTGGAGGTCACAAACCGAGGGAAACCCATAAACAAACGCGTTGCTAAGAGACTGTAGATACACATTTGAAAAGCGCGCCCTCTCGCTGTTGTGTTCCATGCGACAGAATGACTGAAATAAAACACAGCACGCGCACTCCGGGCCTACACACAGGTTATACTTCTACTGATAAGTGAATCCCTATGTTGATGTGATTTATCGATGCTGCAACGTTTAGAATATATATATATTTTTTAATAGTTGTTTATCTTACGTTTGTATTTGTTATGCTGCACACCAGAGTCTTTTTATTTTGAGCAACGTTTTGAAATGTTAGTAGTTTAGCATTGAAATGATAGCCTACTGATGACATCTGTCACATTACATTAACATTACAACACTCAAAAGAAAAGTTTTAATGTAATTAGAGCCAGGTTATTAAACCGCAGTTGAATTAAAAATGAAATTCAAAAAAATTTCAAAAAACAAGAAAACAATTTAATGTAATTTTATTTCCATTCCCATACTTGTACGTCCATATTGTTTTAAGATTTCTCTACTTCCTTTACTATATATTCTATGAAATTATTCTTTGATAACATGTTGTATTGTCCATTTTTGTCCTGTGCATGTTTGCACAATAAGTTGATAGTAGGAATCCTCTCCTTGTCCGATCTCAAGACACCGATTTGTGTGTCTGTTCCTTATTGCATTTCCCTAAAATGGATTTGAAAAAATTTTAATCGCACAGAATTTAGGACATTTAGCAACCCTTAGCAATGTTTGCTGTGTAATAGAACAGGACTGTACCTGAGAAAAGTCCCAGTATATACTCAATCCTTTCTCCTTGGCATTTTTACAGTCATGCAACGCTGGTGTACTTCCATTACCAGGATCCGTTAGACAACGGTTCGAGTTATACGTGTGGGATTTGATGCCGCCGATGTAGATCTCTCCATTACGGTTGTAATAACAGTGCTGTGAGAGACAGTCAGATGAAGAGTGCTTTTTGGATATGGCTACTTACAGCAAAGGTTTACACAAGCGTACAGTACCTGAGGGTCATAGTAATGACATTCATACAGAATAGGTACACTTCCAGGAACTTGACCTTGATCAATACAGTATTTTTCCTGGATGCCATTCTTCAGCTGCCATGAGAAATAAACAGCGGGAGTTTAGATGGACCAACCATAAATAAACTTTACAGTTGACTTTGAGCATGCATGAATATCTTACCGCACCATAAGCAATTACGTCTTCCCAGCTATCTAGGAGAGGATACACATTTTCCAGATACCATTTGAAAGGCTTACATTTGAGTTTCTCTCGTAACTTTTTTCTTTCTGTCACATCACCAATATTAATCCCATGATTCTAGAGAAAGAAAAAAAAAAGAGTTATTTTATCAACACAAAAATGAGTGGAATGAATAGTTAAAAAACAATGTTTACTTTTCATCTCACCTTTAGAGGGAGATTCCAGGCAATATTTACATTCGATTTATATTCATCCATCCAGATTTCAGCCACTCTCAGGGCGTTTCGAAGCATGGGTTTGCTGAGATCTGGTGAATATGGCTTATGTTCTCTTTCAATGTGTGCGATCTTTGAACACGGCACCACTTCAATACTCCCACCACAGAGCCAGACCTGACAAATACATGTCAAACACACTTAAATTCAAGCACTTTTCACATATATTATGTGCATTCTTTTAAAGGCACAATGCTTATTAATGACTTACACGTATTGCAAGTTCAACATTTTCACCGCCATAAATTGTCATTCCTTCATCCAAAACTCCAATTTCTCCCAGGAACTGGCGATCGGCGACAAAAATACCCATGATTGAGGGACTCCTAACAATGAAAAGAAAAAACGAGACAACTTACATTCTACTTCCATCAAAACTTAAACTGCAAACTGTAGCTAATATATGAAATAAATTATGGTAATAGTTTATGCATAATGTGGTAGTAACAATACTTGCTTTCCCATTTTCTTGCAGCACGATGACAAAAAAAGACTCATATGTATGTAAAATTGTTGAGGAACAAAAAAAGCAACCGTTTCAATAAATGTTGCATTGCTCATTCAAACAACTCATTAAAAACTGAATAATTTAGCAAGAGTTTTAATAAAGTAAAAAAAATTCCTTGATTCATTGTGTTGGCCGGAGACTAGTTAAAGTTGACTTTACTTCATATTATTTTTCCTTGCATTTTATTTTTAAAAATGCATGCATGTGTAACATTCCAGGGGCATTCCAGAAAGTGAGGTGATAAACAATAGTTAGACCACTTACTTCCCTGGTAATGATGGGTCGTTGTTGTACCATTCTGGCCGGAAGGACTCATACATGCACCAGAGGTTCCAGTCGAAGGCATGAGCAGATGCGATATACTCAATAACTTCCAGTGTATCAAAACGCACATTGTCAAACACTGGAGACAGCACTACTGTCCTGTCTGCTTTGATTCTTGCTAGTAGTGGCTCTGCCCTAGAACAACACACAGTTAAATTTAGCAAAGATATAATGTCCCTGTAACTACTAAGCCTGGGCTGATATTTACCATTCCAAATGAACTTCAATGTGTGCATCCAGAATGGCTACCACCTGACCTGTGGCCGCTTCCCAGCCTGAGATTCTTGCTTTAGCAAGCCCCATCCGCCTTTTATGTCTCACTTTCTTGATTAAGCCCGGTTTGTCTTTATTAATTACATCAATATATCCATCCAGAGCCAACTGCAGATCCTCTGTCAAGAAATAAAAAATATGCAACCGAATGAATTGTACGAGTATGATTTCTTCTAAATGTTCTATTAATTATGTTTATTTTTCTTAAGGAATATCACATTTATGCCTCACGAACCACTGTTTAACAACTGTCTACTTAATATTAGGGAAAAAAGCGTATCAAATAATAAACTAACCATTGGAGCTGTGGTCGTCTACCAGGATGATCTCCTTGAGCAGATGAGCTGGAGTTTTGTCAATGATACTGCGGATTGCCCTTTTAATGACTGAAAGAGCCTCGTTCAAGTAGATCAGAATCACACTAATTGTTGGCAGGTCCTTGGGGTAGATCTTCACGCTACATCTGTAGTGTGTGTATGTATATATCAGAGGAATAAATTTATCTATTAACACAGAATAGAACAGCTGTAAAGCAGTTACCTGATGTTTCTAGTATCAGGGATGGTTCTGTTTAATGGTAATCTGTTACTGAGGAACACATTGTATCCAAACTCCTGAAACTGCCTCTCTGCTTGCACCTGTTCCTCTTGTGTGAGTTCAGCTCCCCAAGAACTGAAGAGAGGCGATTGTGGATACAGCTTCTTCCTTGTAATTTTCTGTTCCACTACAGGCTCTTTGACTTTTTGATTTTTGACCTCTATCGCTCTGGCTGAAAATAAAAGCGCAAGTGTTGAGACAGTGAAGAAATAATATTCTCAAATGTATGCAATGAGCACAAACTCACCTATTTTATAAACCTGATCTTCTATTCTCTTCAGTCTCCTGAGAACCTCCAGATTTTCTGGCCTTTGTAAACGGATATCATTATTTGTCACCCGTTTAATAACTGACATGTACACAAGACTGTAGACTACGACGGCAATAACTAACAAACACAGGACTCTTGCAGCAACCTTCATTTTTTTACAAAGAGAACAGTAAAAAAGCACAAAGTACATAAAGCTGACTGTCGACAAAGGTGTACTTTGATTTACGCAAGACACATAAGATATGAGCTATAGGAGTGGTTAAAGCATTCCTGATTTGGTCAGAGGCATAAAGTCAAAGTTCTAATACAACCTGTAAGTGTCTAACATAGAGGACGTTGTATTTCAAACAAGTGTTTTATGTAAATATATTTGAGATTCGAATTTTCTCCTGTGATGCAAAGCTGGATCTTTTTTAGCTGTAGCAACCTTAGTGTCACTTCGTCTTCCAGAAATCATTTTAATATGCTGATTTAGTACTTAAAAACATTCATATTATTCTATTAATAGAAAATATTTTTAAACAAGAAACATGGGATGTAGCAACACAAAACTGTCGAATATAAAAATACACCGAATAGCCTTACTGGGATCATTTCTATTGAACATGTACAGACCCTATAATTTCAAAGACACTAAATAATAACTATAAACTCTTGCAACTGTTTACAAAATATCTCATTCTTAAAATAGCATCCATCTTATTTCAAATTTCTCCTTAGATCTGTGGGGCAAACACAAGATACTGCATCACACTCGTAAAAAGAAAAAAAAAAAACATGCCAAGGCTGTAAGGTTGAATATCTTTATTTATGTACAGAAAAAAAGTAAAACTAGACAACACATGAGGACCAGCAGAGGATCTGGCTGGACACAGGAGCAAGTGCCTTTTGTTTAATAGCTGACTGTTTTGGCAGGCTTTGTCTCTCCGATCTCAGCATCCAGGTAGCGGTAACGGCGATGACGGCGCAATGTTTCAATGGCCTTCTGCTCGATGGAGGAAGGTGTGATGCCCAGATCCTCCAGTCCTGGGAGGTCAGGGTACTTCATGTCTGTTGTGTGGAACTACAAAAGACGATTTTGAGTATTTATGTTCTTGACAACATGCAAAATCTACAATTTTGTAATGCTCTGAAACCCATACCCGGTCGACTTTATCACGGGTTGTCCAGGGTTCGAATGGGTTCATCTCAAAAAATTTTGCGATGAGGCTAAAACCAGAGAACACAAAGGTATTATATGTGGCTGTAAACTTCTATAAATTGTCAGGTCAAAAGTTTTTTTTGTCAAAATATATATTCTCTTAACCAATGGCATTTGATGTTACATTCATTGCAAAAAAATTGATTATTTTAATTTTACTCTAGATGCAAACTAAACATGAACATACGTAACACTTCGCAATAAGGTGTCATTTGTTAATTAATGTATTAACTAACATGAACAAATAATAAACAATGCATTTATTACACTATTATTAATCCTTGTAATTTAATCCCTACATTTTCTTTAATCGGTCTTGAAAAGGTCTTTAAACATACTTCACATTTAAAAGGAGCTCTGTGAATTGATTTTTCAGGAAATGCTTACTGATAGAGAGGGCGAGGCATGGGGTAAGCAAAATACGGCCGGTGGGCCAGCGCATATATGTACTCCACCAAGTCATGAAGTAGATAACGATTGGGCCTGTGGAGCAAGAGATTCATTTCATATCATTTCAGACACAAGAAATCATAGATCGGAAAGTGTGAATTTTCCAAAATTGGTAGGAGAAGACGTGCCAGTTCTTACCCAACTAATGCATACGTTTTCCCATTAGCATCAGGGTCTTTGATGGCATTGGTAATGGCTTTGGCCACATCCACCACCTTTAAAAAGTATAATATTGCATATTTAATCTGGAATAAACATAGGCCGTGATCATTAATATTTACTTGTGTTCAAATTGGCTGATACTCACATGAACAGGCTGTTTGACGGTCTTCTTGCCCATTGCAATAAGAGGAATAGCTTTGCCAAACCAAAGCATGTCTAAGTGACAACAATTACAGGAAATGTCAATTAACAACTGACTTCCTTTAAGAAGTCCAACTTCTACTTCGTTCACAAAAAACATACAAGGACAAGGCATATTTTTTGATAGTTAGGATATAATCAGACACCTACTAGCAAAGTGGTTCAAGAATCTATCCTCTCTTCCAAAGCACTCAGAGGGTTTCATAATGATGGCATCAGGAAACTCTTCCCGCACCACTTCCTCACCTACAGCCTGCAGGAGTTAAACACATGACCAGTTATGACTCTAGTGTAATTATCCACTTTACCTAAATTGTCTTAATTGCTATTTGGCTATTGGCACACCTATTGATTTTAATGAATCGGGGTAACATCATTCAACCGTTACCTTATTCCTTAGGTACTTGGAAGGGCTGCGGATATCTGCATTAAGGTGGGACATATGGATTAACTTTTTGATTCCGGCTTCACGAGCTGCCCTTGCGATCTGTTGGGGGATGGAGACGAAGACGTCTTCGAACTTGTAGTTCCTTTAAAAAGGGAATGTATAGGTTCATTTCATGACGGACACATCCAATTTATGGAGATTCAAAATAATGGCCATTAACCACCAGCATTACCAAGCTTGGAAGAACCAGGATAAATAATAATAAAAAAAAAAAAAAAAAACAACAACTCAAGACTGTTCGTCTGAATGAAGAAAGTGGCATGGCTTGGGGTTGAGTAAAATATGGGGTTTTATATATATATATTTATAATAGTAAATTATAACAATAGTAGTACTTATTTTGTTTTTATTTAGCAATTTTCTATTTTATTTAGTATTATTACTGGTACTACTATTACTTTTATTATTATTAATATAGCCAGACTGACATATAATCACAAAATGTAAACATATTATTTCTTTTAATTGGATTTTTAAAAACCATAAAAACACATTGCATTTTTTCTCAGAAAAACTACAATTATATATTTTTTTCTCCAAATTGTGTAGCCCCCTTTTTTCTAGTACCTGGTCTCCCACTCTCTTCCCACAAGGTTAATCACAACGTTGGAGTGAGAAATCGCTCTTTTGATTGATTCCTTATCCCTTGCATCCCATTCCTGTTAAAGCATAATAACGCATTTTATTAGTTTAGGCAACTTTCATTAGAGACAAAACTCTTCCGCTGGACAGAACACAAATACAGATAAGGAAGTTTACCATAAAGATGATCTGGCCCAGATCGCCCATAGGTCTAAGGTACATGAGATCGTACTGGTCACATCGGTGAGGAATCACGATCTGGGAGCCGATACGTCCTAAAACCAATAGACACAACTTTTCAAACCAATGGAACAGCAATGGATGGTATATAAGTGAATGAGGCGAATAATATCATAACTAACCGAGTCGGCTGACAACATATCTCCCCAGAAAGCCGGTGGCTCCGAACACTGTTGCAGCTACTCCACTGGAGGATGAGCGGCCTCCTTTTCCTCTGGGCACCAGGGCATGATGGATCTTCCTGTGCTGAACAGTCACCGGACCAGCCGCCAGCAACACTGGAGAACAGGTGCCTAATGAGAGAAGAAATAAACCATGTAAAAATATTGAAGTATGTCGACTGAAACAATTCAAGTCAGATGTAACTGTATCTCTATGTATATGAGACGAAACATAAAACATACACAAAGTTTTCTTTAAATGTTTTAAAATCTAAACCTACCATAAACTATGAAATTAACAAAAGTAGTTTTCCAGCTCTATTTTAATTAGTCACACTTTACAGGGTTAACTGGAAAAAAGCACTAACGTTACGACTTTGAAAATGAAAAACATATTAACCTGTAAAAGGTTGAAAAACGTTAAAGGAAAATTGAATTGGTTCATAAGAAGCATTTGGGGCATCTTATGTGCGTTTGTGTGATGTCTATAAATACTCTTTGGGTATGTTTTGACTAACGTTAGTCTCCGGTTTTGCTGCACCGCACACAGCATACAATTACCGCATTAAGTTAAAAATGACAAAACTAACAATTTCTACATTACAATGTCGTAGTTTTAAATGTTGTAGCAGCATATTTATGAGAATAGCAACATATTGCAGCTGTACTAATATACAACTGAGGCCTGATGTCTTCAGCCGGGGTCACAAAACACAGGACAACGATTTTGTTTAAACATCATCTAATCGCTTTATCATTCGTCTTGTTAACATTCTCAGCCATATTAGGGATTATGTGCAGTCACGCTGTCTGTATGGTAAAGTAATCTAACTGCGAACTCACCTGAAAGCCTGGGAAGGACACCCGCAGGACGGCAAATCAGAGTGACAGCCGCCATGATTCTGGCCGTCAGCACGGAGGACGGGGGCTGAGGAGGCTCAAACGCAAAGCGAAAAACGCGAAAGCTGATTGCTGTGGTACGGTAAGAACGTATAAGAAGATTTTTTTAAAATATGATGTTAAAGATGTTAAATCCCTTAAAGAAGCAAAAACTACGCTATAAATGTACCGCAAAAAGTAAACAGAAAGCTTCAGCTTCAGACTTTAGCTTATTTAAAGGATTTTCCACAAACTTTTCACTAACATTAGGAGTTAAGGTAAACCTTGAAAATGTATTTATGTATCATTTGTACTTATTTTATTGTTTAAACGTAGTATTACGTACAATATACTTAAAAAGATCACTATAGTTTTGAAGAATATATAGAGATGTGAGAACCAGAAGGGCGTAAGTGACATTTCACCAACTTTACAGGAGGGCCAAAGCAAAAATGTACTGTAATTTAATATAACTTTGTGTACTGATTTTTATGATCATGGCTGACAGTATACTTTTGTCATTAATAAATATATATATATATATATATACATATACACTACCGTTCAGAAATGTGGGCTCAGTAAGATATTTAATGGTTTTTAAAGATGTTTCTTCTGCTAATCAAGGCTGCATTTATTAGATTAAAAATCCAGAAAAACTGTAATATTGTGAAATATTATTTCAATTTCAAATAACTGTTTTCTGTGTGAATATATTTTAAAATGTAACTTATTCCTGTGATACAAAGCATCATTACTTCAGTCTTCAGTGTCAC
>JAUCMU010000053.1:8107489-8125839 GCA_032275025.1 Enteromius treurensis
GGCAAAAACAGACTGTTTCATTCTAGGGTCAAATTCTAGGGTTGTAAATGGACCTGTAAAACCGTTTCTGGCCATTTGTTCCCCTTACCTAAGCTACATACCTTCTATGTACATATCAGAGAACAATTTAAAACATTCTCTCAAAGCATTCTATGGCACCTTTAAAGCTAAGCCTCAGTCAAAGCAGGTGAGATGGCAGATGAAGGGCATGAGATCAGTTCTGCCCAGACACATAATGCGATACACAACAGACACCTTTTAACACCTTTCAGTGTATCTAGTCCAGTGTAAGCTATGACCCAGTTAAGCGCTGATTAAAGACCTTTTGATGGCCTTATGAGGCTTATTTTAGTAAGGCAGTGGACTTTAATATTGTGTATTTTTTCATTGCTATTTCTAACAGTGAAACATGTATTTAAAGTTTAACTTAAAGTGTAACTATTTTTAATGAATATAAATTACATTTTTATATATTTAAATATTATTAATTAGTTCGCTAATACAATTTTTAAAAATGTTACCTTGAAATCAACCAATAATTCGCAGACCCCCTATAGGGAGTGCTGACCCCAACTGTACCAAAGATTGCATGGGAATGAGAATAGAGCCTTTCGCACTGCTTTAGTTCCAGAACTAAAAGTAAAGTACTAAAGTGGTGGGCTGATGTTGCATGAGCTATTTCCCAGTACCATCTAAAGGTTTGCATTTGCACTGACAGTGGGTACTAGAAAGTGACGTAATCCCGTCACTCCGGAATCAACAACGGAAAAAAAGAAGAACGCTAACAACAGGAGGATGGAGGACGGTGTGATTAGAGCTGTGTTTTTGTCGTGTCTTGCCGGTTTCACAATAATGGACATGGCGTATACTTCAAGCAATTGAAAGAATGGAAAGAACTTGCGAAATTGAGTTGATGTTGATACAATGTTTCCACAGTATATGTTTACGCGTTTTTCATAGCCGTTTAGCCAATTAGCATACACTTGCCTCACTAATAGTTCCAACAATTTTTTTACACCCTAATCTGAAGTAGGAGCTAATTTAGTTCCTCCAAACGGAAGTTCCTGGAGCTAAAATCGTTCCTTGTTCAAAAGCGATGAGAACACGCCAAACAGTGGGTAGTTCCTCCATTAGTTGAGGTACTATGAAACGGTTCCTGCAGTGCGAAAGGCCCTAATGAACACATGGACTAGAGCAGGGGTAGGCAAATTCAGTCCTGGAGGCCAGTGTCCTGCAGAGTTTAGCTTCAACTCTAATCAAACACACCTGAAGAAGCTAATCAATGTCTTCAAGATCACTAGAAAGTTACAAGCAGGTGTATTTGATAAGGGTTGGAGCTGCAGGACACCGGCCCCTCCAGGACTGAATTTGCCTACCCCTGGACTAGAGGTTCATTTTTACCTCTTCTTATTCCGAATGATCTTGATGGCTACCATCTCATTTGTCTTGTGATCCAAACACTTCAAGACTTGGCCAAATGATCCTTTCCCAATCACCTCCAGGACTTCATAGCGATAGCCTATATGGTCATGCAGGACCTGCACAGAGTATTTAGAGGACAGAGTCAGCTGACAAACAGGTCAGCATAATTATTCCCGTCTCCTTTGCGGTGGCAGACTTCCTGTTACTTGGAGAAACATCTCAATGGTAATACTGAGATGCATAAATGTTTCTCATTTGTTTATATTTTAACTACATATCAGGACCATCCAATATGTGACACTGTTTACATGTTTTGACTGCAAATGCGGGCTGTGTGACTGTTTAAATTGTCAAGCCTGAAGGCATTCAGTCTAATGCCCAGTAATCCCGAGGAACGTCTTTCTGAAAAGGCACATTCATGGAAGATGAGACATGAGATGCCTGGCAGCCTGTAGCTGAAATGTAGCTGTCTCGTGCTGTAATGCAATTTCGTAATTTATCGAGAAGTTGAAAATGAGGTCAGTATGTCATGCACTAAGCTGTTTGCCAGAAGTGTTAACTGAAATAAAATGACATCTAAAAAAGTGTTTGTAGCTAGTATAGCTGCCAAAGCAACGCTCTCATTTTCATTTAGATCAAGTTAACCTTGAAATATAGATTTTATAAAACCAAAGGTTTTAAGTAAGATGTATAAAAACTATATAGACAAGTAAAAAAAAAATCATAGATAACATTCAATAAAATTAATTTAAAATTAAAATGGGAAATATTGGGAAATTCAAAATATGAATAAAAACTATAATAGCATCTCATTAAAACTAAAATAACACTGGCAGGCAAAAGTAATGTAATCACAGGGAGATATATGATATATCAAATTTAACCTTTAAGTAGCTGCCATGTTCATCATCATAGCCTGAATTCTGTGGGGATCCCTGGGAGCCCTCAATCTTCTTAGTGTCCAAACCCAGATACCAGATCTCAGAGTAGTCCATGATCTCCTCCTTCTCATATTCTGTTAGCTGGTTCTGGAAGTGCTTCAGTGCCGCTGTTGAAGGAAGATGAAGGAAGACATGCAGAAATAGTAAACATACCAGTATATAATCCAATCAACCAGAGAGTAACCAGGATATTAGAGGAAGTCTAATTCTATTTTCAGTGATTACTGCATTGGTTCAATTTTGAAGTACTTGAAACAAAGAAAAATCCAGAGCACTTCATACTTGTTGGAGACATAGGTAACCTCTGTCCCTCATATGTCCTGATCTTCTCAAACTTATTGATGATGCTCCTAGTTAAGGATTCGGGGAGATTTTCCACAGACGAACCAAAGCGATTGGGGAACTGTGGCCTCGGCCTCTCCTCCTGTGTTACAAGAAATGGAAGTAAGAAAGGTCTTTAGGCAGCCATTGTATGAATTACTTACTCACCCTCGTTTTATTCCAGATACTATTGTTTTTAGCTTTTTTTTTCAGTCAAAATCCCCCAAAAACGACTAAAGTGGTCCATACGGCTTGTGCACTATATTCCAAGTCTTGTAAAGCTACTGTAAACTATAAGTTTCTGAGGACAATACTTTAATTTGGGTCACTATTCTAGTCATTTAAACTATTTTATGGTATTTTCAGTGTTGGGGAGGTTACTTTGTAAATGTAATAGGTTACAGATTAAATAGTAGCGAAACTATTTAAGTTCCTGTATTAATGTAACTGGTTCCATTTGATTACTTTTTGATTATTACATTTCTAACTAACGTTTTCAATTGTCAAACATTTAAAGCAGGCAGGGTTAAGCTCACAAAAGTACTCAACAACACTGATGACTGTCAGACTTTGAAAATAACTTCCCACATAACTTCATTTAAAATGATATGAATTGTATTTTAAAGCGACCTCAAAATCACACTTGAGCACCTCTTTTTACTTTAAAACTGTTCTGTGGTTAGATACAGATTAGAAATTTCTAATTGTTAACATTAACTCAAATGGATTACAGTTACATTTATTTCGTAATTAAATTCCATAATGCTGTTACTCCCCAACAATGGCTATTTCTGATGGGTCACATGTGATTTTTGGAGATTGACAGATAATTACAAAAAACAGCTGTTTTATGGGGGAAAAAAACCTGCATCAGAAAATCTCGTTTTGTGTTCTAAAGAAGTCATAAAAGGCTGTATAGACACGAGAGTGAGTGATGATAACTGGATTATCATTTTCGGCGAGTTATCCCACCTGATTCCCTTGAGTGCTTTGCACCAGTTGTTTGACGATACTGGGTAAGGTTCCATTCGAATGGAGAAGTTTGTCATTGGTCACCAGAACTTGCTTGACCGGAGCCTCGAGCTGGGGCAAAGTACCCACCCCCGTCCCACACTTCTAAAAAATCAAAAGATACAACACTCTAAGTACTGTTCAACATGAAAAACTCTACAAATCAGTAACAAGGGCCAAACGGGGGGAAAGATACGTGAGCTTCACACAAGGCTAGTGGCCAACGGCCCCAGTGAACCGGACCCCCTGCAAAGAGGATGGAATTTCAGCGGCGCTTGAGAGCGAGGTGCCGACAAAAGCAGCGATACAGCAGTCTTTCACATCCCGCCTCATCAGAGGAACAAATATATGCTCTAAATCTTACATTTGAAGTGTTATAATCTTTACACGGTTACTATTTTTCAGTATACTCATATGGAAAGAGTAAAACGAAAGGTTCCCTCGCTATGAAACAAATGTAGGGCACTGCACAAGGGAGGGGCTTGCTCATAGCTTGCAGGTTTTCCCCCATCTCACGGTTCAAAGCCAGTGCTCGACAAACTTCTGGGCTGAAAAAAGAGCAAGTGTGTCTATAGATAGATGCGATATTCAATCTCGTATGTTATACTGCGGCTTCTGCCAATTTGATCATGACGCATAGAAACAGTTGCTAAAAATAGCATAGGGGCACCTGCAGAGACCTACAAGAATACAGTAGGCTGTCCGTAAACAACGTGCAAGGTACCGCAGCTGTGCATTCATACCACAATCAAATAAACACATTTCCACATTCAGAGGCACTATGCCAAGCACTTTATTATGAGCAGCTGTTAGCACCTGCGAAGAGATTGCTTTTAGTTAATGACAGCTGTAAGGGGGTCGTTTCACACTCAACATTAAAGATTTAACACAACGCTCTCTAAAGGTGCTTGGAGGGATCATCCATTGTCATCTATACATAGCGGCAAACAAAGGAAGAGCCTATTTACACATAAGCATCAGCTTTATATTTAAGCCAAAAAATATTGCGTACGAGCGTTGTGATGTGCAATTAAATTATTGAATCAGTTTGTTTAGATGATTTGGTGATTTGTTTCAGACATTGTATAACATAACTGCTCAGTGAAGTCTTTAAGCAACATGTCTTGCTGTTAAGTCTGGTAAATTTTTAATGATAAATTGACGCAAGTGGCACGGAGATTACAGACTCTTCACCTTTAAGCTATCTAGCCTGTGAAATGTTAGATGGTTTATAATGTCAACATTTTATTAGAATATTTAGTCATGTGCTTATTTATGCCAACTGTGAAATATAATAATCAGACAACCAATGATACAAAAGTTGGAGGAACGTGTTTTCCACAATGTCCACAGGTTTTGTGGTGACAATTCAGTCCACCTGTGGAGTTCAATCGGCTTAGGACCCTTAGGGTAGCAGTTCATAATGCCTGCTCAAGTAAAACACACAATATATGTTAGCTAAACATAAAAAATAAAACAAAGAATGAAAAGTTCTTAATTAATATGAAAATAATACATATGCTCAACAAGGCTGCATTTATTTGATCAATTACTATTTTCTATATTTATTTATGTTTATGTTTTAAGAAGTAATTTATTCCTGTGAATTTTCAAAACATACACATTTTTTAAAGATTATTCGCTGAGAAAAGTTTAAAAGAACAGCATTTAGTCTTTACTGTAACTTTTGAAACAATTTACTGCATACCTGCTAAAATAAAAGTAGTTTCTTTAAAACAATAGCTTATACCAATCCCAAACTTTTGAAAGGCAGTGTATATCGAGTCTCCTGGGTTGATATGATATGCACATGACTGGCATGCATACAGTACGAATTTTGTTGGCATGCATATGATATGCAGTTTTCTCATACATATGATATGCATCAACTCCAGAAACCTAACTCTACCCACATATACACATTTTTGCGTATCAATAACATGAACTTTTGTTTTTATTTGGCATACCATTTATACGCACTTTCATGAGATCATATATCATATAGCTGTTTTGTCAGGCATTATCCATTAAGACTCCTTTGTGTCAGTAAAGTCACTTTGCATCCTATTCAGATTTGATTCAACAGGTAGACAACGAATTGTTCACAACAGCCTGCACCCATCTCACAGTTCTCCTCCCAGACAGAATCAGTCATACAGTAATGCTGCACGAAGCCTTCGCAAATCAATACAAATGAATCATCAATGTTAAGTAACCGCTTATGTCTTTCTCTATGAATATAGTCTCACCTGTGAGTAGGTGGAGTTGGGTCCTATTTTTGTGTGCTCGGCCTGAGACCTGTGGGGGTGAGGGAAAGCCTCGGGTCTGGCTGACTGTGAAAGAGAGCGGAGGAAAGACGTCATGAGCGTGACGAGTGGGCGCACTTTTGCAACCCACATCTACAGTCTTACGTGTGGGATGCTGGCTACATAACTCCAGGACTCATCTCCGCTCGCACTGTTATTCAACACAGCGGATGACTCAAGTTCAGTACACCAAGGTTGCTTGTTTTTAATTCAAAACCACGTTAATAGCATTTCAATGATGCCCACAACGTCACACGATGCAGTCTGACCGCAGAGTAGAGGGCAGTTGTGATTTGCAGACTGGTACTTAACACTTCACAGCCATCAGCTCCTAACTAATGTTCCTCTTGAGCACGAATGCGGAGAATCAAGGATATCTGGGGACTTGCGATGACTACAATCAGTCATGATTGCGTACATACGTGAAAACAGGCCCACATCCATCTTAATCAGGTGGAGCGTACGTCAATAGTGCCGACAGACAGCATAAGGACGGATGAAAAGCTCCAGCTAAACTTAGAGCCTCTCGGGTGGTGGGGGCCGGGGGTTGAGATACAAAGAGAGGATATTGGCGGGCCTGTAGCAGAAGTCAAGCAGATTGGCCATGAAACATACAGACAATGGGATGATCTCGCCTGTATATACACACCTTGGAGATTTATGTGGCTCTCACACCCTTAATCCACAGGGTGATTATTCGCAGAGTCCAAAACATATGGCGGTTTTTGGCCAAGCAGCGGGAGGTTTAGCCAGGCTGATGTGTTGGGACTTAACTGCATTCATTCACATGCAGCGAAGTACATTCTGGCTTACGGGAAGATCAGAGAGTACACGGATTCTTGTGTGGCAGCAACAAAGAGATGCATTTATAAAACAGGCTGTAAAAATTTGTTACACTTAGACTGCGACCGATCAGCTGTGCAATGTGAGCCACGGGCTTTAAAAGACTCATTCAAATATTAACACCTTTGAGTTGCTATGTTCAGGACCAAGGGCTTTGTGATACAATGTGGGTCAGTGTGCAGTGCAAGGGTGAGATAGATTCGCCAATAAAATGATGGGAAAATTGCATTGCTTGGATTTATATTGACTTATATTAATTAGGGATGCACAAAATATTGGTACCACAACATTAAAAATCATTTCTTTTGGAAGTTGTAAATAAAGCAAAGATTACTGAAATATAAGACAATACTATTCTAGATTTCCTTATCCTAGATTTTGTATTTCAAAATTTCATATTTAATTAAATGCATTACTTGCTGTTTCTTTGTATTACTGTGTGGTATTTTTAATACCATTCTCCACCTTCTAGATGTGGATCCAACAACAACCCCTGGATGCCCTACTTGAATTTTTGAGTGCATTTTTGATATGATTTAATATATTGGAATTGGTGAATATTAGATATTTAATTGTGCATGATTGTTTCTCATTTTTACATTTAGATAAATTTAGCCATCAATGAGCTTCAAGCTCATCTTTAAAAATGTAACAACACTGTAAAATGTAAATCTTAAAATGAATATACATTTTTCATGCTTATATTTTAATCTTGTGATGGCTAAATTTGACTGTAGCATATAAAACTTTTCATTATAATTCTATTACAAAAATACAATAAATCATGACAACAATTATTGGCCAGAATGTTTATATTAATGCACGCATAAATTATACTCTGTGAGCTAAACCAATGACTTTCACTCTACAATGAGCCCAATTTTATATCCCATATGCTATTTTTAAAAAACTAAATTGGTGTTTTTACACCCACCAATTTGGTATTAGATACACAGACAGAACAATAAAGGATTTGGGCCACCCTAATAAAAAAAGAAACTATGATCATGGGTGAAACCCAAACCACACCCCAAAAGACTCAAATACACATCATATGCCATTCTTAATACTCAAGACTCTTAATGGCTTTACTTGGAGCTCAGTACTGAATTATTTGCTGACAGTCTCCTCAAAGGATGGTTCATACTTAGACACTGGCTTGAGATTTTTTTAAGCATCGCATGTTCAAACCAAATATACTCATAGGGTGCATGGTGTGCTTTTAACACGAATCTTTGACATCAATGAATTTCGTTACACACAGCAGTGGGATAAATCTCAATGCTGGATAGGCAGAACAAATAGAACATTGGGGCTCCTACATCATTTATTGTAACCTTGCACTCTAAACTTATCATCAATAAAAACCGAAAATACACAGAACGGAACGCAATAGACTCTCGTGTTACTGGGAGTTACGATTCTTAGAAGATGAAGTCCAATGAAATCTGAGCAAATAACCAAATAAAACAACGTGAGGACGTTCTTTATAGTCTCCAACAAAATCTTCTGAAAAGTAGCCTGTATACAGTCTTATAATTAGCTATATATAACCTGTACACACACACACACACACACATTTTCTTTTGATAACAGCATCATATTTTAGACCTATTATAATTATAGTTTACGCCTAAATAAAACAGTTTGTAAAAAATAAAAATAAAAGCAATACCAATATATAGTCATTAACAAGCATATAAATTAAATAAAATAAAATTAATGTAATTTTAAAAACTTTTAATATATATTTTTATTTTTAAGGACGCTGCAAATAGGTTTTTGACAACGCGTGCGAGGGAAGAAATGAATTGCTCATTTTCATACATTACCTTGTTATTCATTTCAGGAAACATGTCGCTATTTGACACGTGGATATTTAACACATCCAAGTCATAAGGCATGAGAAAGAAAGAACACGTTCGCTATTAAATCCAGCAGGAAACTTGCATGTGCGTCTCAGGAATCCTGTTAGACACCGGACCCTGTCAGCACTGGAAAACAGCAGCGAGAACTTCGCGAAATGAAGTGTTTCCCGGTGAGGCGGAGAAGGGTTGAGAAGCTTTCGTCAGCAGGAGATTAACGCAAAGAGGCAAGCTGTTCGTCTGCTCCACTTGACGTGTATGTCCCGAGATATGCCACCTGCTCAGGTTTTCCAGCCTGCCTGCACTCTATATAGATTTGTTTACGTGCGCTTACCTATCACTGAACCCATATTCCTTCCATCCTAGCATTTGTTTGCCAAGTCATGGCACTCCTAAATTGGTTATCCAGGACAGTTATGGCACAATGTCCGAATGTGCATCTGCACAAGTCAGCCTCTAATAACACAACCGGTTCGGAGGCATGAGTTTTTCAGTGTGCACTAGTCGCGACTCGCGAGTGCCTCCGCTCACAATTTCCTCGCTTTGACGCGAGCTTTGAGTATGCAACGGCACCGCCTTCGCCACTATCTGTTTACTGCTCTCTCTTTAAGTTTCCATCTGTCAACGAACGATGGGACCCCAATAAATAACGCCTATCAGTACATCGTCATTCCCAAAGCCATGTGTATTTCAAAATGTCAGAAGAGCAGTGGGCGAGCCAAGAGCTTGAAAACGCCCCTCACTCAACCTTAATAACGTGATAAATTGGGCTTTGGGGATTTATAGTTGCATTAGTGAAAAAAATACATCTTAAAAATGAATAGAAGCGCTGTCAGATGTGTTGAGCGGTGTAAATAAAGCGATTTTGTGGTCCCCCATTGTGGGGGCAGTCAATCCAGCCAATTATATTAATGGATAAATTCAATATGTCTGCGATTATAATATTAATATTCCACTATTATTGTTATAACACTGGTAAAATACATTTAATGAAGTGTTTAGTTTAATTATTTTATTTTCGAAAAATAAATTATAAGAGAAAAATAAGCAAAATCATCATAATATTAGTGAAATAGCCTATATGTTTACATTATGTTTAGCTTAGCTTGAGAAAACACCTTTACAGGTGTGCGTCTTGAGATACTGTAATTTTTAAGATATGTCAGAGCAAAAATTATTTCCGTTGAGACCGCTCGAACATGCACTTTAGTCCGAGACTAGCTGAAGCCTTGTCTGTGAAACCGGGGGTATAACAATAAAATTATTATATATTTTTTTTAAATCATGAAAATGGTCCTCTCTAGCCGTGAGGCATTTTACCTTTCACTAAAGCGCGGAGCACTAACGTCATGTTGGGGTTGTGAGATGAGTTTTTAATAGCTTAACGGTTTTTAAGTTCACATGGCATCTTGGTGCCAGGCATTGGCACAAAATAACCGTCTGCATGTTTCCATCGACCAACCAATTAAAAAATCTCACAGCGGGAAAGTGAGAATGTGTGAAGAGCCCCTTAGTCTGCCTACAACAGAAACATCTTGATTGCAAAATTGATTGCTTTGAGCTGTACTGATATATTTATGTTTTATGAAATATATATATATATATATATATATATATGTTTTAAGTCATTTGTAATGTCTATTAAATTATCAGATGGCCAACAAAAGTCTCTTTTACAGGAGACAGTTTGACTTATTAGTTATACAAAAACTTCAAGCCTCCATGTGGCAAAGGTAGCAAGTTGACACTTATTTTCACACCTATTCCCTATAGACTGGCTCTGCTCGCATGTAAGGCAGAGGCGGAAGCTGTTCACTGTATCTGATACAGCGTGACTCTGTATGTAGGCTTATTATCGAACCATCTTTCTCAAATGTCAAACTGAGGTAGTCTGTGTTTACTAATTTAGCCCTAAGAATAAATAATAGTACTGAAAATCATTGATAGGATGGAGAAAAAGAGGAAGGCATTTAGTTTTAGCATAACTAAACCACAGTGGATATTGTGAGTGCATCTATGAATACCTAAACTAGCTAAAGAGCATTTTTGAAATGTGTCTGTTTCAGTGAAAAACAAATCTAAATGCACTGTGTTTAATTTTTAAAATCTTTCCAAACACACATTCTGGGGGGTTTTCAACATAATGTAGAATTTTTAGATAGATTCATACAGTTCATCCCCTGCAAAATATTTTTAAAAAACACACAATAAAAGCAGTCAGTAGAAAGCAGAATATGATTTTTAAGCTTTTTACTGTAACTAATTACAACATTGAGAAAGTGAACTAGACTTACAAAAGACACTGATAGATCAATAAAGAGACAAAGGTGTGGGACAGAAGAACAAACACTCTCACTGTGGTGGGAGGAGGGAAAGAGGCCTGATTATGATTAGTGTTTATGTTACATAACACAGAGGCACTCTAGTAATCATGGTGAGCTATGAGGATGAACTGTTCCTGATGGAGTGCTCATTCAGCACAATGGAGCTCAGAGAGGGCACATGCGTGACACCTCTTTCCCAGCCCAATCCTCAGCAGCCTGCCAGCCTCTCTGGCCCAATCCCATTCAAGGCTCCTTTATTAAGAAAACAGCTCTGCATGACTGAAACCAGTCATGGAAACGTGTGAGGTAAATACCAACACATTCACTGCTGTGGATGTAGTAATGATTAAAAGGCGACAGACTGCTTATTTACATTCCATAATCAGCTGTTTAATAAATGATTTTATTAGCATCAGTATTTAATGAATGACTATGAGGGCCTTATACAGCACGGGGAAATGCTGGAGCGAACTGATCAGGGTTTTTTTAACAAGCCTGAGTCAGGAATCCTTTGATCATCTCAACACTTTGATCCAAAATGCTTGTTTTTGAGAGATTCACCTGAAAATGAAAACTCTGCTATATCATCCACTCCCCTTAATGTTGAAAATACGTGGCCTTTTTCTTTAATGGAACATAAAAGTAGTTAGAAGACTTTCCAGACTGCTCCAAATGAAAGTGTATGGATTGCTGCAGCTGTCAAGCCTTATGACTAATGCACTAGTTTTCTAGTCTTCTGAAAACAACTTAGTTGAAAAACAAGCTCAAACATAAAAATGTGTTATGGTACTTTCCTGGAGCTTGACACATATGTCCCGGCTAACAATTTTAGGTTATAAAAAAGTTATAATATATATATATTAACTTTATTGCTTGGTTATAAGAACGTCATTCAAAAGGTTTTAAAATGTTTAGTCTCTTGTTATATTAATGTGCCAAGAATGCTTTCCTAACGTTTCCATTAAGTTTCTAAAAACAATATGTTTGAACGATCTTTGAATGTTTTTTTAGAAGTTGTATCAACGTTATTGTTTGGTTATAAGGACATTATTCAAAACGTTTTTAAAATGTTTAGTCTCTTGTTATATTAATGTGCTAAGAATGCTTTCCTATCGTTCCCATTAAGATCTAAAAACATTATGTTTGAACGTTCTTTGAATGTTTTTTAGACGTTGTATCAACGTTATTGTTTGGTTATAAGGACATTATTCAAAAAGTTTTTAAACAGCTCAATAGCTGCGTCCCAAATCGTGTACTTGTGCACTATTCTACAACATTTTGTAGTATAAATGTTGTGAGTAGTGCATTCACACTGAAAATTCCAAAGAGAAAAAGTGCTTTTCAAATACCCGGATGATGCACTCAAATAACCGAAAAAATTAAGCGTGGAATGTTGGACACTCAACGGTCGCAGCTTTAATTATGTTGCGGAGGAGGAGGAGCTGTTATACTCTGATTAGTAGCGACAAACTAAAGATAAATAGTCACTTTGCATCAAAAATATCACATCTGCAAAAAACAAATCAGAAGACAAAGGGCAAAATCTGAAATGTGAACAAAGCCTTTTTGATAACATCTACTGTTACAAATGCACTAAACAAGATGAAATTCAATCTAGGTGATCTACAGTTAGCCAGGATGGCGGCAGAGCTCCACAAATCTTTACCTCAGGTTGAACTCTCCTGTTCCTCTCACTCTGTTGGGTGCCCCAGCAGTTCTGGAGGATCTCAAAGCCGCAGCAAGATGGTGTGGTCCCTTCTCCACCCATGGCAGGGTCTCCCCATACTGCGGTAACCATAGGCCTCAGTCCCACTATGTCATGTCCACTTGCTAGTAGGGAGCACTGATGTTTACCACAACTTCTTTGGTCTTTGATGATCTAGAGCTGTGCAGTCCAGAATGAACAGTGCGAAGGGATCCCCTTCTTTCGGACTTATTCATAGTCTGAGAGAGTCCGTTTCACATGCCATCTCCACATCTCTGTTCAGGGAGATGTGTGCTGCAGGCAGGGCTAAATGTGTGGCTACGTGGGGTGCTCGGGGAGAGCTTGGTGACGTGTGGACGAGACTCCACAAGGGAGCCATCCTGAGCCGGAGGCTTAACAGTAGGGGCTCTCAGTGCCATCTTCCTCTTCCTCTGTGGGAAGCATCAGGGGAGTGATCCCTGACAGTGTACCTCCACTCAGGGGCAGCAGAAGCGACTTCTGTTGAGACTTCTGGTAACTCTTCCCTCCCAGAGGCCGTCTCCTAGAGACAGAGCCGGAGAAATTTCCTCCCCTCCTCCGCTCACATTCCCCCAGGACGCTGACAAACAGCAGTGAAGTGCAGAGAGGAAATCTTATCTCCCGGCATGCACACATAGGCTTTGGTTTCTCCTGCTCCAGCACGGAAAGAGTGAGAAAACTAGCCCTGCCCTTCATAGTGATACCTCCGCCATTTGCCTCCATAGAGGATAATATTTCTGACTGTTTCATCCATGGGGGCTTGGGGTCTAATGTGTATACCCACATCTCTCAACACCACTTAGAAGAGAACAAATTGGATCTCGCGCACCTGCCATCAGCTGAGAATGGGAATGTGTTTACCAACTTTGTGTTTACATTGTAACTGACATTCGGAAGATCCCAGACATATCACTTTAATTGTGTCACTCAGTGGTTATGTAACAGATGTCTTGCCTTAATCACATGGCTTCTGGGGTTTTCAATGTGAGGTGGACGTGTTACTAATGGCGTTTTTCCACTGCATAGTATGGTACGGTACTGTTATGTACAGCTCACTTTTGGGGGGTTTTCCACTGGTAACAGTACCTGGTACCTGGTCCTTTTTTTAGTACCACCTCAACCGAGGTTCCAAGCGAGCCGAACCGTTACCAAAATGTGACGTGTAAACTCTGCTGGTCACTGATTGGCCAGAGAAAATCGTCATTACTGCGTCACTGAATTTACGACATGAGACACAACAGACCCGCTAGATTTAAATCAGCACAGCCAGCGAAAGATCGGACGCAATTGTTTTGTTTGAAGAAACGCACCTTTTTGTATCGACCAAAAATGGCTGTTTCGTGGTCTATTGAGGAAGAACAACGTTCCTCTCGTTGATAGCCGAGGAGCAGATCCAATGAGAGCTTGATGGGGCAACGCGGAATGAAAAATACTCCATTGTTGTGTTTTAGTTTCTGGCGTGGAGGTGGCGATGGGCGGCTCCGCCTACTTTGAGCTTAAAAAATGCTCTTCAGAAACCCATGGTTGACGTCACGTACACTAGTGCATATTTAACTGTTTTTGTTAAATATCCTATGCGTAAACGTTTCTATTAAAATTATAATGTGCTTTATTGTTCTTTTTACGTTCTCTTCTCTTTTTATCTTTTTATAAGGTCACCATAGCCAGATCCAGTCTGTATCCATGTCAGCACCTAGACATGACCTCAGTCGTAACTACATGAGCCTCAGAGACAGATTCCTTCTGTTGACCATCAGCATTAAACCATGAGAACAAGACAAGTCCTCAATCTTGAAACAAAACACAATCTTGACCTGTGTTGCAGCTTAAATTAATCCTCTGGTTTTGTCTGACCATTGTCTGGCCAGAGGAGAACTGGCCCCAACTGAACCTAGTTTCCCTCAAGGTTATTTCTCCCTTTCTGTCACTGATGGACTTTTGTTTCCTTGCCACTGTTGCCTTTGTCTTGCTTATTTGGGGATGCTTGATTAATTGCACAGAAACTGTTTCAAGAGAGCTAAACTGGATGATGTCATTACTGAATCATCAATCAACTTTAGTTGAAAAAATGACTTGAATTGTTGTCTATTGACAAACTATTTTCCTGTTTGACTCTGTAACGGTTGCCACAATCAGTATTGTAAGAAGGTATTTGTAAATGTTTGTTTGCTAACATTTTGTTTGACAGTCTTTTTTAGTATATTAATCAAAGTTTACATGGAATTTTTGCATTACAGATGTAATATTTGTCAACTGGAGCTTTAAAGGGATAGTTCATCCAAAAATGAAAATCTGCTGTTACATTCCCACTCTCAGACCATTCAAGATGTAGGTGACTGTTGTCTTCAAACCTGTTTTGTCTGTAAGAAAAATGCTATAAATGCAGATTGTTATTAAATAAACGATATTGTATGTGGTAATGTGTGTTTTTAATGATTGAAAAACACTAGTTAATCATTTTTAATATTTTTGTTAAACTATAAAAATATGTAATATTTAAATAACTAGTTTTACAGCATTTTTTTTATCATACCCAAATAAAAAAATCTTAGTTAAGGTAACATGTAAAACATAGTAAATGGTTAGATTTTAATTGACATAAATGTATGACCCATGAAAACATAAATTTATTTGTGGAAATAGTACTAAATAATTATTAGTTGAAGCAGCTTGTTATTTTTTTTAACAGTGTGTGGTATAGGATCACATTAATACATAAATGCATGTGATCACAATTATGTTTCTCCAAAAACAGTTAATTGAGACATCTGCCTTGAAATGCATAAGCATACATACACTGTTCTCCTGAACTGCCTCCTCAGACCCCCGATAGAAAGAGTTCTGCTTTTGACAGTAAATGACTGGAAGCTATTGCTATATTACCCCTTTAGTCACTTTTTTTATACATATTTTGAATGTGAATTGCGATATGTTCTGTTTTCACGTCTGATGAGTCATTCTATGTTAAAAGCCTATATTTGGTGCATGTAAACTTAGCACAGGATTTCACAATATCCTGACAGAAACCCATCAAGACATGATCTGAGAGTCTGAGAGGTTGTTGTGACATTTATCAGTTTCAGTAATGATCTTGCTGTTCAACTCAGATACCTGCTTTCGAGAGAACTCTGTCCAAGTTGGCTGGTAAATACCCACCAAAACCATATACACAAGAAACATTCTTCTTAGGGCAGGAATGTGATGTGAAATAAAAGTAGTTTGGTAAACTTTCACAGTAACCCAATGAGCAGTTTTCCATGTCATTTTTGCAAAAAACTAAATCAGTAAATATACAATAAAAATTTTGGGGTCAGCAGTGATTTTTCAAAAATAATTAAATTATTTACGTTTTAAAATGGTTTCTACGAATTAAGCATAGCTCACGTTTCAACAACGATAATAAAAAGAAATGTTTTTTGAGCATCAAATCAGCATTTCTGAAGGATCAGCAATGTACATTTTAAATATTTTGAAAAGTTATTTTAAACTGTAATAATATTTAACAGGGTTTTTTTTTTACTGTTCTTAGTTTTGATTGCAATTTCACATATACAGCATATTACAACTTTATCATTGGGATATCACACAGCCAATAGTCAGTGGTGAAACTTGTTCTTGAGCCTTATTTTAAGCTGCTGCAACCGTTCTGTCATTTTTTAACTTTGATCTTATCATCAGCTACTTCCTTCTACTCCATACAGAAGAATTTTGCTTTCCAAAACAGCCACACCTGTCATTCCTGGATGGTCTATTCTTTGAAAGTGTGTGAGCTTGTTCCAGCCTGTTGCTGTCCTATAGACTGCAAACAGTCTGTCTCCCAAATAGCACTTTAATGCACCCATTGCAGCACCGTTCTACAGTGTAAATTTATGAAGCACTATGCCCCTGAGCAAGAATAATATGTCAGATTGATATTGGCTCATTATGCCACCCCTTGTGCTGAACCATAAAGGTGTTAAAAAGTGTTATTCTCATATATCTTGCACACAGGACTGGCACAATGCAATTAAAAAGTTAAATTACCGGAATTCTCACGTCTGTAGTGCAAAAGATGTCAATATTGAAAACATCTGCATGTGAGATCATAAACATCATGATTTATTACATTTAGCAATACATTCTCAGAACCTTGTTGAGCAGCATGTTCCACTATATTTCTCACACTCCAAGCAGTTGGTTAAATGCAGAGGTTATGCAATGTATTTTACACAGGGTGTACTGACTTCATTGGTGGAGTTATCCATTGTGTCAAGGGAAAATTTTAGTCATAGTATTTTCATGAGCTCTTTATAGACAGAAGTTTCCCCCAGCTGTGCTTGCATGGACTTGCAATATGTACCTGCACACGGGTTGGATCTCACCAGTTTCTGTGCAACTGAGTACTGGTCACATAAGTATGTTAATAGGCAGTACGTTGAAAGTGAAAGTACTAAAACCACAAACTACATATTCTGTAAAAAAAAAAAAAAATCAGTAAAATTTACTGTAAAATCTGGCAGCTATGGTTGCCGGAATGTGACCGTAAAATACAGTATAAATGTTTTAGGTTTTACGGTTTTAATGTTAAGTTTTTTTAGGTTTCATGGTTATATTTACAGTAAAAAACTGTAATTTTATTAACTAATGCAATGTTAAAATACGCAGGTATATGCAGGTGATGATGAGAAAGCCTCATGATGAACCAAAGCCCATCATAAGCAGTTTTTAAACATGAACTTACATAGAAGGAGCTCAGCGTCATTTACACAAACACTAAACACCATAATAGTGAGACTCACTAAACTGATGAATAAAAAAACGGATTAATGAAGTTAATGATTAGTTCATGATCTTCTTAATGCTATTGTCCTTTATAAAATTATTTCTATGAAAAATGTTACTTTATAAAAATGAAACAATGATGATGACAGCATTCGGAGGCACAACTTTTTCATGTCTAAAAGGTTCTGTTTTTTCACATTCTGCTTTGCAGTTTATGCCCTATGGTTTTTGGATTTAACTGATATTATTATTTAAACTAACACAGAAATGAGGAGCATTACAGCAGATTTACATTTAATCATTAAGCAGAAACTTTTATCCAAAGTGGCTTACAAATGAGGGAAATAGAAGCAATCAAACCAACAAAAGAGCAATGATATATACAGTAAGTATTGTGGGAAGTCCCAGTTACACTGTAAAAAAAAAAAAGAGTCATTTTTACGGTAATATACCGGCAGCTGGGGTTGACGAAATTCTACCATTAAATAACGGTAAAACCTTAATTTCTTTTACGGCAAAATTTATTTTGTTTGGTCAATAGTTTTACAATTTTATTTTAAATTTACAGTTAAATACCGTATTTTCTAATGAAACACTGTACTATCTGAAATAATGATAATATACCGAACTTTTAAAATAAATAGTGAAATCCATTTTGTACCTTTGAAATACACTGAGAACTACCAAATGCAGGTGGTAATGAGAAAGTCACATGATGAACCAAAGCTCATCACAAGTATCATTAAAATAGTAAATCATATAGAAGGTGCTCAGTTTCATTCACACAAACACTAAACACCATCATGGTAAGACTTATTAAACTAAAATGGGCA
>JAUCMU010000053.1:8154400-8169506 GCA_032275025.1 Enteromius treurensis
GAATAGGGATGGATGAATGGATAGATAGATAGATAGATAGATAGATAGATAGATAGATAGATAGATAGAGATTGATGACCGAATAGATAGATAGATAAATAGATGGGATGGATGAACGGATAGATAGATAGATAGGATAGAGATTGATGAACGGATAGATAGATAGATAGATAGATAGATAGATAGATAGATAGATAGATAGATAGATACATTATAATAAAGCCGTTATTGTAATGATATGCTGACCTTATCTATTGTTTAGAACCGTAATTAAATCTCTTTTTCAGACGCAAATTTAGGACCTAAATAAAAACGGTCCCTGCTAAGGTAAAATACTAATGTGGTTCTCAAAACAAAGTAGAAAGTGAAATTCCCTGCACTTTTTTGTCTTATTTGGTGTTTGACCTGAGCTCAATGCGACGATTTAACCCGTCGTCTACACCTCCCTGGTCCGAGCAGTGATTCATGCCTTTTTTCCCGGATAATTTCAGCACGTCACTGAGTCCTTCCCACAAAGTTAGGAAACAGCGGAGCGTCCGTGGAAGCGAGCGGACACACGAGAGCCGCGTCTGGAAGGTAAGATCAGCCTGTTCCCTTCTCTATCGGAGTGATTACACAGCAGAAAACAGATTTACTTGGAGCCACTGACGTGCTCAAGCTAAGAGATGTTTCCGATTGAGTGATAAACGCGAGAGACTTGTTCATTGAATCAAAATAACTTCCGCTTTCGGCACGATACGCTCGCGCCGCGTGAAATCAGCGGAGAAGAGAGCAGCAACGATGTTTGTACCGTTACCGTTATACAAACACATAGACCAGCGTTGTTTGGGTGACCTTAAATATAACTTGTTTTTATTACTATGGAAACAGGTTATTGGTAATTAGGAAGTTGACCGTTTAAAGCCTGACTCATTTAAACTTCTTGTAGCCAAGGCTGCTCTTGAGTTTCCATTATATTTGTATGTGGAGCCAAGTGCCAGGCTGGCATCGACTGTTTAACAGTTAGATTCGAGTATTTTTTCCCAACTGAAGCGTTTCTAAATCTGTAAACATTTGGTGAAACCCCGCTGTTTTGACACATGGCGGTGGGGGAGGTAATAGTTAAGTATTTTAAGACTTAGTTTAGTCTTTGCCTCGAGTTTTGGCTGTGTCTCAAAACATAGCGAGCTGGTTGCCTAGACAGCATTTTTGGGCGTCATATAGACATATTTCTCATCATTAAAGTGCGTCTAAACGACCCTCTTCTTAAGAGTCTCGCGTTTCTTCCCAAAGTTCCTGAACCCAGATCTGAGAGATTCTGTTCGAGCTGATTCATTGAACCAAGAACCGTCTTATTTGGGGATATTCGACCCAAAATTATCCAGGTTTATTGGAAAGAGTAGTAAACAACCATGCACATTAGATTTTTGAGGTGAATGTCTGTTAGCACCAAATGTAAGATACTGAACAAACATGTTACGTTGCATGTTTGTTCTTTTCAAACTGCAAAGCTGCAAAGGTGGTTATATCTGGTCACAATTCCATCCACCAGCAGTTATAATGAGTCACCGCTGACAGCTCCACAATATTTATGGGGAGTCTAGACAAGTATTTATTTATAGCAGTCTCTCTTGACATTGTTTGCCTGAAACTATTTAATAAACAGAAAAAGACACATTTCTCTGTGGGAGAGTGGAGTGTGCCTCTGCTGTTTCTTTTATACCAGACAGACCTAATTTAATTGTTTTTTTTCCCCCTATTAAGTTTAGCTGAGCATAAAGATGCTTCAGAGCTTGAGATCCAGCACTAACAGGGCTCATCTGCTACTTCCCTAAGAAATGTTCCTCACCCGAAATTCCCTTGCCAGGCCAGCTGTACTCAGCTCACTAATACTACACAACAGCGGATCAGATCACGCAACCTGCAGAGCCTCTTAAGCCAGTCAAGGCGTTTTGTTTTTTTAATTACACATGCTCCTCTTCCAGCCCTCTAGACTGTGTGCTAAAGCACCTGTACCACAGTGCAAGAGGACACACGTGAAATGGCGATCCTTTGACTTGTTTGAGTTGCTTTTACATTTTACTAATTTGCAAAATAACATTAATAATTGCATAATATTTGCATAAAAATAATAATACTTTTGGTTATTTATGCAGATATACAATATGTTATGTTATAAATATGTTATATTATATATATATATATATATATATATATATATATATTGGTCTAAAATTCTGGACTAAATAAACTATAGTCAACAAAGTGGAATAAAAAAAGTTTTTCAAATTTGTCCTAAGAAAGGAAGAGGCATTTTTCTGGTTTTAAGACAACTTGATGAATGGTTTTGAGCCACGTTGAATAGTATATAATAATATTAATAGTTTTATATTAGTCTTTGTTATTTCCCTTTATATCTTTTATATAATAGGCTGCTTATTATAAACATCATTGATACTAATATTCTAAAGTTGTTCTGCAGTTTAAATGATCATATGAATTTAGTTTTGTCTGGAGCTGCCATATAAGTAATAATAATAAATAAAAATTATCTATCTACTTAAAAAAATAAGTAGTAATACTAAAAAAAATAATAAAACTGTTGTTATTAATTATTTCAATTATTACTATTACTATACTATGCAGTAATTTTGTGGTTAAAGAAATTTTTTTTTTTTTAATATATATTTTAAACATTATTATTACCAATATTATAATGCAATTTTTATTTTATTGTTTATTTAAATGATCCTAAGGTCAAAAAAAAAAAAAAAAAAAATATATATATATATATATATGTGTATATGTGTATGTACACATTTATTTTGGGCTGAAACTAATGACCATCAGACTGCTTTGGGTTATTTGAGGGTCCTTTGCCATATTGATCTCTCCTCAGTATATCCAGTCAGCAGTCACACTGTTCTTGTTACCCAATAATATCAAAACAGACGAGAAGCAGTTGACATCTGGAATTTAGCTAATTAAACTGCTGTAACTTGCCTTGTAACTCAACTAGTTTTATAAACTCTTTTGGTGGAGCTCAACTTGACGTTAAAAGACACAAATGCATTCCAGAAAGCCTCCCCTCGCCTCAAGGTCAGAGTTTACACCACTAACCTGTAATCCAGAACTATTGCCAGCTGGCTCAAGGTGAATGGTGTCTCCATGTCAACACCAAAGGGCCAAGTTTGCAGGATTCGGACGGCCGCCAACCAGCTTTGGAAAGTCAACTTCCATTCTCTTGGCTCGGTTTATTCCTTTCAAGTTGTTTATTTCTTTAATGTTCGCTGGACTGGATTTCAGTAAATAATTGGAGCTGCCAGCGAAGGCCAGGCTGAGCTAGTGATGTCTGCTCAAGTTATAAAATGAAATATATACTCTGATCGATGTGGTGTATTCTTAAGACTTCAAGACAATGCTGGTGAATGTAGATTTTGTGATGAAACACTTTGTACTGCATGCCTGAGGCAGTGCGGTCCAAATGGTTTTATTATCCCATCGTCCTAAGAATGCCGGCAAAACTCTCATGACCCATTTTGTGCAAAACACCAAAAATGATTTGAAGGACATTCATTCGGATTCATTCATATGTTGCTTTATTCAGTCGTGTCACCCTCCCACTTGTAGAATAACACGATGGCAAGATGACAATAGTGATGAAAGCCTCTGAGTACTGACACAGAATGTGGGAACACTGTGTTTCAACATCGCTCTACCAACTGTTTATTTTCTGCCTCTGCGTACGTGGTCTCAAAGAACTTTTATTACAAAGAACTGGGGAGTTGCATCCTTGCAGAAAGGATATTTTTGGCATCCTTTGAAAAGATGCTGTTTGGTATAGTCACAACAACTGACACAAAACAACTTTTTTGTAAGCCTTTGAACAAATGGCCTTAGAGATTATATAATGTTTGACATAGTTTTTCAGCAAAAGCGTGTACATTTTTATAAATTAAGTACACAATATATTTTTATATAAACGTAATATAAACGGAAAACAGGTACCAAAATTGCAATTTATTTTTGTAAAAATATAGGAAAATAGTATTGTGAAATATTACAATTTTAAAGAAATTATTTAATTATTGTAATATAACCTAAATTGTAATTTATTCCTGTGAAGCAAAGCCAGATTTATAGCATTTATTTTATATATATATATATGTATATATATATATAATTTCTTTGTACCAGGCAATCAGAAAAATCCTTACTTTTGAACCCTACGCAAGATCGACTGATATTCTTGGGCAATGCAATCGAGGTCTTTCCATTGTCTCAGAGGTTTGTTTTCAGTTCTAAAGAAAAATGAGCCAAGGTTTGCAAACCTATCATCATGAATGCTTTCCTGGGGCTTTAAAAAGCTACGTTTAAGGATTTGTTTGTAAGTTGGAACTGTTTAATATGCCTCTGCCGCACATCAGCAATGTGACTGCTAGACGTTTTGCATCTTAGACGTCCATTTTGTGCATAATTCAATTTAGAACCTTTTCTCAGAGTGTTTTCATGGAGGTCTCATTACGGCTAAAAAAAAAAAAAAAAAAAAGGCATCCAAAGATGTAATGTCTACAGTGGAGGCCCCAAAGCTAAGCTATTTTTCTAATAGCAAGAAATACTTTTATGCAGAGTATCAGGTCAAAATCACAATGGTGTACATGGGGCCCTGAGGACAGGATAAATGAGACTCATCTCGAGTCATTTTCCCATGGTGATAAGACCAGATGTTGGTAGAGAAAAGCCACATGGACTGATGGGTGGGAGAAGAGCCTCTTATATAAACACTGATGCTTTGGTTGAATAAACAGATTCTTTATATGCCAGGAAACCCCAAGTTATGAAAAAAAAAAAAGAAGGGGATGAAATGAAAGTTTGTGATTTACTGTCCTTCCAAGTAACTTGGTGTCTGAGCGACAGTGAGAAATATGGGTCGGGGGAGAAGGTCTCTTTCATGCAGTGAAAAGGATAGAAGAGGACCTTTGATATCTGAGACACACTGAACTCTTTGAAAAGATAAACTGTGATTTAAGTCAGTTTGGCCATGTGCTTTGATGATCATTTCAGCTTGGCTATTGTGCCATAAATGTTTTTTGGTGCAACGTCTCCGTGTTTTGTTGATTCAGTGAGTGTTTGAGGGCCTTATGCGTGTCTTTTAGACTGTACACATCCACACCAAAGCTATATTCCCATGCCTTTTCATCTGGAATTTCTACAAGAAAAGAACTTTACACTGCGAGTTCAGCTGTTTTTAAAACCATGACATAAATAAACGTCTACAAGAATAGACCAGGTGGCGCAGGCAGTAAAAAGTCAATCCCTGGTTATGGATGGGCACGTAAACATAGAAAGAGCTCCTGAATGATTGTAATTTCCAAATTGCGTCTCTGTGTGTAACGGAATTTTCCATGGCTGCAAGGCTGTGCCTGCAACCGTGACACCATTTGTTCCATTCCCTAAGGAAATGTCTTCTAATTTGGGATTTTTTGATTATATGAATTATTTTATAAATAGGATGAGCAATGACGTTTGATAGACTGCTGTCTACAGCAGATTGAAGGAGTTCTTTATATATTAATAGTACGTCTTTTAGTATGACTCATTTAGTGAATGCCTATCCTTACATGACTTCTGAATGAATCTTTAAATGATAAAGGTACTGACTACTGACCGCGGTTTTGTGCCTTTCTGAAATATTTAGTTTTGATTGAGCAATTGCAACTTTAGGTTGCAAAGAGGTGGAAAATTTGTGTTTAAATTTCTTTTTAAAACTTCCCAAAAGAGATTGTAAAAACATCCCTAGAAAGTCTGTAATGTTTACAAAATTTGCTGAAAAGTGCAACCCTACTTCTGAGTATGAAAAACATACTTGTCAACCAGTGTAATTCCAAACGAATTACTTTAATGAGTTCTTTTAGTGAATCACAAAACATAACACAGCCAGACTTATTCCAGAATAAATGTTGTCTTAGACGTCAAGCCCACGGAACGTTGGCTAAACGTCTGATGCATATGGTACACTTAACTGGAAACCCTTCAGCTGTGTTGAAGTCATCAAATGATTGGTTGAATTTTACCGGATTTCCGGAAGACGCGAGTGTCGCGTTTTTTTTTCCGGTCCGCCGGTACAAAACCAATTGTGATTGGTTGTTTGACATGTCGATCAAACAGCCTTATGGGTGGGCCTTGACCAAAGAAAGCGGCTATGAATTCCAGACTTTCAGCCGTCAGTCTGAATGTCTGGCTACGCGAGACTAAAATAAACGAATGTAGTAAAACAGTTATTTTTAGGAAATCAAAAACAAAAGTGCACACGGTTTAGTCTGGTTCCAGAGCGAATGACTCTAGTGAACCAGTTCCTTTTAGTGAATCAAAAAAGCATGCCCTAAAAGCCTCTATTTTCCAAAAAAATGACTTAGTGAGACAATCAAAAACATACACCAGGACCATATTCTCACTGCCTACTTAGTAAGCAGTTTTATTTATTTATGTAAGCAATTATGAAATAATCCCTTCAGGGTCTTACAAAGGTAACGATTTGGCTTGTTTTTTAAGATAATGGTTGACCAACAATCCCAGTTTTTCCCTTGCTTCTTTCACTCATGCATTATACCCAGCAGATCGACTGATTCATAGTAACAAACAAGCCTAAAGGGCTGTTTTTTTCTCAGTAACTGGGAGTGCGTGTCGTCTCAGAAAATATTATCATTCCTTGTGCTAACATAATCACTATTTAATGAACCACTGATAGAACGCAATAAACTTAGTCATCGCAATAAAGGCGATCCATAGGGAGGAACATTAGCACTCGGCCAAAGATTAACCACACACGGTCACAATCACAAAGGTTATTTTGCAAAGTATATAACCAATTACCCTTAATTGATGATACTTGTGACATTTTTGTAGTGTTTCATATTTCTCAATAGCGCAAAATCCCAAATAGCGCAATAACTGTATCTGTTCATTGTGACAGTGAGTCATGCAGCTTACCTTAAAGGTATGATTCACCTGGAAATGAATATATTGACTCATCATTTCCAAACATGTATGACTCTCCTTCTTCTGTGCATAATTTAATGATTATTATTATTATAATTTTTTTCTTCCACACATGTTCAAAGTGCATTCATGTGCAGGTTAGGTTTTGGTGTTGAGGTAAAGTTGGGGATGGTTGTAAAAGATTTTGGCCTCAGGGTTGGGAGGTAGAGGTGTGAGAAAGGCCTGTCCTTAAACACAGTTTAACCTGATCTGGGCCATTATTGCAGGGTTTTTTAAGCTAGGGAAATGAGACGGATCAGGGGGTTGGTGGGTGGGCTGGACAAGAGGAGGGGAAGGAGAGAATACAGTCCTGAGGTGGAACTGATATGGATCCGTTCTTTGTTTTCATATCAGAGTTGGGCTGCTATGCTGGGGGCCACGTTTAGTGTTGTTTGGGGCCTGAGGTGATAGGAGTTTGGTGTCTAAGAGAAGAATTTCTGCCCCACACAAGAGGTTTTCCATCACACAGGTCGGGGCAAATAAGAAAGAGCATTATAATGGGAGAATAAGGGTGAGAATGGTTCTAAAGGCAGTAGGAGGAGTTAATGACAAGGAGTGAGCTGTTAAATGTACTTGGTAAGATTTTTTTTTTTATTGTATAACTGAAACACTTTCTTTCATCCATCCTGATACTGCCTCGAATTAAATTGTGCATGCTGTGAGAGAAATGTGTGTGTATGTGTGTAATCTGGCTGCTTTGAAAGTTCAAGGGCGATGAAGTCATGCTTTAGCTACCTTGAGAAAAATTCCAGTGTTTGGTATTTGTGCCGTAATGATGAATCCAGAAATGCTTGACACATTTCTACATTTTCCTGATCATTTAATTTTAAATTAAAATATGTATTTGTATTTATATATATATGCACACACAGAAGCAGGTTTAAAATATGAATCATATAGATAGTTTGAAGTCCTTCCTTTCCAGAACTTTCTAGTAATTTTTTATAGTGCTCCATTAAAGAGGATCAGAGCTTGCTTTATTTTCTCTCAGGTCATCGTCAGCCCAAATTCCTCTCTCTTTTGACCTGATAAGTGTCTTTCTGTATCCAGTGTCTATCAGATAACTCAGCACTCCTCTCCAGGGAGCTGCATAAAGCCTGAGTGTGAACAGCCTCGGCAGATTGTGTGTCCGCACCTGAACCTGATACCGCTGGGTGAGAAAGTGTGGGATCTTGCAGTTCAGTGAAGACAACCTCTTGCTTTTGCAATGCATTGTTGACGATATTACGTTTATCTTGACAATTAGCCTATGTTTTTGTTCTTAGATGAATTTAAACAATGATTTAATTCAGTCAAAAGAACCATGATATCAGTGGATTAGTGAAGTACAGTAAAAATCTCTATAAAAATAGTTTACATGTAAGAGGCTGGCAGAGGACAAAACATTTAATTCTGAATCAATTAATAATTTGAACGGATTAATGGAAATGATTTGTTGTGATATTCATGCTGATCATCAGCAAATATCTGCACCTTTACAGTATTTTCACTTTTGATTTTGATGACACTTTTTATTTCAATACAATATTAATCTTTTAAGCATTAGACTTACTACATTTTACTACATTTCTCTAATATTCCAATCATCCAGATGTTTTTTATTAAGCAACATGAGAACAAAATGTCAAATGCTTCGAGTCTTTGAAGGAAGGTTTATCATATGATCGGGACCAAGTGCTGAGGTCAGGGGTCACGCTAACGGACGCTAGGATAAGATTAATGCACCCACAGTCGTGTGATCTCAGTTAAGAGAAGAATTATACTGAGAGCTTCCCTACAGTCAAGTCCAGAGTTAATCAGGAAGGCGTCCACGATATTCGGTCGACTGCTAAATAGCTTGTCAAAGTGGAATGTTAAATTGTAGGATTAGAGCTCCACTGTCGCCTCGGCCTCATCTCACTTTCAGCCAAACCATGTTGAACATCTTTTGAGGTTTTTGGTTGGACGTCCACTGTTGCTTGTGGTTCTGATGTCACTCTAGAGAAATGCTCTCCTCGGCTTTAAGCTCAGACACTCCGGCTGTTGTTAAGGGTGTCTCTAAGACTCTTAAGACTTGATAAAAGCTTAACTGAAAGGGCTTGATTCCTCAGTATATCAAGTTACTTACATTGGCTCAGTGTTCACAATGCCTGTTTTGTATGGTAATAATGCCCTTCAGAGCCATTAAAGCTTATCTGCGGGGGCAGAGGGGGTTGCGCTATTGAATAGGTCTGGGATTGTGGTGTGTGTGTGAGAGGAGCAGCGGCCGTCTCAAAGGCTCCTTAACCTGGTATGCAATGCTAAAACCATTTCAGAGCAGGTAGTTAGAGCATGTTTATTAAAAAACGTGCATTTCGGTGATCAAGATGTAAAAGTGCTGGCTGAATGACCCGGTGCCTTTGCTTAGCGTGATTCATGTCATGGCAAATGCATGCCAGGTTTAAAGCAAACACACATGGCTTTCATTTGACACATAATTTAAGGAACGTCAAACATGCTGCTGAATTCTATACGGTAGCTCTGCTTTTAACTTCCAGCCTCCCTTGTGTCTCTGAACCATGATACCACTGGCATGATAACACTTTTAAAGGCCTTGTGAGTGACACATCTCCTTGAATTGTCAGTTTTCATTAAGTCAAATTCTCCCCTCGGTAACAAGGCTCTGAAATTAACTCGAGTAACACAATCCTTCATGCTGACCTCAGTTTGCATCGCTTAAAGAGAATGTTCCGTGGCAAAGCCTAATGTTGATTACCAAAGCCTAAACTCGTCCCTGAGAACAAAACATAAAAGCAATCTCATCTTTTTACTAAGTCTTGTGTTAATTATTCAGCGACTTTGCCTAAATCATTATTGTTGAGCTGAGGATACTTTTAAGTAAATGTATATAGCTGTGCGTTACAAATAAACAGTACTTTTTCTTGTATTATGGTATTCTTATGACTCTGACCTGCTTTGCATGGTCAGTGAAGTTGAACTACTGGATTTAACTTTGCTCATACAAGGTTAATCATTATTATCCACTGGTAGAAAATGTATTCTTCAGTTTTTTATATAAAGTAATGAGTGAGGAGTGTCTTGTTGAGTGAGTCTTTGATCCGTTTAACCGATTTATTCAGAAACGCCGACTCATTGGGGAATGAAATGTAATATCTTTGGGAGTGAATCATTGAATCAACTCAACCAGTTTGTTCAGAAACACTGATTCAGTTAGAAACCAAACGCAGTTACTGTTTGTTGCTCGGACGTGAAAATGACAGAACAAACAAAATAACAGTATTATAACTAAATAACATTGGATTGTGTATTAACTTCTTGTTTGGTTGTTTTAGTTTGAGACGGTTGAATTTAACCGTTCGTATTACTCCTCTTGTCTCTGTTTGCATGTTTCAGAAAGATTGTCAGTTTGTGTATTATTAATGAAGAGTTTTTTAACTAATTAAGTTGGCTTGAGAAAGTTATCCGACTTAAACTTATTATTATTCTTCTGAGACTAAATCTTTCTGACTGCTACTCCTCCTAGAGCTTTAACTCTACAGACTCCAAACTCGGTCCAGATCTTCTGTCTGGTCTGACTCGGGTTGCTATATCTTTTCTAACGGATCCGACTGACGATTTTCGTAAAAATTGCGATTGAAACGGGAAAAAATCCCATAGAATCCCATTGTTCAGATGAGCCAAGACTCTGTCAACTGTCAATTCAAATCTAAACACACCGAAGTCATGCTAGCAACATGCTAGTTACATGCTAATCATTCTAGCAACATGCTAGTTACATGCTAGCAACATGCTAATCATGCTAGTAACTTGGTAATCATGCTAGAAAAATGCTAGCAACATGCTAATCATGCTAGTAACTTGCTAATCATGCTAGAAACATGCTAGTAACTTGCTAATCATGCTAACAAACATGCTAGTAACTTGCTAATCATGTTAGAAATATGCTAGCAACATGCTAGTAACTTGCTAATCATGCTAGCAACATGCTAGTAACTTGCTACTCATGCTAACAAACATGCTAGTAACTTGCTAATCATGTTAGAAACATGCTAGCAACATGCTAGTAACTTGCTAATCATGCTAGCAACATGCTAGTAACTTGCTAATCATGCTAGCAACTCTCGACAAACTTTTTTTATCTAGTTAATCCTTGCTGTAGGTTACAGGTCACCAGTAGGTGGCAACAGGCGACTCTTTCAGTAAGTCATTGATTTATTCACTCAACCAATTTGTTCTAAAACATTTACTTCTGTAGGAACAAAGCAAATGAATGAGTGATCAATGAATCATGAATCAACTCAACATTTAAGAGCAAAACACTGCTAATTAAGTTTGCGTGGGGAAAAAAAAAAGTAACCAAAATATAGGGTGAATTAATGTTTAATTGAATGTTTTATAAAACAGTATCATACTTAATGCTTAACTATGCCTCAAATTGTTGATCTAGTTTAATTAATTAAAAACGAACCGTATCAGAACTATGGTGAGAGTTGGAGACGGTGAGATAATTCAACCCATCCACATTAGAAAGTCTATTAACTTTGACTCACAGAAAGCAGACATTAGTGCAGTTCTCTTTTGTTATAGTTCTAGAATAGTCGTCAATAAGGATGACCTTGAGGGGCTAGTTCTGGATAGAGGTGGGGAAAGTTGTCAAGTGACGGGTGAAAAGCAGGGGCGGTTGTCTAGGCATTGGGACAGCGGGGTGGAGGTCCTACAGAGATGGACTGGGATAGACCCCTGATGGGCTCCTTTCAGGACTGAAGGAATGGGTGTAAAATAGTTGCATCTTTGGAGCCCCATTTTGGCATATGCTTTGTGCCAAAGTATTGTGCTTGTATTTTCTTTGACCACCCAATAATGGACTATATGATGAGATCATTAATAGATACAAATCACAAATCCACACAATCCTGAGCCAAAAATGTGCACTTTCTAGTGGAACTAGCTCTATATTTAGATTAAACATATTTATTTAAATACTTAAAATAAGGTGCTGAAGGAACACATGCTAATAAAGTCTTTGTTGTGTTGTTTTGGTCTCTTGACTATAGCCCTATTTCAAAAACTGTTTAATGAATCTCTAAATACAAAAATGAACTTGTAGATCAGAATAATTTCCACAGCGTTTCTTCAAATGGAGATGATATGCTTTTCTATCTGCCAACGTTGAGCAGATGGCCCACATAGACGGAGGAATGTAACACCAAATATGAATTTAGCACCTGGTTGTTTTTCATCCTCCTGAAAGGTGGCGGCTGTTCTGAGTGTTCTCACACATGTCTCATAATCAGATGGCAGGGTGACAGTCGGCGCCAGAGAACCAGAGACTTAGAGTCACAGAACTCGCCGTCGCTCGTGGTTTAATATCTGAGCTCAGGAAGAGCTTGATGTAATCGAGAGAGAGTTTCAGCACTTTAAACATTACCGAGAGCACCTCTGAAGCAAATCAAGTTACCCGAAGTGCTTAGAGTGAAGTAAGTGATCGAATACGGGCTGTTCTTGTTGAAATCTGTGTTTAGTCATATTTTCTAGCGCTTCGCTTCCCATTCGAGTTCTAGCAACAGTTATTTGCATTTGAAAAGCGAATAGCCTCTCTCCGCAAGGTCAGAATGCGAAAAGCTCGTGTTGTTGGAAGTTTCGTGTCATTTTGAGAGAAGATGTCCTTCACCTGATTGACGTGTCGTGCCCAGGAGAGTTGTGGGAGGAAATGATATTCAGAGAGGGAGTGCGTTGGTGTTGTATTTCGTATGAGATGCTTTGTTTGTACATGTACGGAGAAGAACGACTGGTTGTGGATGAAGTCATCGCGGGAGGTAAATGTTGTAGCTAGCAGATTTGATGATAGACATGAACAGCTTGGTATAAAATAAACAGTTGCAAATAATGTTTTATTTTTTATTTTTTATTTTTTTTGCTAATGTAATTAGATGGATTTATTGATTTTTCAGGTGATTTATGAAATACGGTACTATTCCGTCTTTGCATTTTTAAGAGGCTGTTTAAAAAAATGCTTTTAATGAACTTTGTAATCAAAAATTGAACATCTCTTATAGTAACAAAAAATATTATTTATAATAATAAAAATATATAATATTAAATTTGTAATTTATATATCACATTTGATTTTATTAACAGTTTTTTAAAAATATATTTTATATTTAGTGCTACCTTATTAGAGGGGCTTTTTTCTATGTAAGGCAAAAAAAAAAATGGTTTGGTAAACCATGCTTCTTTATAACTGACAAGGTCAAAATTATTACATAAAATTTAAAAAATATGTACATTTTTTAAATTCTGACATAAAAACATCAAAATATGACAATATAACACATATAAAAGTAAAAGCTATAACATAAATAAAAAGTTAAAATTCACAATTGTGACAAAGTTATTACTTTACTTTTTACATATGATTTGCCATGTCATAATTTTGACTTTTAATGTCAGAATTATGATTTACCAAAACAATAACTATTTTTTTCTTATGTGGCAGAAATGCACCGTGTATTCTGAGCTTATAGTGTTTGACCTTTAGAAGGTAAACAAATTTTGCCACTCTATAATATTCAGAAATGATCAAATCTCAAGCACTGGATTAATTTTCATTTCTGGGTGGATTTAAACCTGAATCCATGCGTCTCAGTACTGTGAACCTATTAGTTTACTAATAAACAAATAGAGTTAAATTACTTCTAAACTTCAATACAGATTCCTAGACTTTAAATCAACAGCGATCATTGTTTAAAGCTCTGTTCCCGCTGGGATGTTCCAGAATGAATGACCTGCTGAAGAAAACAAACCCTGATATTAGTCATAAAAAATGAATAATTGCACAATCTCCCCCGGTGAAAGAAACGAAGCCACAGAGTAGAGCTCTCTATGTGCTGGAAGCAGGAAAAATATGACTCATTAACGTTGCTTTTCATGAAGAAAGGCTGCTAATTAGAGGTGGCAACTGCAGTGAGGAGGTCCGGTCGAATGAACGAGCTAATGACAGAGCGAGGGGAAGGTGGGCCACCGGGCAGGGTGACCTTAGTGTGTCTGGAACCAGGAATGTGTTTTATAGTGTCCATCACAAAAACAGATCATGCATACCTTCTTTTCCTTCCAGATCAAGAATGCTGAAGGGACGATGGATCCCGTAGTTCATTTGAGCCCGCTGAGAGTCCAAATCTCTGCTCTCCCACACCCCACTCGCCCACCTCATCCCTGGGCACCCGACCCTGCGCCTTTTGCATTCTCCTGGAAGCCCGAGTAGCGTTTTCACACCGACGCACGGGAGAAAGATGACCCTTTCCTGTGTAAATATGACTGGATGGAGGTCTCAGTGGCGTCTGGTCCTGCTCAACTCGCTGACGTGTGGCCTGGAGATCTGCGTGGCTGCTGGGATCACCTACGTGCCCCCTCTGTTGCTGGAGGCCGGTGTGGAGGAACAGTACATGACGATGGTTTTGGGTAAGGTTTCAACCTAACCATTGAATGTTTAACTAGGGTTTATGATTGGTAAAGGGCCGTGCTGTAAACAGCAAGTCAAGGTTGTTTCCCACTAAGGAGTCAATCCTATAATGGGGGTCATTATTATAATTACTGGCTAAATCACTCGCTGCCCCATCCAGGTGGTAATCAGGTGCTAATTGGAAGGCACCGGACTGCAGGAAGAGGCCCAGAGGCTATAGGGGACTGCAGCTATGTGGAAGCTTGTATAGTTTACTGCATCCTGTTAAAATTCTGTGGGACTTTCCTCTAGACTTTCATCAGATAATATAGTCATCATGAGCTGCCTTAGAGCCGGAAGCTTCTTTCTCAGATATAGTGGGTTTGTGCCGTTGACTCTTATTTAAATATGGACTTTTAACATTTTAACATATGTTCTGCTAATTATGTTGAGAGTTTTAAAAAGTGGCACTTAGTGGTACAGATTTTTAAAAATTATTTAATTAACCATTAAACATGATTAGATATTATAAATTCAGAAAATACATTTTATATATATATATATTAGCGGTGGGCCGTATCGCGAGACTCTTATTGCGCGATAAAAAAATTATCGCCGTTAATCTATTCTCAAAGTTGGGTTGGAGTCTATACTACAAGCTATGGTGACTTT
>JAUCMU010000053.1:8179854-8192461 GCA_032275025.1 Enteromius treurensis
TAAAAAATATATATATTATTATTATTTTCGCATGTGTCCTAAAGCAATGACATATCTATTAAAATAACCCCTAGTGTCAGTCACTGCCGAGTTTCCCGAGGCTCAAACATGTCACGAATGCTTGGACGAATTTAGACGCCAACTAATTTTACACAGCGTCCATCTGCTTGTCGTACATGCCAGAACCGCAGGGCTTTTTTTCCATGTCACATTATAAGAAATGAGCCAGCATGCGAGAAAATGCAGAACAAAGGCTCTGGTCATCTCCTGGATCCACCCACTCGTGCAGATCGCATCCTGCAGATTGAGTAAAAGAGCTGCCGTGTGCCACACACTGTCTTGTATGTAACACTGATGTTCTGTTCAATCAGGTCTGATAGAAATCTCAGCGGTAGAGAGAGGAGTGGTTAGTCTATACGGCGTGAAAAGCAAGCTGTTTGTCGCAATGAGCAGCCGCGGGAGGCTATACGGAACGGTAGGTATGCCTGTCGTTTGATTTCATTGTCTTGTGCAGAAAACGCCACTTCAGTCTTGCAGTGTTTAATGGGTCAGTGACAAATAAGGATTCATCCGGAGATGATAAAAATGCCAAGTATTAGTTCTTAAAAATGTAGTCTTTTTATGTCTTAAAATGGTTTCGTTTAAAGTTCATGTTGACTATTTATTTAATGGCTTTAAAATGTTAATGGTGTAACCATTAAGATAAAGATTCACATTCAAAGCACAAAGGCCTAGAACATATATAGGCCTATGTGCTTTGTATGTAAATTTATAGCCTACAACCAAAAACAACAAATGTTTTAATGTTATGTTTTCAACAAACATAAATATCAAGACATTATCTTTCTTCGTTTGACCTGAACAAAATGTGCCTTTCCTTAAAGGTCACCACCTGACATTTTTGTGTCAAAATATCGGGCCGAACGGTTCTCGTTGCGAAACCATGCCGATCTAGGCCAGTTGGCACAGTTATCCTACCTTTCTTTTTTAATGTGCTGGCGCTACAGGACATAACCTTGAAGACTGAACGCCTGATAAACATTGGAGCGAGAGCGATAAGATGCTAGCCACAAAAAGTTTCCAAACTAGCATTTATTGACATAAAATTAGACGAATGATAGCCTAGCCTACAGTGACATGATCATTTAATTTGAAGTTAGCTTGTGTAATGTGTCTCACATCCAAACATCAAACCAACGGCTAATAATTGTACCGCGCCGAAACCTTTTCATGTGAGAATGGAAGCAGAACCGTTCGGCACGATGGAGTAATCTCTTGATTCAAGCTGAAATCAAAAGTATTTTAATCTATTAAAAAAAGAAAAGAAAAAAAAGTCATTGACCCAAATGCATTTGATTTTATTTTGAAGTGCTCTCATATGAGCAGCATGGTCTGGAACAAGCCACTCTCTTTGGAAATGCCTGGATTCCTTCGCTTTAGGAATTCAGGACATTGATTGTCATTCATTTTTTAATAACTGTTGGCTGATATGAGCTGTGATGTTGTGCATGGCTTGAATGTAAATTTGACCTACAGTACTTCGCAGTTGGGTTACTTAGATGCCAGATCGCACCATGAGTAACACATTAGCTGCTTTGATGACATACACTCATACAAAGCTTCTTTATTGGCACTGATAGTTCCATGGAGCCGTTTCGTTCTACAAGGGTTTTCGCACTAAGAAAAAAATATTATTTTTAACTAAAAGGTTCTTTAAAGAACCAAAAGCTGCTTCTTCTATGGCATCACTGCAAAATCTAACTTTTGAAACCTTTATTTGGAAAGGAAAGAAAGGAAAGGACGTAGACAGAATCATCTAAATTCCTTCTCAACCTTTGTAACTCCTGGGTCCTTTTGTAGTCGTTGTTTGCGATAGTCAATCATTGTCAGTGGCAGCAGATTATACTTTTTTTTTAACGTGTAAATGAATCATCAACTTAGCGCTTTACAAACTATTTGCATGTTATTAACAGTTCCACACTTTTGTGCAAGCGATAAATCTTATGCATTGATACAATCTGTTTATTAAATTTCCTTTATAGATTTATGCTGTTGGCACAGTCAGAGATCAGTTAAGCAGACAAAGGCGTTTTTAGGCAATAGAAATGGGAGATAAAACTGATTCACTGATAACTTTGGCTTTTTCAAAGGATGGCATCTCCATTAGAAACAGCATGGGCCTTGAAAATGAATCTAACCTTCAGTCCATGCATGTTATGTGATGGTTCTGAAAGATGTGAAAAAAAGGAATGAATCCACATTGAGAACTTTTGAATTTCTGGAAATGACCAATGCCTTGGTTTTTAATGCGTTCTCAGATGAGACATGGCTTTGTGAGTTTTCCTGCACTTTACCCTAGTTAGATTAGGAGTATATGTGTGTGTGTGTGTGTGTGTGTGTGCATGTGATGGAGAAGTAGTGTATGGGGTTTAGAAGGAGGATGGGAGCAGTAATGCCAAACTAACTATCTAATCCATACCATTTTTAGAGGGCCTTCCGTGACGAATGCAAGTTCAAGGAGACGCTGCTGCCCAACAATTACAACGCATACGAGTCTTCCATTTACAAGGGCTTTTATATCGCCCTCAGCAAACACGGCCGCTTGAAGCGAGGCTACAAGGCTTCCCCAGCAATGACTGTCACACATTTCCTCCCACGTTTATGAGCAAACCTGGCAATAACACAATAATTTGCACATGTTGGATGTTCTCGTAGGTAACCCAAACATGCTAAGAGGTGAACTGCAAAGAACTAAAATAAGACTTACAGTATTTATTCTCGTTGAAATAATAATAATAATAATAATATATGTATATTTCGGTAGCTTACTTTGTGTCTGAACTTTGTGTACATGCCATTCTTTGCTGCTTATGATTTCTATTATGAATATTATGAGAGTCAAGGAGCTTTTTTTGCTCTCACTTTTTATGGGTGCTTGCCATAACTGGTGTAAACCTTACCCGGCATTGGACTAACATCCTTAGCTTTTACAGTGAAATGGATACTTTTTATTACCTCAAAGAGCCACGTCAGCAATGAAAAAAAGTTATGGAGGGAAAAATAAATATCAGTTTACTCTGATCTTCATCTGTTCCACCATTTTTCTAGGGAGATAAAAGCACTTATTTTTCATGATTAGGTGGTGCCTTAGCCTCTGCTATTTTTCCTCCTTTTATGCATGCAAGAAAAAGAGTTTTTTGTTCCATATTTAGATCAATAACCAAATAGCCAAAATTAAAAACCTATTGCATGCATCCGCATTGAGAGTTAAACTCAGAGAGGGCTATTTTAACCCTCATGTAAGTTCAGAATCGGACTGAAAGGTTTGGGTGCTTCCATTTATATGAATACAGATCAAGCTAGTGAAATGCACAGAACTGCATTAACTTTGAATTATGTGGCACGATTATATGATAGCATAGCTGTTGCTTAGTGATAGCAAAACCGCTGATTTGATTCATCAGATTAAATATAGCGTGTGATTAAGCTCTTTTTTATCATATGTATTGATATAAGTCAGTGGTGTCTATGTTGTTATACCTCTACAGTCAGTGAGGGCTCATTCACCAACATGTTGACTGCATACTTGAACTCCACCTCAAAAGTCTTTGGAATGTAAAAACCAATACAACCGTCTTAATCTGTTCGAGATAACATAATTTGCGCATTACTTTATGTTTGAATACAAGCATAGACCTGAACACCTGTGCACACTCTTAAATTCCCAAGTCAATTGACTTTGTCTAGAGAATTTACTTTAAGTCGCACTTCAAAATGAATTGAACTTGGGTATTTGTAGGCATTCCCCTTCCCTTGCCCTACTTTTTTAGATATACAATTACAGGAATAGTTCAACCAAAAATGAGCTGAAAATGTACTCTCAGACCATCTAAGATGTAGATGAGTTTGCTTCTTCGTCTAAAAAAAATGGAGAAAGTTAGCATTACATTAGCCTAATACGCCAAGGCATCCACTGCAGTGAATGGTGCAGTCTAAATAGCTTTTATTTTAATTTTTTTTAATCCAAATAATCTATAAGTAATCCACACGAGTCCAGTCCATCAATTAATGCCGTGTGAAGTGAAAAGCTGTACATTTGTACCAAACAGATCCATCAAGATATTTTTTAAAATAGTATTGCTTTTGTTTAAAGAGTTGTCTTGTCTGAAGAGAAAAAGTATGTTTACAAAAAGAAAAAAATTAAAACTCAACTTTTCCCCAAAGATGTAAACTGATGGACTGGAATCGTGTGGATTAATTGTAGATTATTTTGATTTAAATTTTTGAGGTGTTTGACTTCTCCTTTAAAGAAATAACAACTCCTTAAATTCAAAGTAAATTATTATTAGAATATTCAGTTATAGGCTGAAGCTCTCACGTTTCATTTTCATTTTTCTTGCGGTTGCTGCTCTGGCAGTAATCCAGATCTGTTTTTATGTTTGCTACAATCCTCTTAAAACACGTTACGTTAGAGCACGTGTAGGATTTCTGTCGCAGCTGCAATATGCAGGAGAGAATTAAAGGTTTGATAATCACTGCAGCACTAGCTAGTACATATCGACCTTGATTTCTCTTGCATTACTGCTTCTACTTGAGATTTTGAGGCTACTTAATGAACGAGAAGGATGTTATTTTTATAACAGTTATGGCTGGGATGTTTGAGCCAGGTACCTGATATTTAAATTATATACAATATGCTCATGGAGTGTGTTTGTGACTTTTTTCTTAAAGGTATACTTCATCCAAAAATGAATATCACTCACCCTCATTTCTTTCCAAACTTGTGTGACATTTTTTTCTTTTGTGGAATGCAAAAGATATTTTGAAGAATGTTTTGGACCCCATTGACTCTCATTATATGGGGACTTAAGAACGGAAGTTACACGGGTTTAGAGCGAGACAAGGGTGAATAAATAATAACAGAATTTTCATTGTTGGGTGAACGGTCATTTTTAATGTAACAGGGAATAAAGAGAGATTTTCAGCTGTACTTTGTTGAAAATATGAGCTATATATTAGTATCGACGGCTATGGATTTAAAATTCTTTGTACCCCAAATATGGCATGCAATGTGATTGCTTCAATGAAACTTTTTATGTATGTGATGACTGATGTTAATTTATTGATATGTATGTATCTCCACTGTACCCTGTCCTCTATCACATTTCTGATCTATTTAAACTTAGATGAAATGAATAGAATTTTGCACGGTGTTTAATGCAAAATGATGGACAGAAATGTGCATCTAGAAGTTAAGCCCTCTAAACTAAGTGCTTATAGAGAAACAGCTATATCTCATGTAAGTTCCACCGGTTTCATTTGTACTGTACTCTCCAGCTTTGAAATGGCCTCAATTGCGGCTTGCGAAATGATTGTAAGAGGTGGTGCATGTGTGTGTGTCCTTGTACGTATGCAGCCTTTGTGTTTTCTCAGTTTTGTATTCCTGCACTGAGGGGCAGACGCCTCCTCCAAATTCCCCTCCTATTTTCTAACATATACCTCACCTTCTGCCTTAGTTCCAATTTGTTGAAATGATTGTAAGATTTGTTGGAGACAACAAACTTTTTGCGAATCATTTTGTTCTCTGAAAAAAAAAAAAAGAAAAAAGAAAAAATGAGTAAGAATTCTAATATATTAAGAAAATGTTTCCTTTTATTTTTATACGTATGTGCTGTGCACAGCAGCCAACTGTATTACTGCAATGAAAATAAAAGGTTGTTTTTTAGCCTCTGTGTTTCTGCATTATGCTTTAATCATAATTACATTTGGGTTTTTTTTGGAAGATTTAATAGGGGTTAAACATACGGATGTTATTAGTTGGGTTAGCACCCCCTCATGTGGTCAATATCAGAAATGCAAGTTTTTTTTGTTTGCGTAAAATTACCATCATGGTCCCAAATTACCAATTACTGTATCTTTTTAGGCGCATTTGAAGTAAACATGTAGATAAATTAACAATTGATCAAATTAACAAATTACATTTTTATTTTTTAAGGCTGTAGCATTTTATATTACATATAAATATATGTATTATATTATATTACATTAAATATTACATATATTATAGCTGCCTTCACGTCATATCGTAATTCCGAGATGACGACATCTAAATGATGTGTTCTATGGCAACAATTTTAACGCCAAAGCCCTCACGTGCTCCTAAATTCGTAATTCCAACCTGTGTACTCGGAGTGTTCTTAGAGTTACTTGGACCAGTATCAGATATACCGCGTGACCGCCGTCAGGTTCATTTTGGCGCTAATTAGGTGCTTAATTCCTTTGAGTCTGACAACATGGAAAGCCGTGAGTAAAATGACAAATGTTGTCATCTCGAAATTACGGTAATTGGCGTGAACGCAGCATAAGTATATATATATATATATATATATCTATAAATGACAACGCACATTAGTCCTACAGATATTTTAAATTTATTCCCCCCAACTTAATTTAGGTTGCAAAATAGGCCTACGTGTATGGCAAGCCGTTTTAACATTTAATCTACAAACCGCACTAGTATCTATTTTCATGTTACTAGTACTTATTATTTTAGATAATAGTATATTTTCCATTAAGTACTAGTGCTTATTCTTTAGCTACTACTGCTTATTCTTCAAGTACTAGTGCTTATTCTTTAGGGAATTGGTACTAAATCATTAGATACCAGTACTTATTTATTAGGCACTAGTACTTATTGATCAAATACTACTTATTTATCAGATACTAGAATTTATTCATTAGATACTAGCACTCAGTATCTCAGTATTTCAATAGTGACTAGTAGCTATTATATTCTTACTAGTAACAAATGAAAAAATGTTGCCACTGACTTCTATTCAGTTTGGACTAGTACGTCTTCAACTTCTGACCAGTACTTACATTTTATGTACTATTAGTTATTTATTAGGTACTAGTAAATATTTTTTAGATAGTAGTACTTATTCATTAGATACTAGTACTTATCTATTAGATACTAGTAATTAATTTTTAGATAGTAGTATTTATTTATTAGACACTAGTACTTATTCATTAGATACTAATACTTATTAAATAGATACTAGTTCACATTTATTACATGCTATTATTTATTTAAAATGTTACTAGTACTTTATTTTACTAGTAAGTTTTTAAATTGAACTCTACTGTAGTCATTTGGACTAGTCATAACATAAGACGAGTATAAAAGCAGATCTGACTAGTTAGATAAGAATTGTCACTAGTAGTACTGTAATTACAAAAGACACTAATGTCTAATAAATAAGTACCGTATGATTAAATAATAGTGGATGAATACGTTCCAATATCTAAAAAATAAGTACTAGTATCTAATGAATGCTTTTTAGTAGTATTTAAATAAATGAAAAGATGATATCAAAAACAAAATAACTACAAGTACCTGTTAATTTGGAGATATCCTCAACCTCATAAAAAACTAGTGAGCATACATTTGGAGATATCTTAATTCAAACACATCATTACATTAACATAAGTACATCTCAACCATCCAATCATTAATATGCTGAATAAATTTGATTAAACAGGGCTAACCGGCTTTATATGTTAGCCTATCTTGCAAATGGTTTACAATGAAAACAAAAGATTACAAGCCTGTTGTCCAACAAAAAAAAGTATACTGATATGTTTTTACTCCAAATTCACTTCATAACATCAGTCAAACGTTTAAAAAGACTTCATTAGTATATTTTATTAACAATAAACAGAATGAGGCGGAAACCATGCCGTTTTAATATAAAGGCTGTCAATTGGCATTGGATTTAAATATACTTTTTTCATAAAAAAATACAAGAGATGACTTCAAGAGCACAGATAAACCCATACATTGTCACAATCATTGTTAATTTTCTTCATGTTTCATCAGTAAAAGGTCTATCTGCTCGTTATTCAGCTGGTAGTCTACAGTGTGTAAACAGCTAAAGCTCACTTGTGAAGTTTCTGCACGAGGGCACCCTCTGGCAACAGGAACGAATAAAAAGAAATTACATTAATGAGTCCCCATTGCTCACAAAACCCTAATTTGGCTAAAATAACAAAGATGATTTTCTTCAGTGTAGGGAAGTATATATTTTTTGTTTATTTAATTTATTTAATTGCTTTTGTCTAGCAGCTATATTTATTCTTAAATACTCAGTTTTAATGCATATTATAGTGAAATAATGATTGGCAATTCCAAAAGTAATATTTAAAAGTAATATCCTTATTTTGTTTAAAGTTTTTTATTTAGAAATAATCATGTTAATTAGAAATAATCAGGTTTAAAAACCTTAGAAATAATCAGGTTTAGAAACGTGGTCATAGCAGGACGGAGCAGGACACTAATTATGATTTTAACAAGTTATTTTTGATTTTTAATTATAGCAGTTAATTATGAACAAGTTTTTGTTTTTGTACTTTCTTATAGACTAGATACTTCATCATCAAGCAATAATCTATTCATTAGCAGGTGCAGTTGTATTATATATATTTTTTCCTGATGAACTTTTATTGGACTGCTTTGGAAATAGAAATTTCAGTTATTTTATTTTTTCTAACTGACCGACAGTTATTAACCCATTATTAATCGACAATTAATCGAAAATTAAGCAACATTAAATTAAGATATGTATGTTTGAGAGATAACTCGTCTTTTCTTCCCCCATATATAACATTTTGGACACAATAAAATAAATATGATTTATGCGCTGTGAACTAGTCTACAGAGAAATGGATAGATAGATTGCATATTAATGAAAGTAACTGCCGCCAATGTAGGACAAGCATACATCCAGACAAGACTCTAAATGCTACTTTAATGTTGGACGTAATATGATCATATCTCAGTCATTTTCATATTGGAAAGATGAGGTGGAGCTGCTTCAGAACAGAAAGAGTGAAACAAGCAGTAGCTAGTCCCTTAATTTGTTCATGGTTGTTTATGCGTTTTCAGCTACTGTTTTCAGCCTATTATTTTTTCGTCAGAATTTATCATTACAATTAATTTAGCCTGGATTTTCCATCACCATAGTCCCTAAACATAAAAAAATATATCCCATGTAAATGCAGGAAATGTGATTCAAATCGAATCCCCCCACTTCTCATAACAAAGTTACACCCTTGTGTACAGCAAACCTGTTTTATTTTTTTTTTTGTATTTGTGCCCACAGATTTTTAATATAAAAACACCAGTGGTCTGTAGCACCAGTGCAATATGCCAAAAAAACTGGAAACATGGAAATAGATACTAGTGCGGTTTATAAATTAAATGTTAAAACGGCTTGCCATACTATGTAAGCAGTAATGCAGTGAAATTAAATGTAGTTAATTTCTGTTTAGCATATTTTCTATTAAAAAATAAATAAATAAATAAACACTTGAGTACAAAAGAAAACATTAAAGACGTAAGAAATAACAATTAGGCTGTACAAAATATTTAGTAGTGAATTAGTTAACTTCAGAATTTGCCCCTTCAAAACTAGGTTATCTTATGTAAAGCTGGTGAACCCGGCCACTGGTTACAACTGCCAGTTGTAGCTGATCAACTTTGAAGTTCTTAGTCTGCAAACATGACCTTTGAACTCATTTTCCCTAGTTATATAAACCTAGCAGTGAGATGCCTCAGTGTATCCTGAGCTCTTGCCTGATTCAGTGCTATCATGCACACAGTCCTTCTTCTCTGTCTGGCTGCTCTAAGCACCTCTGCATTAATAACTTGTCATCCTATACAAAGGGAAACAATCCGAATAGATTTAACAAGATATTTCCTGAAGATAAAGTTTAGTAAAACAATGAGAAGAGCCATTCATCAAGGGTCCAGAGGTAAGTCATTTTAACTATATAAATATTGCATAAACAGTCACATTTGTACATATTTTGACGCCCTCAATAACATCATTGATGCTCTTTTAATTAAAAAAGGAACTGCTTTATTGAAGAAAAGAAGCAAGGACTGCTTCTTAGTACTTCATATTAAAACAAATAATATAATGTGCTTGGATACAACTAAAAACTCATATATTTCAGTGAGTATGTTTTTTTAAATAAATATAGTAAACAATATATGATTTTCCAATACAATATGGGATTTTACAATACTTTTGCAATGGTAATTGCTATATTATGGATTAATATACACATAATCATTACAGCTACAGGAAATTAATATAATGTGGTCAAATGATTATTCACGATTAATCGCATCCAAAATAAAAGTTTTAGTTTACATAACAACTGTGTGTGTACTGTATATATTTAATATGCATACATAAATATACACACATGCATGTATATATTTATGAACAATATGTTACATTTATATATTAAATATATAATGTATATGAATATAAATATTAAAACGTAAGTACATGTAAATACTTTCTGTATGTGTGTATATATATATATATATATATATATATACACACACACATAGATAATAAATATACACAAAACAAACATATTATGTAAACAAAAACTTGGACATGATTAATCATTTGGAAGCACTAATTTAATCATTTAAAAAAGCTTTAATAAAACACATTTTTATCCTTAGGTTGATGGCATTAATAAGGACTGCTTTAAAACAGTTCACAAAAAGAATTCCCGGCATGCTTTGTGTCCATGGAGGAGTGATGCAATGATCAAACTTCTTGGAGGTAAAAGCCCCACCAAGGCTTATAGTGGAGAATCACATCATTCTCTGCAGTCAAACAACCATAAAACACATCACAGACCGAGACGAAGCCAGTATATTGACCCTTCGGATCCCTTGGGATCAGAGAATTCGAGGTCAAGGACCGCTAATTATCGACGACCAAATAGTGAGCATGAGCGCAGCACTAATGTTTCTAAAGAAACCATCACTTCCTATGATGACCCTTTACATGTACTGCTCTCCAAGAGCCCTGTCAGTCCTAATTTACAAAAAACGAAGAGACACAAGCAAGTTGCACCACGTGATCCATTCTGAACAATTTACTGATCTAAAAACGAAAGAGAGATCTTTAATGGCTTTATAAGCCTTGCATCAAGCAAAACCATCTGTGTACCACCCAGTAAGACTTTTTTGGGGATAATTCCTAAAAACAATACACTGACCTAAATAACTTAAATGTGACATTAACAAACTAAACAGTATCAAAGAAACCAGAACTGTATATGCAATTTATGGCCTCAGGACCTCAGTTGGTGTTGAGGCTAGTTTAGGTCACTGTTTGTCAGTTCTTTCACCTTTTCAGGTCAGTTAAAATGTAAACTACCTTGCAATGCTGTGGCAATTTTCATAAAAAAAGCCAAGAATATTTTCAAACATGAAATACTAGGTAGAAGTGTTATGGTTTCTAACATGTATGAGATGGTGCTGGCCACCTCTAAATTATTTATTAAAAAGTAGCCTACTGATATACACTGCTGAAAAAAATAAAGGGAACAATTAAACAACACAAGGTTACTCCAAGTCAATCACACTTCTGTGAAATCAAACTGCCCACTGCCCATCAATTTCACATGCTGTTGTGCAAATGGAATAGAAAACAGGTGGAAATTATAGGCAATTAGCAAGACACCCCCAATAAAGGAGGTGGTGACCACAGACCACTTCTCAGTTCCTATGCTTTCTGGTTGATGTTTTGTTCACTTTTGAATGCTGGCGGTGCTTTCACTCTAGTGGTAGCATGAGACGGAGTCTACAACCCACACAGGTGGCTCAGCTAGTGCAGCTCATCCAGGATGGCACATCAATGTGAGCTTTGGCAAGAAGGTTTGCTGTGTCTGTCAGCGTAAAGTCCAGGGCATGGAGGTGCTATCAGGAGACAAGTCGGTACATCTGGAGACGTGGAGCAGGGTGTAGGAGGGCAACAACCCAGCAGCAGGACCGCTACCTCTGCCTTTGTGCAAAGAGGAACAGGAGGAGCACTGCCAGAGCCCTGCAAAATGACCTCCAGCAGGCCACAAATGTGCATGTATCTGCTTGAACAGTCAGAAACAGACTCCATGAGGGTGGTATGAAGGCCCCATGTCCACAGGTGGGGGTTGTGCTTACAGCCCAACACCGTGCAGGAAGTTTGGCATTTGCCAGAGAACACCAAGATTGGCAAATTTCCCACTGGCACCCTGTGCTCTTCACAGATGAAAGCAGGTTCACACTAAGCACATGTGACAGATGTGACAGAACGATGCTAGACCTCATGTGGCTGGAGTGCGTCAGCAGTTCCTGCAAGACGAAGGCATTGATGCTATGGACTGGCCCGGCCGTTCCTAAGACCTGAATCCAGTTGATCACATCTGGCACATCATGTCTCGCTCCATCCACCAACGCCACGTTTCACCACAGACTGTCCAGGAGTTGGCGGCTGCTTTAGTCCAGGTTTGGGAGGAGATCCCCAAGGAGACCATCCGCCACCTCATCAGGAGCATGCCCAGGTGTTGTAGCGAGGTCATACAGGCATGTGGAGGCCACACACACACTACTGAGCCTCACTTTAACTTGTTTTAAGGACATTATATCAAAGTTGAATCAGTCTGTAGTGTGTTTTTCCACTTCATTTTTGAGTGTGACTCCAAATCCAGACCTCCATGGGTTAATACATTTGATTTCCATTGATCATTTTTGTGTGAT
>JAUCMU010000053.1:8192561-8250396 GCA_032275025.1 Enteromius treurensis
ACGGCAGTAGAGGCGGCGCAACTATAACGACACGTGAATAATCCCGCCCACTCTAAAGCGGTACTAAACTGCAGTGGAAACGCAAACTGAGCAATGCCGAGCAGAGTCGTACCACGCAGTGGAAAAGCGCCTTAAGCAACAACCCCTCAATAGGACCTAACTTAAAATGAGATGTTCTCTTGACAGTTTTTGATTAAATGGGCAAATGAGCATGACACAGTTCATTTGATAATGATCCATTTAATACTGCAACTACAAAAAAAATAATGTTTTAGTGAAACATCCAATAACCTTGGAAAATGAACTACTCCTATAATGTTTCTCAGAGGCTAATGCCCTTCGCTTAGCATTGTGTACATCCGAATCATAAACTCTCCAGGGGGGAAGTAAAATAAACCTTGGTCAAAACTGTCTTTGTAAAGCAATACTGAGGAGTAGTTAAAAAAATAAACCGACTGGCCCCATTAGTCAGACATGCTTCAGAACATTGTGTAACATTGATTAGAATGAGTACATAGACTTCTCTTAGCTTTTAGAATACAAGATCCAGTCGTGAAGAACATTGCAACTCCAAGGTAATTTAATTACACCCCCCTTCCATTTAAAACCCAGCGTGGCCCCTCTGCCAAAAATCTTGCTCACCCCTGCAGTTCCCACGAATGAAAAGGTAAAGATAAACGCAATAGAAATAATCAATGGACTAAAACATTTGTATGTATGGTCACTGAATTATATATACACTGCGTATACTAATACAGTATTTAAACAGTACATGCATCATTTTCTTCATATTGATGTGCGGCACTTTTGCAATTTGCAATCACAATTTCCATCCGTCTGGATTTTTTACTTAATGCTTAATGCAATGCACATTTGTCATTCATACATAAATGAAACCAACATTACTCATAAACGACTGTTTAAATAGTACTTATCATCCAAAAAACCCAATTCATCTCAGTCTCACACATTTTAACTACTTGAAATTAATCATATTTTAACCACGTTCAACTGATGCATCATGAATACATCTTTCTAAGAATACGATTACTGAAATCGAATTAATGAAAATAGTTAATAATAAGCTATGCTGTGATTTTTTGATCATGCAATCTTTCATTTATGTATCACTGTCAAATATCAATCATATTAAGTTAAAACTGTATAATAAAAGACATAAATCTTAAATAAATTTGAAAAAATGTACCTTAAGTCAACTCATAACTCTTAATACACAACATCCTTCTTGAGTACACCACATGCATGCTATTCAAGAAACACAAATGTTTGCTTTTATGATCTTTCATCAAAATGCGAATGATATTAACTAACACCTGCACAACCTATAAAGCAACATGCTACAAAAACACACAGGTGCGATCCTCTTAGAATGCATGCTTGTGTTCACTTGGGTACTTTGGTGAGTGAGATGCACACTTAGCAGGACTGGGAAGTTCATTCCAGCCTCTAAATTAATGACCACTGGACAGTCTGTTAATCCTCACGCTTTTACACCGAGACCTACGGCCAGCGGATCAATGCGTCAACTGGGAGAGATGAATCAATGCCCTGTCAGACAAACTCCTCTCTTTCTCTCCATGCCCACTCTTGGTCCTTTGCCTTTTCAGCTTCTTTTTCTCCCTGCCCACACCTGTTTCAATTAGCTCCACCCGCTCCAACAGCAGTAAGAATAAAGTCTTGTGCTAATATGATTGCTAAAACATTAACCAGTCATTGCTTTGCTTTATGGCAGCTTAGAGCTGATGATGGAGAAATAATAAACCTGAGCACTCTACTAACGCTGCATGAATATGGTAATGTCAATATGCTAAATATCTTGAAACGCTGACTTAAATAGCAGCATGTTAATTATCAGATTGATTCATTTTCTGACCTAATATGGACCTCAGGTCAGGTAAACGACATGTTTATTTTGACATGACTGAAACAACACTGTGAGGGATAGATGTGCAAACACAAAGTCTTAGTTCGCAATAAATATTTTAGAATTAAACAACTGACGGCGATGTATACAACAGTACAACCGACTGAAAATGCTGTAAATTAAAGCGTAGGCGAAATTAAATATAGCTATTCCGACTAAAGCTTGCAGGTGCATCTTTACTAAGAATTGAGAGAGTTTTGAGTCTGTCATCTTAGTGCTTGACTTGTCTCTTTAGCTATTTAAAGGATGCAAATAAATGAAAGTCAATGAAAGTCACTTTGTTCTGCAACTGCCAAGAACAAACTCGCAGACGCAGATAAACGTTGCGAAACCTTCAGGTGTGTCTATAAAGGGACTGACTGGATACCGCACACAGACAGTAAGCTCTATCTCCACCTGGTGACATGACATCTAACGATGAAGACTGCTGATGATTTCTGCGGTTTATAAAAGGCACCTTTTATTAGTACCGGAAAAAGAGCAATATGGCTGAGAAGGGGTTTTTCTTTGCTCCGTTGAAGTGCTTTCTGAACTGAAATAGACATTTAGTGCTGCAAACAAAGAGGAAGGGTTCACTGCCTTAATATATAGGGCAGTGTTCATTCAGAGACGACATGGCCTAGAGCACTAAAGCTCAGCTACGCCAAATCCTCCAAATTTCAACAAAAATGACTCTTAATCAAAACAAAATTCATTACAAAAAAATTAAATGACCAAGACTCTGTGTGGAAAAAATATCTTAACAATAAATTGCTGAATCTGTGTTTTAGGTTTATGAAATTAGGCACAGGCGTACTTGGGAAACAATGAAATTGACCAGGTAATGTCGACTATGAATTTTCCTGTTCTTAAGTTTCTCACCGGCGTTGGCGACTGCATCGATCTCCAGCTTTGTGATGTCACCACGGAAGAGGGATATTTTCTTATTCAGCTCTTCATTGGTTTTGTACCGAGGCGTACAAGAGGAGTCACCTAAAAAGAAGCATGTGTTTATTTACACAAAACCACCCCCATATAAGTTGATCTACGTACAACAATCGGTTCATTATTAATGTATATTATTTACAAACTGGTTTAGTTGGTTCAGGATTTAAACAAAAACAATTCTCTTTTTGTATTATTATTATGCATGATGGTTGTTTTAGTGTGTTCTGTTCACCTGATGGACTCCAGACAGGAATCTTCTCCAGAGGAATAAAGTCAATCCTGTACAGTTCCCTCCTCTTCTCCTTATCCATGGAGCAAAGCTGTTCTACCATAGACAAATATGCAAACCAAGTCAAACGAAATAAATAAAAAGAAAAACTATTTAAATAACGTTTACAAATATCAGAGCTTACTGATACGGACAAATACAGTGATTCTGGTTAGATAAAATGTTGATGTTGGCTTGAGTCTATACTGAAATTGTCAAATAGCTCTAATAGATAGATAGATCTATCCTCATTAGATACAACTGTTTCTTAGTTCTTTGTCTCATCAGTTATGTGTATTACTGTGATGCTGTTTAGCATCTGTGTGAATAACAGCGTACCTATAATATATTTATATTCAGGGATTTTTCTCTCAGATTGTGGAAAAGCTGTTTGTGATGAGCTTTGGTTCGCGTGACTTTATCTTCACCACTTGCTTTCCATGTTTATCAGTGCATTAACAAAGATAGTAAACAGATTTCATTATTTTGAGTGAGTTTAAGCTGTTTAAGTTAAATCTGTAAAACCTAAAATGTTGCTACCATATTTTTACACGACAATTCTGGCAATGACCGCTGCCAGTTTTTTACTGTATAGATGGATAGAAAGATAGCCGTTTAATCGGGATAATAAAAGTCCTTCAATGTGACACGAGAGCCAGATCTATGGTGGCGGTAATGTTTCTTCATAATTTTAATGATGTGTGTTTGTCTGTCAGTGGAGTGTGTGCAGGACGGAGGCTCTGGTCTCTGGGGAGGCAGGCACTCACTCTTCGCCTCTGTCCAGTCGCTGCTCTCTGAATCCAGGTTCAGCTCGGGCCGCGCGCTCATGGCGTGCAGCGTGCTCGTGCTCAGAGAGGCCAGCGCCACGGCAGAGACCCCCACAGCGCCCACGATCACCCCGGTGACGCGGCGCGGCTTAACAGCCCCTGTACTCCGCCTGTGAAGTGACTTTGAGGCCGTGGAAACCTTCTCCCACTTGTCTGCTTTACGTAAGAGCCCCGGGGAGGGCAGCGCTTTGAGCGCATGAAAGGAGCGATGTGCAAGTGTGCTGATCAAATTGAGATGAGTAGGACATCTGTTCCCAGCACTGGATGTGAAGAGCCAAACACGAGCTGCAAGTTTTGACATCTGAAACGCCATGGTCTGTCTTGACAGCTGGCAGACTTTAATTTTTAAAGCTCCGACGTCTCCCGTCTGAGCCTTGCTTTTATCCTCGTGTCGATGAGGAGTCTGTTATAACAAACAGTTCGCAGTATTAGTTAGATAATAGTAGTGAAATTGAAACTCAACAGCCTGACACAATGAACCCAAGCGGGACTATACCAATGTGTAGGGGTCCGTTCTCGTTATTTGGACTGACCCAGGTCAACATCCCTCGTCCTTCACTGACATCTAGCGGCACGATGCGTTAAGCGCAATATTTTATTCTTCTTCTTCTTGGTTTTTAACGGCGGCTGGCAACCTACTTTAATAAGTGCTTTACCGCCACCTTCTGCTCCGGAGTGTGGAACAGAGTTTCTCAATCTACTTATCAAACTCGTTTCTTTAATAAAATTGAAGAAGACTTTACTGTTTACTTCACTTGCCCATTTTTTTAAAACCTTAAAATTTAAATCCTGTTTTACACTTTTTCTTACTCTTTCTTGGTCATACTTCCAACACTCAAGAAAAACATGAGTTATTGTTTCTTCAACGTTACAGTGATCACATAGTCCATTTGGGTGTTTCCCTCTTATTTTAAGTGTGCTATTTAAATTTGAGTGCCCTAATACTAATCTGTTGAAAATAACCTCTTCTTTCCTTGACTTACCTATAAACTTTATGTTTTGATTTACCTTGTTTATTAAACTGTACAGGAATCTACCCTTTATTTCATTATTCCACCTAACTTGCCACTCTTTAACCACTTTACTCCATATTAAAACCTTGACCTCTGATTTACTTAATGGCACTTGTAACTCTATTGTTTCTTTCTGTAAAGCTTGTTTTGCTAATTTATCCACTTTTTCATTTCCCCTTATTCCTACGTGTGCTGGGACCCACATAAAACTGATTGACGTGTTATTTTGAACAATTCTTGAGTATATATGTAGGATATTAAAAAGAATATCTTGATGGCTAGATTTAAAAGATCTCAAGCTCTTTAAAACTGAAACGGAATCTGAACAAATTAAAACCTTGTCAAGGTTTTTTCCCTCTATCCACTGTAATGCCAAAAGAATTCCCATCATTTCTACAGTATACACCGCCAAATAATTTGATGTTCTCTTTACTTCACTGATCCATTGATTACCAGTAGTTTGGGCTAAAAGACCGACACCAGTTGATTGACTGTCTGGATCTTTTGATCCGTCTGTATATATTTGTACATGTCGAGGGTATCGGACTCTGGTATATTCTGAAAAAACAGATATAAAGTCAACATCTCTTTCCTTTCTTTTAACCTCCAACAGATGCAAATCTACTTGAGGTGTTATATAAACCCATGGTTCATAATCCTGAATAAAAACTGTAGGACTCATTTTAATATTATTTACCCAAACTTCTTCTGCATAAATTTTACTACACCACCCAAAACTTGTTCTACATCTTACATTTTGTTCCCAGCAGTTCTTTAAAACCACTTTCGTAGGGTGTTCATCATTATGTCCCTGGAGATTAGCCCAGTAATTAACCATTAATTGTTTTCTTCTAATATCTAGTGGCATCTCTCCTACCAAGACTTGTAAAGCTGATATAGGTGTAGTCTTTACTGCTCCACAACACTGTCTCAATGCTTGGGCTTGGATTTTATTAAGTTTTTCTAACAGGTTTTTTGATGCAGAACCATATACCACACATCCGTAATCAAAAACAGACCGAATCATTGCTATATAAATAGTTTTTAATGAAGAAAAACTTGCCCCCCATTCCACTCCACTTACACATCTCATGATATTTAAAACCTTCTGACATTTCTCAACTATTTTATTAATATGTTCAAACCATATAAGTTTTACATCAAAATAAATGCCTAAGAATTTAAACATCTTTACCCTTTCCAATGATTTCTCATACAACTTCAAACTCATTTCTGGAACTATTCTCTTCCTAGAAAAAATGATTACTTTAGTTTTCTCCACTGAAAATTTAAAACCCCAATCATATGCCCAATCTTCTACTTTACTAATTGCCTCTTGTAGTTTCCTATTAATAAATAATAAATTTCTTCCCTTTTTCCAAAGTGCCCCATCATCTGCAAACAGAGACCTACCAATATCTGGCTCTACTTGGTTAAAAACGTCATTAATCATAATAGAAAACAATAATGGACTGATAACACTCCCTTGTGGAGTTCCATTTTCTATCTGGAACGTACTCGACATTTCACTCCCTATTCTTACCTGTATACTCCTGTTATCTAGAAAATCTTTTATCCAGTTATATATTCTTCCTCCTATATTCATCTTTCTTAATTTAATCAAAAGTCCCTCCCTCCACATCATATCATACGCCTTCTCAACGTCTAAAAATACTGCAATTACCGATTCTTTATTTATGAGTGAGTGAGTGTGTTTTTGGTTGTGGCTTTTATGCTGGGCGTAATGAGTGCGTGAGTGTGGATAATGAGCTGCAGGTGTGTTTGTAATCAGGAATGAGGCATGATGGGAAGTTGAGTCCGTGTGTGTGATTCAATGGTGGTGTGATGGCTGCTGAGTAGTGTAGTCCAGATGACAGTCTGAGAGTCTGTGGTGATGGGGCAAAGTTCACTAACAAGATTGTAACAACTGTACTTTACCGTACAGCTCAATGGAAACAAGCCATTAGTAATCGTACTGGCATATTACAGTAGACTGCTGGCTTTGTGTTTTCGTTTGTCTGCATTATTTGTATTAGTGTAATTTCTGAAAATCTTAGGTCATTGTATTATTTGGAAAAATGAACTCTAGCAAAATAAAGCCTGCTCAACCCTTGCTTACTTTCTTGCACTATCAAACCAAGCTTCACTCTGCGCCTTAGTTTGAGTTTGTAATAATAACTCTGCCTCATGCTTTACTGCATGTTTTCAAAGCAGAGCAGGAGACAGTTTGCCAAAAGTGCCTGTACTGTACAGACCTCTGATGGATTTTACGCCAGAGAGATAGACAGAGAGAGAGAGAGAGACAGGAAAAGTAGGTCATTGCAGTTTGTACTGGGTCAGAATCACACAAGCCGTGGCTTCACTGTGAGAGAATGTCACTCACTCTCTCTTTCTGCCTCTGAGTATTTCCCATTTGAACTCATCTGTAGTCTTTTCTCTTTTTATGGTCATGCTGATTCATGCATTAAATTCCGGCTGCCATAAGTCATGTATCTTTCTGTGGTGGGCTGCATTCCTCTGTAAACAGAACTAGCGGATTGGCTGTATATGTCATTTCATACAGCAGCACCTGTGCTTTTGTTTGTGTGTGTATACATTTATGTGTAACTGAACATGTGGAGATGAATGTTTGGTCACCCGTGCTGCTCCGTGGGGAAGCGGAGTGGTTTCTTAACTCTGCTGGGGGCTGATGGAATCACAGCATGGATGCCTTTCCTTTTGAATCACCTGCAAATATAGCGTATGGTAAACATGCACAACGGTAATACATTCATTTAAAAATATGTATAGAAAACCCCCCAAAAAAATGTAATTGGTTTTTTTTTTGAGTGGGAAGGGCTAATCTTTCATCTATATTTAGTGTATGAAATACCTGTGAAAGATATGCTTGAAATGATCAAAATGCATTTTCATTTTTTATTTTGTTGCAGTGTTGCCTAAAGAGACATTTTATGGCTCACACAGCCATATTTTATTTTTGTTTCTTTATCTCTTTCCATATTTCCAAAGATTTTTCAATATAAATAAAGTAGATTAAGTTCAATTAGATGTTGAGCACAATTCTCAATTGGTGTCATTGCCAATGTTACCCCACTGGAATTAACACTACAGTTGGATGTGTCGGATATTTAAATAATTTAACAACATCTGTGTGTTTTTGTCCCTCGTGGCATAGTTTTTACGTGACCGAGTTTTATTACAGCTGAGATATGAAAATGGATGACATAATCTGTGCAGTGAATTGTGGAAGAACTGAGACTGTGTCAAAAGTTATATGCTGTCACTGGAAAGATTTTATGGCAGGTACAATTTAGGTCATGTGAATTTTTATATGGACCAGAAGGTCACCTGACGTTATAGCTCACTCGATCTCAATATAGCTTCAGTTTTATCAAAATAAAGCCTCCAACAAAATGACAAGCATGTGGTAGTCTTATGCTGAGGCATGTGAGGAGCTTTCATTCTTTAGTTCTTTAGACAGGACACATATTTCGCTTTGCCCGTGAGCACAAGCCACAACAAGCCTTTATAGTGCACTGGAGAGACTAACCTTCACATTTCACCAGACTGAGTGTACAAAATGGCTTACTTGACTAAAAGGAAATAACCCTGTCATGGTAACTTAGTTTTTTCCATTTACCTTATAGCCCAAGCAGCTAGTTTGTCTGGTTGGGTCTCTTGTGTGTGTGTGTGTGTGTCGGTGTGGAACGACTGCCCTTTTAATTAAGGATGACAAATCAGATAAGAGATGACAGATCTGTGAGAACGCATGTGCATGTTTTTCCTGTCTGTAAAAATATGCTGGCAAAGCACACTACTCCTCTGTGACGCAATCACTCGATCATAGATCTCTGCTAACTAACACTGTAAATGTCACAAATGTCTTTTTTTTTCAGCCGCACTTTATAATAGAGAACACTTTATTAACTACAACTTTTCCCTCAATAAATTCCTAATTTGCTGCATATTCATAGTAAGGTATTTGTTAAGTTTAGGTATTAGAGATGTAGAATAGTCATGTAGAATTCAGCACTAATAAATGGCTAATATTTCAGTAATATTCATGCTAATAACCATCTAGTTAAGAGAGCCTAAAATTAAGTGTTAACATTTATTTCTTAGTATTTTAATTTTAGTGAAAGAAGATATTTTAAAATATATTTCCTCTTTATGCTTACAGCGTAAATCTGTAGGGTTTGCACCGATTTAATTTTATCATTATTCATTTGGAATAAACTATGTCTTTGAGTGAAAGTCTATTCTTTAGGTTGTGATACAGCTGTGAGATTATCTGTATTTTATGGTTTGGTCTTAGGCTGGATTCAGCTGATAGAGCTCAATTCGGCTTAATTCATTCCCACTGGAGATGCGAAAAATGTTTCTTCTGTTCCAGACACCCACTGAAGCGCGGAAGCAGTGTGTTAAATTCAAGGCATGATCATATTTGGGTTGGAACCCACCCATATTTATCTCTTAGTAGTGGAATCAGATATAAACGTCTTAGAAAAAACAGATTTCTCATTCTTGCACAACTGAAACAACAAACGCTTTCCAGCCAGCGAGATCAAATTCTTCATACTTTACTCAAGCAGTGTTCCACTCTAAATGTATTGTTATAATTCAGTACAGTTTTACTGGTAAATGTGATATGAAACATTTTGAGAAACAACTGCCCTGAACAGTTGCTACAATTTATTAATGTCAGCCATCACTGTTACATGAAAACGATCATTCAGCCTGGCTGATTTTTTAAGTGTGAATATAAGTCTACCATTATTCTCACCATTTGAGAGTGTCTGTTTACACAGAACTCTTCTGAGACACTCAGTCACGCAATTACTGAGAAACCAATCGACTATTTCAAAACAATCCACACCCGCGGCTGTTTTTATATCTAACCCGGAAGGGTCCTTCGCTTTTTACCCGTCTGGGCTTCTGCATGTCACCTCTGTCAAAGTGTGTGTCACTGTGTGTGTGTATTAGGTAGCCGGCAGTTTTCATAGACCCAGATACGGCTCACTATCTCTCAGATGCTCCATTTCCCCATCTGACCTCGCCCAGCGCTGTATCTTTGATGCTGGCTCTCACAGTCCCATAGTGCTTCTGTGTTGGTGGTAAAGGAAGCTGGGTGATAAACAGAGTTTTCCCTCCAGACGTACGCTCAGGCATAAAAGCAGCACAGATAACAGCACTCAGCAACCAATAACACACAGAGTTCATTTAAACAGCACCCTTTTTTGTAGTGTTGTGTTCAGTCAGTAAATGTGTATTATAAGGGTTATCAATAAGCGCCTGTGAATCCTGAGTGAGTTTGTGAGTGTGAATTCTGGTATAGAATGCGGTGTGTAAACGTAGTTTTTTTGCAGGTTAAAACAATTGCTTTTCATTATGAATTACAATATTAGCATTAAATGTCACCTTTTTACTTTTAATAGCAGTCATGCAGAAATGGATTATTTCTTATACATAGGACGGTGAATATTTCTGTTGACAGTAGATCAATTGTTTAACTATTTAGAACTTCCTAAGTACACAGTTTGTCATTCATTAAGTTTTCTTATATTTATTTTATTTTTAAGTACTGTGTTTGTGTGTTCAGAACATGGTTATGCAGAATATGCACCTGTGCTGCTACCTTTTTGAAACCACTCAGAACAGAATGAATCAGTTGTAATGTCACATTAGATAAATATTAACTGTGCTAAATAACTTTTAACAGTGTTCATCTAATTTGCTGTAGAAGTTAATATGTCAACTTCGTCTGCAGTGTTCGTGATCATATGTATTCACTCCCAGCAGGCGTCTCCTCTCCTGCCGTCTCACTCCTCCTCCATCAGGTGTTCATCCCTTTCTGTCTGCCAGTATGTTTTTCCTAGGTGACGCCTGCATCCGTAACAGAGAGAGCTCTGATAACTTGCAGTCATATGACCCCTTGTCTCTTATCGCTGTTTTTAGAGCAGTGCAGAAGCAGCATTTTTCCGTTCTCAGAGTTGAGTCTATCACAGATACATCTCACTGTCTGCTCTGTTTGCACACATTATAATATGTTAACAGTAGGCACTGCTAGAGAGACAGACATTTAAATAACGTCTAACGTCATTTTAACATCTTACCTTTGGCAAGGGTGGCTCCTCAGTTAAAATCAACAAAGAAAACGTTACAAGGAGTCTCTGGTTCTGCTAGACTGAATGGCAAAGCTCTGTGTAAACTTGATTCTTCTTTACTCTTAACGGTGCATGAAGGCTCTATACTTCTCTAGCATTTACTTGTTTTCCCTGATGTCCATTTATAATGTTTGAAGACCAACAAGTATATAAAAACGTATAGCTGTTGCTAAAAGAAACACTTGGCATAGCTGAAACCTCAGAAAGCTTGTACATTTACACACAACAGATGTTGTTTTTTAAAGCTCCAACAACTGCAACAAATACTTATTGCTGCTATAGCTTTAAGGATTTTAATACGTGAGTGGGCTCTTTTATGAGTGGCTAACCTCTTCGCATTTAAAATGAATAAGACCATTTGTATGCAGTGTTGTTGACTGGAAGCATTTCCGTTTTGTCAGCTCATTTGTTTCAGGTATAGAAATGATGTTATGGAAAGAACCCATAAAAACCCTGAGAAGTTGTGTATTACCACAGACTTTCCAGAACAGATGTCTATGCAGAGAAAAAGAGTGAAGCACGAGAGAGGCAAAATACAGCAAGAGAGCCTGAGTCTGTATTACAGCTCATTCTGGTTCTGTGGTAACTGTCAGACACAGGCTGCTTAAATAGACATGACTATGGGTCTAATTATAGAATAGTCCAGCTTTAACCCTCTAATCTTCCAAACAGGCCAATAATATGGAAAATTAAAGTTATTCATGGCAATACTAGAGCTTCCAAATTCAGCTTCAGTCAATCAGGTCTCACTGACTGTGTGTGTGGCAAGAAATCCTCTCCGTCATGCCAACAGACGTCTGCTGTCTCTGATCTGTGGAAACTCAACTGAATTTGTCTGTGTAGCAAAATATGGTTGAGTTTCCCATGTGTTTGCACAAGCAGTCCAATGGAACAGCACAGAGCTTCAGTGTACAGTCTAAATTTCCCACACTTGTAACACTGTAAAAAACGGCACTGCATCTGGTAAAGCAAATATACTGCATACTACTTCTATATATGTGCATAACGTAATATATTACATATGTTAATTAATACATTCAGGTTTTTTATTTGTTAGTTAAACGTTTCTTTTTATTTTGGTCTAAAGTGCAACACTGACACGAATCTTTATTCTATCTGCACTCACATTTTGTCTTGCCGTAAAGTTTCGACTCATAACATTGCTGCTCTCTTGACTGACTTTCTGGACTTTAGCCCTGTTTGTTGTCATGGTGCTACACTCATTTAGGAGAGTCTTTTCAAAGACAGCAAACAGAACAGAACATCAGAGTAAACTAGAGAGAAAGAGAGGCCACGATCACCCCACCCAGCACAGCACTTTCCTGATGGCTCTAAATCAGAACACGTTCATGCCTCCATACTGTTACGTCACTCTCTTTCACATCAGTAATTATGTTTTGTGTGTTTGTGGCATGTGCCTTTGAGTTAATCATTGGGCAAGTCCCAGATCTCGTCAGGATATGACGCAACTTTAGGGAATGGTTCTTTGTTTCACTATTTGTGCTTTAGAGAGAGTGAGAGATGGATGAAGAAAGAGAGAGACTTATTTGTTTTCCCTAGGGAGTGATTCAGTTAAGGTGTGACAGGAATTGGAAAGGTGGTGCTCTTTGGATGAGTCAATCACCTCTGGAGCTCAGGAGTCAATGATGCATTACATATAAGTTACATTCTATCCGTTCACACACACTCCCAGCATCCTTCACTCTGTAACGCACAGAGTTGAAGCGATGTAAGGGATGTGACTCAGTGTTTCTCACAGGAAACTGCTTCTGTTCAGGTGCTGCCTGGATATTCAGTAGAACGTTTGTCTCTGGCGTGTGACTAAATGTCTTTTAAAGTCAGCGGTGAGCCAGCAAACAGCTGAATACTAAAGAATGACTCCAAGTTTGTGAATATGTCTCAGCTCACCTCCAATGTCGAGTCCAGGTCTGGGAGCAGATCCCTCAAGAGACCATCCTCCACCTCATCAGGAGCATGCCCATGCGTTGTAGGGAGGTCATACAGGCACGTGGAGGCCACACACACTACTGAGCCTCATTTTGACTTCATTTTCATTTTTTTAAGGACATGACATCAAAGTTGGATCAGCCTGTAGTGTGTTTTTCCACTTCAATTTTGAGTGTGACTCCAAATCCAGACCTCCATGTGTTAATACATTTGTTTTCCATTGCTCATTTTTTTTTTGTGATTTTGTTGTCAGCACATTCAACTATGTAAAGAACAAAGTATTTAATAAGAATATTTCATTCATTCAGATCTAGGATGTGTTGTTTTAGTGTTCCCTTTATTTTTTTGAGCAGTATATTTTTTTTATTTTATTTTTTTTATCAATGTCTTTAATTAAAAATTTACCTCAGAAATGTATCAAATGCAAACTTTTAAATTGTACCAATTTAGTACCATTAAAAAAATCTTAGGAAAGTAATTATTTATATTCATACTGTGTAAAATGCATAAAAAAAGAGAAATAAAAATATAATGAATGCATTGAAACAATTAAAGAATTGTAAAATACTTTTTCTTAGTTACCTGTCCTTCTTAATGAGCTCTCATTAAATCTGATTAATTTAGGATCTCAGCACCACAGATATATTATATAATTAAATTGTTATTTTAATGATAATGAGCCAAGGGTCAAGTACTAGTACTATGACAGCAAATAGCAAGATAAAGATACTAACAATTTATTTACTGACTGATGTTGCAATTTGCCTTGGTGATACCAGTTGGATTTGTTGATTTGTTGTTAGTGATTACGTAATTTTGAAAGAGGCAAAGAGCAAGGGCAACAAACAATATATCCTTTCGTTCATAAACAGATTTTTCAAGGAAACAATTTGGCTGTATGAGTGTGCAGAAATAGATTAATTCAAACTTTATCTCAACAAACATCATAAAATGAGGTCAGAGTAGCTGAATATCTCTAATATTGACTGTTCTGTGTGGCTGAAGTACATATCAGGACACTCTGCAACTATTATGCAAATATGAGGAACTAATGCATATATAAAAATATTGTGTTCTTGCACATCAGTTTCAGGTGTAGCATTATTTCAGGGCATGTTATTATGGTCATAGTTCAACTAAATAATTATAACGATATAAGAAAACATCACATAATATTATAGAAATTGCAGTGATTTCAAGCAAAGTGAAAATACAAGAACATAGTTGGAGGATATATTTATTTAGTTAGAATTTATATTTTTATAGCATTTAAAATGAAATCAATAACTTACACAAACACTGCCTTAGAGAATATTAAATAGATTTAAAGTGCTTGAATACAGTATGACTTATGTTTTGAATAACACATGTAAACATTTAATTGATTTCTTATATTTTATCTTATACATTTTAAAACAGTTGTTCTTAATCTAATTCTAAGTCTTGATGTGATCTCGTCTGTTGATGAACACACATTTCACGTCTGAAAGTACAGGATCTGCATTACTACATTTCAAAGTGATAAGAAATCGGCACATTCCAGTGTTGGGGCAGATGGAATACCGCTGAGAAGGGTCTACGCCACGCGGTATGGGGCACTTCAGGTCCTCAAAGAAATACTTCATAGCTATGCTCATATAAGCCCCGTGGCCAACCACCAAGGCATGGACAGGCACATTCAAGACTCCATCATCTGGAAGTCCTGCTGCAGCCCTATCAGTTTCATTCGGTAGGGATGTTACACCATCTTGCATTTTGTCTTGATGGTCATTAGCTATTCGCTGGAACATAGCCTTGAGAAAATCCTTGAATCGCACTTTTACCTGGAAACACAAAACAAAAAAGTATTTCTATATACTCTATACTCTAAGCATGCAATAAAAAATTCAAGCAATACATCATGATCATGAAATTAAACACACAGGATGGTGGGATATCATAGACAGTGAATGAAGGATACATCTAAGGTAACTCTGTAGAAAGGATGTAACGCAATCATTAAATCTGGATGTATTTAATGTTGCATTCCTACATGTAAGTAGAGGCAGCATTTTATTATATATATATATTATATTATATTACAGTATATTTGGATGCAGCAAAAATGATTTTACCTGCTCCAAGGTCTCTCCCTCAGGTGGAGTGAACTCTGGTAAAGGCTGACCAGCTGCTTTAGCCATATTTTTCATTTCTATGACTCGTCCTCCCTCAGCTATACCAAAACTCTGAGGAAAAGAAAGGTATGAGATGCATATCAAAAGTTGCTCTGAAACGACAGACTCTGAGCTGTAATCTATACTTACTCTCTCTTTGAGTGATGGATCTGCAACTAGTTCTAGATCATGAGAGGTTCTGTTGTTCCTCACAATGATCTCTGCAGTCTGTCATTTTACAAAGATGGGATTATTCAAATAATAAAAGTGTCAACAAATACACTATGCACACAAATATACACAAAGAAAGTGGTCTTTGTTGCAAGAAGGGCATGTGCAACCTTAAAATAATATACAATCACAAAAGATGTCTGACTCCAAACGTATGCATTATTATTAATTTCTGCATCACTGAATATATTCGTATTAATATTGAAAATTACTCAATTTAATGCTTACCAAATCTTATCCAAGGAAATATGTATTTACAGCTCAGTTGACCTGGATTTGATCAAGTCATGATTTTGTCAGATTTGTGGAGAAACATCTCCCTCTACCTGTGGCCAGATTGTATGACTTCTACTAGTATGTTTCTGCTTACCTGCTTGGCACGTTTCATGTCACTGACAAAGACATTTGTGAATTTGACATCCCTGAGGTACAGACCAGCATCCTCAGACTGCCGTATCCCAATTTCAGAAAGTGGAGAGTCTATTTTCTGACCTAAAGCAAAAAAATATATAGATATACCTAGTAGTTAGAAGAGCGTTTGCTGAGATACGGTAAAAAGAACAATAATAAATGCTTATAATTAATAAGCAAATGGAATAAAGGAAGGGGTATTGCTAGTTAGAGATAACAGATAATTACCTTGTAAAAGGCCATCTTTGTTGCACTGTGTCTCACCACTGGTAACGTTAAAGCAAGACAGTATGATCGATAAAAATGGCATTACTAAGCAGCACACATCTTTCTACGTTATAACTTAATGGTATATGGTTATAAATTCTATTTTAAACAGACATGTAGAAAGAAACAAAACAAGGTAGTCTACACAACGTCTTGCAATATAGACAGCACACTTTGCCCATATCGTTTAAATATGTACAGTAACGGTAGAACATTTTTTTTATTTAATAAAGTAGACCACAGATTACATCAAATTTGCTTTTGACCTTTCCCTGGAGGAGGGATTCGTTCTGACCTTTAACCATAAACTAGAACACACATGAGTAATATAATATGAGGAGCCCAGTAAACTTTAAACTAAAGTCCTTCGAGTAAGGTTATATTTAAACTGCACTACATGTCAGACAACGTCATATATTGTTACCTATCTACCGAATGATGTCATGATTTTATAAATAAAACTTATACAATATGATAAAAAACTAACGTTAATCTCCTATTTAACGTTACTGAATCTATAATGCAGTGATTATCAATTGACTATGTAGAATAGCTACGAATGAAAACAAATCTCATTCATAAGACAAGTAAACAAAACAAAAAGCGTAACGTTAACTTACTGACGGACTATCGTTAAACCAAAAGCGAGCATTGGCGCAGATATAAAGATACCGTTTACAGCGTCGTGAGGTTATATGATATTCATCCTTCGCGCCCAGAGTCAGTCACGCCTCTTGTGTTTTCAAATATAAGCCTACTTTTTCCTACTTTGTGGTGTCAGCTTTGACAGCACTATCTCTGTACTACTTACGTTCCCTTTCCGGAAGTTAGTACGCATGCCTGGTAGGTTCGATTCAATCTCACAAATCGGTTCTTTCGAACGATTTAAAAACAGTACAGCAATTATTTTTGTTAATTATAGTCATTACGTGGTCCAATTAAGCTCTAGGTGTAGGCATTTTGTTTGCTCTATGTATAAATCAATGTAGTCTATGATAAACCTACTAATGATTAAAATAATTCAGACCGGTTGTGCGCACCAGCTCAGCCGATTCCCCAAAAAGATCCGATTCAAAAGAATGATTCGTTCACGGATCATCCTGACGTAGATGTTTGCGGTCATTGGATTTGGATTTGTCAGGGTCTGTTACTGAATTTTAATGAGTCTTTTCTTATTTTAAACATGATATAATCGGTATTTCGTTAACTCGACAAAAAGTTACTTTATTATTTGTCATATTTGAACGATTCCTCAGTTGTAAAACATAAACGTCGAGCTGTATAAATGTTCATCAATGACGTACTAAAATAAAGAGAACAGGAGACGAATACTTCTTTCATGGTAAGTTTATTGACCTTAGCATACAGGATGTTCTCTCCTTTAACTTCATTCATGCTCTCAATGACAAATAATTTGAGTTCAACAGAAATCCAAAGAATATCCACAAAGTTGCCAACCTCTAATGAATTCATCTCCTCAAAATCAACTGAGACAATCTCTGGTTTAGTTGTAATTATTTAGCGGATAACTCTGGAAAGGAAATATAGTTGAACAGAAAAGTTCAACCTTTGCTTTATTTTTGAAATGTGTCGTTATCCATCTGCCCCGTGTTTGAGTATCAACACTGTCTTCACAGTGATTGTTTACCAGGTTATAACGTGCTGGAAAGATTCCCGTTGTTATTTCAATCAATAAAAGGGAACAATAACATAGCACCACACTCTTTAAAGCAGATTTATTGAACAGAGGTTGTGCAACAGACATAACTGAGGTACATGATATGGGTATAGTGGAGGGAGGAGGGCTTTTCTCCATGTTGTTGTTTTCTCCATTTGATATTTACAGGTTTATTTCCGCTGATATGGGCCGTGAACATAAGACACAGTCACATGTTCATCACCTCCTCCGTCAACTATTTCTGAAGTCCAGGTGGAAGCCTTGTAAGCTTGCTATTCATCTATTTTGGAAATTCAATTCCACTTAATTTACTACATCGGACACAGCAGAAATATTATAACCTCTCATTTGCGCTGCCCTTTCCAGGTTCCCGAAAAAACTGTTGTGTGAGTTGTGCGAGGTAATGGAAAAGTCTTTTATGTCCAGTAAACCTGAGGTATAGAGATACCACACTTACAGAATGTGACAGAGAAAGAAGAGGAGGAAAAAAGATTAAAAGGTAAAGAAACATGCCTTTATAAGAGCACACTGTACAAAGAGCATTTCCAGTCAAATACTCAATTCATGTTCTTCTTTTACCCTCTACTTCTGTATTCTCAAAGTATTCTGTAAGCAGTAAAATAATTATAATACAATTGTTTATAAAATAGCAGCACACTGATGTGACATCACAACTATGTAATGTTATTTTTGTGTATAAGATGAAACAAACAAACAAAAAAAATCATAGCTTCTTAGCAGCGGAAAAAAACAATAATAACTCAACAATATTGACACTTGATTGATGTCTTCACACTCTTTCCATCTCTCATCACTTTGGAATACAGTATCATACCCCTTAATGAACGTAACTTCGGTCCATACTCAAACTCATCCACTTAGCCGCCACACAATCTATTAACAGTACTGTAATTCATTTTCAGAACATGAGCTACAAAAATAATAAGACAGGCTAACTTAATACAATAAGATTGACCGGGGGTTTTGGTGTGAGGATGGAGGAAATGTGACTTGTGAAACTCAAGCATCAATAAGAACTGTTTTTGGAGAAAGGAAATGCAGGAGTACATGAAAGCATCTCCTTTACCCACAGAACAACATGCACACAAACACACACGCATACATAGACGGACACAAACCTAAGCTCGACTGCCCCTTTTCAAGGTAAGCTATGAAAATTCAGCATATGAAAGCCGTTTTGTGCTGATGATGCACCCTGTTTTTAGCCACTGTGGAATGACTTGTGGAAGTTTTCAAACCCCATGCCAGCTCAACCTTTGGAAGCAGCATATTTTGGATGGCTGGGTAGTGGATCTTATGCCTAGGTTCAGCAAAACAGGGTGAAAGTCTACATCAGACTCAAGGCACTACATTTTTTCTGCAATGTTGCAGTTGCACAAGTCTTTACAAATTGAAAACTGCCATTGGAGCGTGCAAATCAACAAAAACTAAATTTTGTCCATTTCAATCTGTATTCTGTTGTTTGTTTTTTGGTCTTTTTTAATTATTTTTTGTTTTGGAAATCTGCATTAATATTATATCATTGTTGTGGTTTTCAATGATTATAATGAATTGAACATGCCATGGACTATGGGAAACCAGCCCAAAAATGAAAAAAAACACACCTTAACCTCAACCATTTGTTATCCATGGCAAACAAGCTCTCTGAATTGGCACCGATGGCGTAACCTTCCCCAGTTATGCACTAGCGGTATCAATAGAACTGGTTTAGATACTGGTCTGTAATTCAAACATGAGACATAAAAACTAAAGGACAAACAAATAAACAGACAAATAGATTAAAGATCTTAAATATCAGGTGATATATGGAAACCATAGCTGTTGTTTCTCCTTTGGCCTCCTTTCCTGCTTCTCCTAACGCCATATAAGCATCCTCATCTCAGCAGCATGCTTCACACCTCAAACCAACCACGTTTCATCGTCATCATCCTCGATCATTCTATCTTACACATTCCTTTACTGCTAACAGCATTAGCACTCATTTGTCTGCAAACAACTCATTTTTCGGTCCCTGATGGGACCAACCATAAATCGGCCTAAGGCTCCTTCAACATGCTCACAAAAAATACGTAATAACGTAATAAACTGTCTGTATACAATACATCTGTAATATTTAGTTGGGAGGTTGCCATGAAGGACAGCCTTACCCACATCTTTTAAAAACAGCTCTTCTTGCCTAGAAGATACAAGGGAACGTAGTCGTCTCTGTCCGCTCCCTATTCTTGCCTCCTCTTGTTCTGTGCACTGGGTTGGGCTCAGCCCTCAAGCAGTTTCCAGGCCAGTAAAAAAAGCATTTAATATAAGGCACTGATACAGGAGACCCTCCAGACCTTGTGGAATCACTATCCCCTGTCCAGTCCTTTGACCACGTGCCCACCACTAAACCAGTCTCTATAACCAAACACTTGCAGATAGATGATTAAACAAAGCCCACGTGACTCACACAAGAGTGCTTGATATAGGGTAACTTGTACACGCTTGCACATGAGCCAACATACACCACACATAAATGCATGCACACAAGCAGCTTGACAAAAGCTTATTTGAAGTGTCTGTAACTTAAGCATCAAGAGACAATAACTTGCTTGTTACCAGAAATAATAATCATAATAATTATAATACAATAATATTAATAGTCTATTCTCAAGATATAAGCCCCTGTTGCCCTAGCAAAAGAGCACTGCACTCTTAGCATAAGACTTGTGTCTCACCCCTCCTTTTTAAATCCCTCTTTCTGGTCATAATGCACAGCCAAGTGAATGGGTGCGTCCATTCACACACAAGGCACCTCATTGCGTGTTCAAGTTCAGGCATTCCAACATGAACCAAAAAAAAAAAAAAAAAATCACAACAAAACCGGAAAAAACATAGCCCCACTTTTTGTACCCTTTCAAGCCAGTCTGATACAGTAGACTCTATTTTGAAAAGCCCTTTACACTAACACTTTTGCATTAAATATCATATTATTATGTTTACACAATCAAAAGAGTTTGCAAAACACTACACGCTTCCCTTCTAAGAGTCTGAGGCACCGTAGAGCTTTTTGCATCAGTATCAAATCATTTTAAAAATATCTATTTTTGTATCTAAAATAGCTTTGAATTTTTTTTTTATTCTTTTTTTTTTCATTTATGGGAGCAATTTTTACTGGAAAATGAAGATAAAACTCTACAAAGACTAGCAAGCACTTTTTGTTGGGGTTGTTTGTTTTTTTGTCATTTTTGCTTTTTGTTGTTTTTTTCTTTTTTTTTCTTTAGAAGACTGATCACAGCGTTCCTGCAGCAAGCTCACAAGTTGATGTCTCGTACATCGGTTGGGGTGCTGGATTGGTCTTGGTCATCAAGTGCTTTGCTGCGTGGGCCACCCTGTTCCTGCTGCTGCTGTTTCTGCTGCTGCCGGCGGCCTTCCCTCAGGTTATTCATCAACACTCTTTCAATCTGCTCCTGGCATGCCTTTAACAGATCCTGCAATGCATCAGACACAAGGCATTATACAAACTGGCCACTTAAATAGCTGCAATATCTGTACTTATCTAGAATCACTTCATTAGTAGTACATAGCAAAAGCACATTCACACACAGTTGACTTTCAGTTAAACCACAACAATTATATATATATATATATATATATATATATATATATATAAACAAGCATGCACAGATTGAACTGCAAAAAATAGCTGTACCACTTTGCTATGTTAATTACATCCATATCCTGTGGATAAAACAAGGCAGTGTTTTTTTATTTTTCATACCCTTTCATTTTCACAACAGAATGTAATGACCTAAGGGGAATTCACTTGAGCCCACCAAAGTGTCCTGCTCTGTAGAGCTTAAAACAAAATAAAAAAAACTTTTTTTTAGATTTTGATGAATATATATAGATGACCAATATCCAAAGACCACTTGACATATTTAAAATGGCTTTCACACTGTCACCAAAATGAGCAATAATGCCCTCTAGTGAAACTAAATGGTTGCACAGTGATCAAAGCTCTCTGTCCTGTTTAGTGGGTATGTCTGAGGCACACCAGGCGTCTGTGGGAAGTTTGCTGTGAATGGCCCATGGGGAGGGCCCATGGAGAATGTGTTGCTTGTGTAGAGGCTGCATTCCTTTGACATTTACTGCTAATTAAAAGCTGATGGACTAAAGTCTGAACTTATGTTATGCATGGCTCCTGGGCCATGTGTTTTGTGTGCCTGTAGAAGCAGTGTATCACACAAGGAAAACGGGGGAAAAAAAGAGAAATAAAATTAGGTGCTTGGAGTTATTGACAGAAAGCTTTCCATAATTTTTAGTATAACTCAGAGGTTATTTTCTTCGATGTCATATTGGATGACAACGAGCACCAATCTTCTAAAGGTATCCTTTTCCCCACCATGATAAGCCATTATTAGTCATGAAAAATAAATTCCTTCTAGAAAATTAACTAAAGCATAACACATTTAAAGGAACTGGCTGTGTCTTACCACAAGAATGCCAGGCCTGACTTCCTAAAAGACATTTCCCTGTGCGCTGCTCTTTATAGCTGCACAACCAAACTCATGCCAAGCCCCAAGGCTTTATTCAGGCAACTCTAATAGCTTCAGTGTGTGACTACTGGTTAAACCAGGACTTGCTCTAGAAGAGCTTCTCAATTATTAGATCCAGAGAAGGGTGGTACGTGGTCAGCTTCAAGATAAAGTGGGTGGTCCCTGCCTAATTCAACTCCGCCCTAATTAAGAACACTCTCTTTCCCTCTGGAATATGGCTATGTTTGTTACAAGTAATTGAAAATGAATTGAAATGCAGGTCTACTGGAGAACCAGCAGACTGTAATGTCACTCAGCGTATGGCATCTTGGACAAAAGAAGCCTAAAGGAGAGACTTAAAGTAGCCACAGAAAACAACGTCTGTTTTTTATTGGGAAGTGAAAGCAAGGATTGCTGGGTTCAGAGCAAGGCCATCCCAACATTGAGAAATGAAAGGGATTAAGATGTCCCAGAGGCCTAATGCAAGAGGCCAGGGGGCCTAACACATGATCCTGTGTACCAAAAAAGCCTTGAAGTTCTTCTCTAAATAATTTGCAAATTTTCAGTTCCAAATAACATTTAAGTTGCAAATAACACAGTCCTCATGACATTATGACTGCAGGCAAAGGAACATTCCCAGCATGCCAGACACAAAGTTTCTAACACTTCACCTACTTTTAGAAACTGATGTATATAAAAGACTGTGCATTTTCTCTTCCCAATTAGTTTCTTCATACACAGTGATTTAGCCCCTAAAGCTGTATTATTAGTTTTCTAGAGGTGCACAGGGACACAAATTCATGGTTCAACTTAAACTAATTAAGACTATAATTATAATTCACTGTAGCTACAGTAACAAACTTTACTGTAAACACCCAGGGCCAGGTGACTATGTATTGCCTTTTGCTTCTTTCTTAGAGAGAACTTAGAGAATTTGTGGAAACATCAAGCCAATAATTTAGCCTTCCTGGTTTGGCATGCACGTGTGTACCTAACTGCTGCACAGAGTATGCTTCACCAGGTGTATCTTGGGCTACGCACACATTCCAAGGGCGACTGGAAGAGGCTGGCTGCCCCTAGCATATGTCTACTGGAAACTACAGGCACTGGACACCACAAATGTCAGCAAGGTTCCTGGTGGGTAAGCTGGCAGCATTGTTTGGCATTAGGTTGACTTTCCTTCATACTCTGTCTGACCGCTCACCTCCCAACCTCTGCCTCAATCTGGAAGGCCCTCATACACTAAGGTAAAGTTAAGTACACTGAATTTAATTGATTGAAGATTAGATTTTCCTGCATTACTCCTGATATAGATATCTCTCTGTTTTCATATCTGCGATTTACCAAATGGTGAAAACTTCTGTTTAGACAGGATCTGCAGTATGTTTGCATCATCATCAACATCTTCATCTACTCGCCTACAAGTTGCTCCAAACCAATATGACTTTTATTTGTGGATGAAAGTGAGTCTTTTCACTAAGCCTTTTCTCAGAATTTCTTCTTTTATGTTCCATGGTAGAATGAAAGTCATACAAGTTTAAATTGACATGAAGGTGAGTAAAGGAACATAGAATGTTCATACTGAGTTAACTTTTCTTGTATGTTTTCTTTAAGGTATAGCTTAGGGTGAGCAGGGTAACGTGCATACACTATATCTGCATGTTTTCAAAGGTATTGCTTGTTGGCATCCAGCAATGTGTCGAGTTGTTCATGGATCAAGCACCTCATTCCTTCTGCCCTGGACCTCACACTCCTCTGACACTGAGCACCTTTACTGCCGTGGAGGACTATTTGTTTTTCCTCTGCTATGGTGTACGACTTCACACACCACATGCTGGGGCAGCAGGCATTCTACCAGCAGCAATGCACTCTAGGGTATCTTGGAGAGGGTTGACCTCTTCAGGTCAGTGAAGGAATTAAATGTGTTTCCTGGGTTCTTCTCTTAACCCTGATTTTCTATTCTTGTTTAGTTCTCCTCTTAATTTAAACGTAAGGACCTAAACAAAGCTAAATGATCAGGAGGTGGTCACTCTGTGTGTATTTGTAAGCAATTCATATGCATAAAGCCATAGTATCCCTGACACATTCCCCTAGCCCTGCAGATTCTTTCCTTACAGTCTCTCAGTCAGTGTCAAGCCCATTTCACTTCCAGTAATTCAGTGGCTGAATGTGAAATTGAATTGGAGCTGGACCCAAGCCCAATGAGTAAATAGGGAAAATGCACAACCTTCTCTCACAGTCCTACAGGCACTGCAACACCCACCCCACATATTACCAATAGTATTGCTCTCCCATCCTATCACCAAACAAAACTGAAGAATATTCTTATCGTGGTCCCTATACTTTGTACCTTGTATCATAGTGATTAAAGGTTTTAAGTAAAATTTATTGTCAGAGCACAAATACTCACAACTTCTGTGTTTGTGATCTTGGCGAGTAACTCGGTCAGGTTGTCTCCCCACAGTGAGCGGTTAGTGCTGTTAAGCTGCAGGCCACAGATAGCTGCTGCCACGCTTCCCGTTGCAATCATGGATGGAGGGTGCATGGCGAAGTTGAAATCTGAGGAAAGAGCAAGCCAAGCATTAAGATCTGTCTCATGCTCATGTTCATAAAAATGCACTTCATCAGACTTTTCTAAAGTATTTTGAATATTTTTATATTAAATAATATGAAATGAATACAAAATCTGAAATACTAATAAATAAAGCCCTTTCCATTAGGTCCGTGCACAGTCCTCTGCTAATGACTGCAGCTCAGGATAATGAGGGTTCACTTGGCTTGAAAAGAATCTGAAAAGCACCCCCACCCCCATCCCTCTCCTCCAGTCACCCTTTGCAGATCGGCCCCTTCTCTTCCAGCTCCTAAGTAAATCGTGTGCTCCCTGAAAAAAAGCCCTATAGCCTTCGGAAAGGATAGAATAAAGAGCCACAGTCCCCCTGCCAGTGCTCACTGCTGTAGGTCCTTTTTCCACGTGTGGTCACAGGCGTACATCTCAAAGACCAATAACCTTGTTAGCTTTCTCACTGTCATTCATAATGCAAATAAGACAGCTTGTGAACGGGCCTGAAGCCCAAAAAGACGACTGACTGCGAGAGGGGGAGAAAGCAGGAGGAAAAGAGAAAGAAACGAACAGCTTAGGCTGTCTGCCCCCTGCCTCATTGATTTCTGTCTTTCTTCTTTTTCTACAGCTCCCCCTCTCCCTTTTTCGGACTGTTTTTCAACACTTTTTTTTCAGACACATACCCCTAAGGTTGAATGGCACACATGCTCTAGCTTTGTTATTACAACAGCTCTGGATTTGTATCAGAGTTGCTGCTATCTTTTAGCATATTAATTGAGTGTGGCCAATGATGGAACTGGGTCTAGTGAGCAAGAGAGTGTGGCTTCATTGTCTGAACCATCACCTCATCTCATCCAATTGAGAGATGCAAAATCAAGCCCTCTCTGTGGATTCCAATTCAACCCGACAGCCAGCACAAAAGATGGGTGTTGGGGGAGGGTGTTGTTGAGTTTTAGACAGCAGGGGCGGCTGAGGGGGGCACTAAGCATCATTCTTTAGTCAGTGTCCAGACCTTCGTAAGGTTTGGGCAGAAGAAAAGACCCTCCTACCCACCTCATTCCCCCCATGCCATTCCTGTGATGGGCCACCTCTGGGCTTATGGTCCCACACTCCCTGGCAGTCTTTGCATTACCATATTGCCATATTCAATTGCAAAGCAAACTGTGTGTGATGGCTCTAAGGGTGATTATTCTTCTCTTTTCTCTTTTGGAAAAAAAAAAAATCAAAGCCGTGGGGCCTTTGATAACTGACAAGCATGCCTTTATTGCCATCTCAACATTCAAAGCCAGCCATTTTCTCATTTTGCAGCTCAGTGTTGACAAATAAATGAACTTATTATACACTCTTCCCTTTGTAGTTGATTCCGAGCCAGAGAAAATGTTCTTAAAAGAAGTTCTGGTCAAGCGGAAGAAGACAAAACCAACCACATTGCAACTCTTTGGGTCTTTTGCAGCAGGGAGAAAAGAGCATACAGTGGAAATTGTGTGCCCACACACAGCTTGCATGCGCTGAGTGGGTTGCAATCTGATTTTTCACACTCTAGACAAGACAAGTTTGTCGATGGAACAAGAGTATGCGCGTGCTAGCGGCAGAGCTGGACGCTCTGGTTTGTGAGAGTGGTAAGGGAAGAATGGCTGTATTCTACACGCCTTCATTGATATTCATGCAGAGGATAAACAGTGTATGTAGCTGAGTGGGGACGCCTGTGATGGAAGGCTCCTAGTACGTGGCGGCTGGCTGGCCTGGTATACCAGCCTCTCACCCCCTTCAATGGACCATTCTCCTGCCCTCGCCACACTGCATCCCCAGACCTGTGCCAACACAGCAAGCTCCTTGGTGGGTGCAATGTGCTGTATACGCAGTTAACTTGTAAATTAATTAAGCGTCCAGAAAGTTGAGGAACAGCCAAAGAAGTCGATGATTTGAGGGGCAATAAATCAAGTGCCAGACGTACATGCAGATGCACAGGTTTGCTTTAACAGAAAGTCTTGTTTCAAGCAGCCATGTTTGACCTGACTGATAAAGATCAAACATAAACATGAATTTGGCTCGGGCAAAATGGAAAAGTAGGTAGGGGCAAGTAATTTAGGATCTTAGGGTTTAAAAGGTAACAGAGTAAAACCTGTAAAACAAATTTTCAACTAAATGCTAATTCTTCGTTAAACCTACAACATTTTTTAATAACTCCTGGTTATGCTGTGTCTCATTATGTATTAAACAATTCTCATTAAAATAATTGGATGTCTGGGATATTTAGGTATAGCATTACTTAATCGAATTGTATTACATTAACTGCCTATTGTCATTTTTTGAAAACGATCCAATCTGCCACAAATCCTCAACTAGTAATTTTCTCATCAAAAGCTGCATGTTGGTTTGCCCTGTCAAACCATAGTAAACCAAAACAGATTAATTAAAAACAGGAACCCTCTTTGACTGTTAAAATCCTGTAACAACTTGTTTCAGTCTTGCTCCAATGCCGAGTCTTGAGCAACAGCAGTCAGGCCGGTGTGGGAGGAAACAGAGCCTCTTGAATGAGAAATGACATGAATTGGTAGATTTAATTTTCAGCCCTGCTGAACTCTCCATCAGTCACTAGTTATTTCTCTGATAAGTAAACATCTGAAAGCAAGATTATCGAATATGCCAGTGTGTCTCAGGTATTTTCATCTACTAACAATCTACAACTGCAAAGTAAAAGAGGGTGCTGGGTGTTAAACAGTAAGAATGGGGTATAATTGCATTTAATGAGCTTGTTCCTGTGCGGGCCTTCTACAGACTGCCCTCCGGAGAAATGTTTTATCGGGTGCTCCTTCTGCGCTGACCCTTACATGCCTCTGCATATGAAATGGAGGGTTGTCCCTTTTGTCTCCTTTCTTGCAGTCTCTAGCCTAGCCTTCCAGTCATTTGCATATCTCTGAAAGGCCCCTCCATATTATTAATTAATACTGAACTGGTCTACTCTGCCTGACCAAATCTCGCCGAGTGCTCTGAACGGAACTGTTTTATCAAAAGAGAAGAACCATTAAAAATTAGCTGTTGTCTTTCCACACTCTTCTCTTCCTTTCTCATTCAGATACAGGGGCCTTGATTTATGCATGTCTCAGAAAAGAAGAGGACGCGGAATTCTCTGCAAATAAAGCAAACTGTACAGAAGAAAGAAAATCAGCAGTCAAGGCATCTGCTCAGCAATTAAAATCCTTCGGATACCCCTTGAATCCCTGTTGTTAAACTAGTAACGAGACTGTGTATATAACAACACTGGGATGTTTTAAAAATCATCTGTCCATTCTGTCAAGGGCAAGAGATTCTTATCCTGTTTTCATGAATCCTGTTCATGTCAGGGCAGTTGCTCAAACCAACAGGAGAATCAAAAACTCCTATTAATATCCCCTGCTCCTGAAGTCAGATTTACTCCTGAGATTCCTGGGAAGCTGAGCAACCCCAGGGAGGAAGAGAAAAGCCAGAGGGAACAAGGGTGGTGCACTGGATCCCATTACCGCCTTTGGTGATGTTGGGTACAGGCTTGGCTGGGAGAACCAGCCCCACAAAGGCTCCTGATTATGGGAAAGTCGTCATGCCCTGGAGCATCTGGGAGGCGTGAGAAGAGGGGATAAGATATGAAAACATGTCATGCTTCACTATTTGGCTCGGCTAGAACAATACACTCCTCACGTTTTCTCACCCTCCTCTCATCTCCATGTTTGATCTCCTAAAGGTGGTCCACCTCTAAGAGCAGGAACGGTCTAACCATTGGCTCACCAGCAGACAAAAATGTCCTTAACTATACAACTGCCCTTTGAAGTGTCACTGCATTCAGGCCTAGCCACTGATACACCCGCCAAACATACCAGGCAAGCACATAAGACTTCCAGAGAAATTCTCTCCATTACACATCGCTATTTCAGTCCACATAGTTTCTCATGAATGTAATGAGACTACATCTGATAATTTGCCTGCAACAAGAACCTGAATAAAGTTGCCATTGATACTAAACCCACAGAAGTCGGCTTTAATTTCAGGTTTTGCAAAGAAAAAACGTAGATGTTTTGCAACACATCACTTATTGAAGTGATGATGCAAGACATCAACACCAACTTGACTAGGCAGTGGCACTTTATCACTAATACTTAAAACATGCATAGAAGACAAATACAAGGTGCCAAACACTTTTCTTTCATTCTGTCTTGTTTTTTTTTTCAATTTATGGACTAAACAAGAACATGGGAGGTAATGATAAACCTAATTGTGGAAAACACTTGCTACTTTCCAAAGGTATTGTACAAATGTATGTGAGAGAACAGCAGGATAGGTTCTGTGCAGCACTACACAAATCAGCAGTTAAACACTCTTTTCAGGCAATTATTTATTTATATTTATTGAATACACTACCTGTTGCACAAAGGGCGATGAAAGTCTGTACGTGTTTACGGATCAGGTCCAGCTTATCCTCAGGTAGCGGAAGTTTCCTCATAATGTGCTCAATAAAGTCATTGGGAGTGACAGCAGCTAGGTTCCACTTCAATTTGCCCAAGACAACCAGCTCCCATTCCTTTAAAAGAAGGTTTGAGGAAACAAGCAAAATCGTTACAGATTCAAACTTAAATCATTTGTGTGATCAGAATCAATTAGCAGTACCTGAGATATTCAGATCTTATAGGTTCATTCAACTGGAATGACAAATTGCATCTTCTTAAGTGGCTTTATGTCTGTATGTTTTCCTTCACTACACTGTTAAGACATTGGATGCTGGGGCTAATGTTCTTTATCGACCATTTGGACAAAAGGTCTAAAAAAATGATGTACTGGAGATAGGTACTAAATGGGTTCAAACACTGCTGTTGAACTCATCTGAATATTTATGTGAAACATTTAAGAAAGTTATGATTGCACACAATATAGCATCTGCAAAGCTCCTCCAGGACACGGTTTGGTCTTAGCTATGCAAAAATACAAGCTGAATTTCTAAAAGCTACAAGGCTAAATGCAGGAACACTTGAGTTGAAAAATTAGTGGACTGTCCAGCATTGGGGTATTTTCTGTCAAGTCAAAAGAATACACATATTTAAATGAACCTGCTTTGACCTAACTCGCAGTGATAAAGGTAAACTTAAGAGGCGAAATCATTTGACTTTGGTCAACAAGAGGACAGTATCCTGAAAATAATAAATCCCCCGTCTTGTTTGAAGTGGGGTGAGTAACTGGGGAACAAGTGACTAACTGGAGAAAACCTGCACTCGTTGGGACAGTCCATATGACTGCGCCTCGCTCAGATGGCGGTGCTCTTTAGTCATGAGATGTGGTTGCCATTGCCTTCTGAAACAAACAGTATAGGTGTTTACAGCTGCTCTAAAGCACCCACTAAAGATTAAGTTAAACATATAGCCAAAGAACACTCAAAGTGAGAAGAAATACAATGGCAGCCATCCGCTGATACATGATTTCTCCACTTCCTGAATTTCACTGGTGAGTCACTCATCCAAAAGTACAAACAGCTACATGTTCTTGTGAGTTCTTTTCTCAGGGGAGGTTCTTTATGTGAACATGAAGTCTGATGACATGTTGGAGCCACATTAACTCAATAAAATCAATAAAAATTGACTCCTGGTCCACCAAGAGGTATGATGGAATGTAAACTACAGTATGAGCAAAAACGTTCTACAAAAGAAAACCAATTGCATGCTAATGTGAAAATGAGCCTTTGGGTTCTATCTGATCTGTGAAGTTTGGGGAGTAAAAAGTAGGCTAGTATGCATTATTATTTTGGTGTTTGTTTCTTTGTTCTTAAAAAAAAGCATGGGGTTCAATCGTTTTTTTGGTTTGGACAAACTTTCTATTTATAAGGACAAATATTCTTAAAATATCTTCTGAATAAGAAAGAAAGTCAGTCAGGTTTGGAATAAAATGAAGTTGAGTTGTTGTTCACTTTTGATATTTTCATTTTTGGTTGAACTCTCCTACTGTTATTAGCTAAAAAAAAAACAACTTTGGCAACTATTGAAGGCTTAACACTACATAATAAAGATGTTACCAAGTTATTGTGGGCCTGTACTGGCCAACTCAATGTTTGGTCATATTCTTAGTACTGTTAAACCTTTATAACTGACCACAAATACCAGTTTTAATTAACTTAAGGACACAGTTTTTTTCTGTAAACTCTCAACTTAGCAATCCAGTGTCACCTCACAAGTGCTCTGAGGCCGACCCTAAAACTCAATGACACTCTTGCAACACAGCCTCTATGCAGGAGCCCACTTCCTTCTAAGTACTCTAGCCGTACCTACAGGCTGCGGTTTCATTTACAAGAACTTCTTGCCAGCTAACGAGGACAAAAATGAAGATGTGACTGTAACAGCTGATCTTCGGCTTCCTGCATCTGTTGGACTTTGCAGACCAGCAGAAGCTCCAACAACAACAAAGATATAACAAAAGGTCAGGCTGAACATTGAAAAACAAGGTTACCCACACTCGCAATTTGCTGAGGACTCATAAATGAAAAATTATTTTTATCTTTGGCTTGAACTGCCCATTTCCGCCAGAAAGACACTGATGAGCCAGTAGTGTCAAGAAACAAGTGTAGGCGTAACATTCAAAAGTTTTCATACCACATTGTACTGTATTTCCCCTTCACAAAATGAATGAGTAATGAAAAATAACCAGCATATTTTGTCTTTGTCCACAGAAATTCTATTAAGACGTTACTCATATAGTTAACAGTTTATATGTATATGTATATGTATATATATATAATATATATATATATATATATATATGGAAAGAAGCTGAATAATTAGTTGATTAGACAATGAAAAGTAGTCATCTCTCAATTGACAGAGTCTTAAAATCACTGTACTTCTGCAACACTTTCACTATTCATCCAATATATACAGGTGGAACAAGACTTCATACCCTGATGTAGCTGTGAGTTGAATAGTTACCACTAGATGGCGTAATAGCTCTGTCATGCATGGACTCTCTAATACCCTTGAGTTAATATTTTAATGTTTGTGGAGAACATCCATCAGTCGGTAGAATATTTAGTCAAACAGAACCTAGTTTTAGACTACTTTTAATTCTTACGGCATTGATTTGTAAACATACACACTATTAAAAATTCCAGCATGTATTAGGTATAGAAATATCTGCATAACCTGAAATTTTATTTTAAGTGGAATGACTAGCCTGCTGAACAGCAGTAGGCTATTTACTCCAATGTAAACAAATAAACACTTAGCAACAGAGGGAAATTGTGAATAAGGTAAGTTGCCAGTTTTCTGGCAGTCACTAGAGATAAGTTAGTAGGTTTCTGTATGCAAAGTTTATTTGGTGCTTACCAGCAGTTCCTGCGGTCTGATTGAGTTATCAGTGTAGATGCACAGCTTCTCTGCAGTTAATGGACGCGTCTCTTTCAATTTAGACGCAAGAAACATGCACACTGCGCCGAGCAACTGCAAGTTACATTTTCTTGTTGGTACCACCGCTAAAAATCGGTCCAAGTAGTTCATAGCCAGTGGAAAAACTTCTTCCTCGCATTTCTGTTCCTCGCAGACCTGGAAAGGGCAGGGCATAACTTAATAAGTTCAGAGGAAAAGATGCACGTGGCGCATCAAAATTAGTCTAATTTATAAGACTCGCAACGACTATTTATGCATCAAATAATTACGACGATTAAACGAAATACGTAGAATTGTCCATCAGTTGCATAGATAACAGGTTGTAAATCGTCACGGTAACATTACACATTGATTCCAAAGAAAAGTGCAGTTTTTGTCTTACGTTGTTATAAATGCATACATTTAATGGATTAAAATGGGATTCAAACATATTTGTCAATAGACTCACATTCCTTTGGTTCATTCAGTAAGAAATGAATTCAAGTCACAATCGCCCGAGCCAAAAAACACCCATGCAACACAGTACGGGATCTGTTTTTTTAATTCGTCATATTTTCATAAAATATTTAAAAATCGAAATAAATTCTCTAGATCTATTATTCATACATCTAAATATTCACCAACCCTTTTTACATCATTCCCGACAATTGACAAGCAATCACATCGATGTTTTATATGATTAAAACACGATTTTTTAAACGAAGTAGCATGCGGTCTTAGAAGAGTGCGTCACCACCGGACCGAAATATATTTTTCAAAAATTTTTATAAATTCTCCTGCTCGATTCACCTGACAATTTAAATAATGAAAATAAAGCTAAGGTCCTCCTCTAACGTTTCCAACATTCAGAGACTAGAAATATGAAGGATTCTGACAAAAACCGAACTTAAATCCAAGGCTATAGACTTCGATCAGCATGGGTTAAGAAGCTGTGCGGGCCCTCGCCCCTTCCGCAACCATATATTTCAAAAAATTGTACAAAATTATAGAAACGCAATTCCAAATATATTCAACCATGAATATGTACCTTAAACGCTCATTTATCAAGTCGTGTACATGCAAAGAGCTGTTATGGTCATTTTGTTGCGATAAAGTTGTTGTGAAAGAAAAAACAACATGGCGATGGTTGGATGTAGCACAGCGGCAAGCATTGAAGTGCATACGTGTGCATGGAAATATTTATCCAAAAAATAAATAAATAACATTAAGCACGATTCTGTCCTCTGTGTTAACGGTACCGAAAACTTTAAGAAATCGGCGCTTATGATCACTGACATAAGTCGATATCCTCCACCCCCCTGCAAATCTAACCGTGAACTTGGTCCAAAATCAGCGCTTATGACTGCAATAAAATAAATAGCCCGACAAAATCGGATCTGCCATGTCGGAAATATTAAAGAAGCTCCTTTACTTGCATTCCACAATGCTTACTTGACAGAATAAAGGAGAAAACACTTTGCTAGACGTTTTGAAGATACTGTGTAAGCACGGAAATGATCGGATATGAGCACAAACCTCCAACATCCAAGTTGCCACCATCCTCCGCATAAAGGGCTGAATATCTTTCTGAACGCATTTAAAATAAGAACACTGGGGAAGAAACCTCTCTTCGATGGTCAACAAGCTTTGTAGTACCCTGTCATCATACAGAAGATTCGGGTCAGGACGGGCTCTTATAATGGTGTCCATCTCGAGACAAAGCAGTTCCATGATTGTTACAGTCCTTTTCGATCTCAAATAAGCATACAAACAGTCGAATACAATGGTTGCGAAATGTCAAAACGAGCAGAAAAGACTTCTCGGGCACATAAAACCAGTCTACAAGGCTGTCCAGGTTGGTCCTGATCCTTTTGCAAACTTTTCTCCACTAGTCTCTTTCTGTGCTCTGATCCTCTCGCTGAAACATTTGAGGTTTGCAGATGTAAGGCTGTGACGCAAGCCTCATCTTATTATTGGCCAGACGCATGCATGCTCGGTCTTCCTCTTCTTTTCCAGCCCTCTTTGCTCTGGTTATCAATAGCTAGCCCCCACAAGATGGTCAAGAATTGCAATATTGACTGAAATATTTATGGATCATGCAAGATGTTCATCCTTAGTAAACTCACCCATCCACTTAATGACGCATAAACATAAACACAGTGCAACATTCAACTTATAGTAGTCTATCTCAAAGTGTTCTAAAAAAAATTGGCTAGGGGTTGATATGATATTATTTCGCATCAAATAGTATGTATATCATATGCCCAGCTGAGCAATTGCTACAGTTGTGCAAAGCAGATATGTGCACAAATTAGACAAATAATCAGTCGAAAACCTTTCTTTTTGACTTTAAGGACACTAAAACACCACTTCGTCATCACAAAGTCGAAATAGCTATCTTTGTGAAGCTGCAAAGCCTGTGGTCAACGAGATAGCTTTCTAGGAAATGCAGCGAAAGCATGAAGCAACGCTCACTCGTCAGAGATAGCAGCTGAAGGATAGTTATTCTCTCGAGCTGCCCCCAGTGTATTATATAAAGCATTATATCGTCTCTATTCAGGAAGAAAAAGCCAAGCCCCAAAAGGAGATGTGCGCGTTCCAAAAATGTGATCTGCTGTGCAGGTGAAGGGTATCAACATTCATAACGCACAAGCTCGTGCAGAACATCAAGTTAAGCAGTTAAGCAGTTCAACATGTCGCATGACAAGGAAATCGGAATTAAATAGTGCCAATGTGTCTTCAGAGACCTTCAAGAGAACATCTATAGTGAGTTATTGATCACGGTGCGTCTGGAGGTTCTCCAGCCTCTAACAGGGATTCTGAAGAACTCAACAGACCGCAGCTACGTAGCTACTTTTGCAACAGTTGCATCGTTTCAACACTTTTAAATGTGATAGGAAATGTCTCTTTAAAACTTTTTTTTCTCGCTGTAGAGTGTTTCCTCCCCCTTCTGTCAATTTGCATAGCCAATAGTTCTGCTGCGCGCGACTCAGGCATTCGGATTGTTACTGGGCAGACTTTGTCTGTGGAAGTTCAACTTCTAAAGTGCCAGGAAGAACCTAATTATTTTGCCGATCACCTGATGAACATTTCTACTTCTTAGAGTATGCCGCGTGCAGATGTCATTAATACATTTTTACAAGTGTAGAAGAGCAACAGCAATATCCGCAGCCCTCAAGAGTGATGCTTGGCTACTCAAGAAATGTTCATTATAAGCTAAAGACCATATCCTATAAGATAAACTGATACAGATGATAAAGGCATTACAATTTATGCGTAAAGGGCAAAACAATGCAATTAAAATATGTTCTATTATTTTCAAAGTTAGCCTGCTTATGAGTCTATATTTTGAATATATAACTTAACCCTTATGAATTTAAATGAACAGAGCATGCATAAATGATTTCTATCAGCGACAGCATGGAATTTAGGGATAATTAAGCTATTCCAATTATCTAAATGCCTAAACAGCTAGTCATTTCATTTCCTTGTTAAAACATGCGCGTTATTTAAACTGCACACGCAGCCGACACGTGAAATGTCGGTAATGCAGAGGGCATCATCATGAGTGGGTTTCAAACATCTAAATGCAGCATTAATGGCTTCAAACAATGGGCACTACGAGTCATAATAACATCAAGGATGCGTCTTTTTTCTTTTTAACAACAGTAAAATCGTTCCTTTTCCAGCGCATTAAAAACCCTTATTCAAATGTTCTTTTTAAATAAAACACTAGCCTACTTAAACATTCATTATAAGAACGTTTTATTTATTTATTTAAACGTACCTTTTTATACAAACGTCACATGGAATTTGCTTTTATAGGATTTCTTTGCCTATAAATATCCCTCTATATCAGCAATGTTTCGAACCCCCCGTTCTGTGACGTGTATTTCAAACCTTCATCTTTAAATCAATGCCTATAGCTATACTTTGAGCTCATTTCAAGACATTCAAGAAGCCAAACATTTTTTATAATTTTTTTTTTTTCTATAATATGAGCATGTTTTAAACCTCGTGATATATCTATTACAGTAAACAAACAAATCTCTTACATATATATATATATATATAAATATATACCCTGTCCAAAAGACACGACAGAGCATCACACCCCACTCAAATAAACGTAAAAAAAAAACCTCCGGTCTCATTCTAATGCATGTCTGTGGTTTACGCCTCTATATTCTAACCTGACCGTGCTGTTTTTTCGCGGAAAAAACTGACGTCACACAAACGCAGCTCTTTGGGCTACCCAGCTCACGCTATTTCCCGGATGCCTGCAATTAACGCGATATCCGTGTAGACACACCCCATTAAAGTTTGCCAGACACTCCAAATATCATAGCTGATTTTACATTTTAGTTTTTTTTTTTTTTACACATTTGGAACTTACAGAGCTTAAATTTTAGGTTTCCTTAAATCAAGGAAGTCTTTCTGTGTGGCCATTAACAAACAATAAGAAAACTATTAACAAAGCAAACTCTAAAATAATGACAGTTGTATTCCTCACATTGAAGGTGTAATGATACGATTAAATATGTATATCTGATTGTATAAAATAAATATAATATACATTTCATCATTCATTCACATAAAAAAAGTATCCTATTAACATGAAAATAAAAAACTAATGCTAAGACACAAATATTTACAATCATCTCTTCAGATATGAATTAAACTCAGATATTAGCCTTAAGCATTATGACAATTATTCTCACTTCCTTCACGTGAAACCATTGTTGCAAAAAAGACACAATTACTAAGAAATAATTCTAGATTACTATGTTTGCAAAGCCAAAGAAACTGATTTTAAAAATTAATGTACAAGCCACAACTAAATTATTCAATTTGTCTAAAAAAAACATTTTTATGATTTTTATGATATCTTTCTGTAAACACGTTTATAACATGTTTGTTTATTATTATCAAACATAAATTAATGAAACGATATTTGTGCAAACTAATGTTACAAATATAATTGTACACTTTTGTAAGGTACCATATTATTTACAAACATATTCCCCATCTTCAGTTAATGCGGTTTTATTTAATTTCAGAATCTTTTTACTTGCAATTACAAACATCTCTTTATTTGTATTATTGTTTCATTTTGATTAACTGAACAACTGAGCAAGAAAACTGTTTTATAAGGTTCATCATCATTAATTACAATTTTTGTATATTAAATTACTACAAATATGATAAAAATTCCTTATTTCTCTGAACAAAGTAAATTCATCATATCATATATATTTTGGATTTAACAGGTAAACACTAAACAGGCTTGAATGCATTTTTAACAAAAATTATGAAGCGGCAAAAGTGTTTACTATTAACAAAATTAATTATATTTAAATTAGTTAAAAGGCACAGAGAGAGAATAACAAGATTTCTCACAGTTATAATGTTGTGGTTGAGCAACTGCAGATGTCCTTACTGAATAAAAACAAGAGCACTTAGCCATCACAAAAATATTTGATATGCTTCATTAATTGACATAGTTTACAATTACTGTAAATGGCAACTACTGGTTGAAACTGCTGTTGACAAATTGCTCCATCTTTCTTTGTACAAAAAAAATATATATATAGATTACACAGAAATGAAAATAAAACTCTCTCCATTAAAAGATTAACACATCTTTAAATGATCTTACCTTTATTTTCTCCAGCATAAAACCTGCTTCCAGATTCATCCAAATGTTAAGAATTTAAAAAAGGCTATTTATTTTATGGTTTTAAATGTCTGAGTGGTTAAGTAAAAAGATATGTGTAAATATTGAATAAAAAAGTATAATGATTCTCAGTTAGTTCCTCTATATGACTTTTTATTACCTATTAATTTGACCTAATCTGTAAAATGTTTTATGCTGCCTAACGCGTTAATTATGATACCACAGCCTCACAAAACTCACTTTTATCTCATTACTTTCACTGAAATGAACAAAGTCTTATTGTTGACTGGAAACTTTGTTGTTTAGTCAAATAAAGGTAGTGTCCAGTTTGAGAGATGCAGAGAAATTGTTGACACACTGGTAAGGACGTTGTAACACTGCTTCTCAGTTTTATCTTATTTATTAGCACAAACCCACAACAGGTGCAGCAAACTGTATAGAGCAGCAGTCACAAAATAGCTTCAGGCATATCTCCTATTAGAAAAAAAAGACTTTCATAGCTTCACTTAAAAAAGAAATAATTACTGGAGGAATCTTCATTATTTTTTACCACAGACATCAAAAGCCAACCTGGACAATGTGATGACAGACATTTTCTTCAGACATAGTCTGTCTGGCCTAAATTGACAATGTAGATCTCTGTGAAAAGCCCCTCGCCAGCATTGCAGCATTCATCCTCCCGACCCGCCTGAATCCTCATATAAATATCACAGACAACTGTCAAAACTGACAGACCCTCCTCTCCATAAGTGCATGCAAATGTTATTGTTTCCTAGATACCTCTTACAGGTACTGCCTTTTCTTTAACACAGCAGCACATTTTATGTTGGACAGCACAGCTACTGCTGTCTTCCTTTCCCCTGTGCCTCTCATATCACAAGCCCTTGAGTTTGTCACTCATGCAACAGCTGCTAGCTGATACTTTACCATTCCAGTGCCCAAATTTCCCTCTCCCTCCAAGCAAAGAACCCACACAGAGAAACAAAAGCCTTGTTGGAGAATGCAAGGACATTTCGGGGGCAGGTTATGTCCCTCAAGAATTCGTCAGCACAAAAAATGCCATCCAGACTTTGCATGGCTGACCCTTCCATTACTGGGAAAACATCATGAGAAGTTCCATCTGGGAGCAAAGCATGCTTCAGCTTTGTCAACAATGTAGCAGTCGAGATCAAATGCGCTTTGAGCAGAAACCCTGCTTTTTCTTTCCTCTAGATTGAAACTGTATTCATTTTGGTTTTTTGCACTGAATCTTGTTGCTTTTTCTATCAGCTGAAAACCACCTGCAGCAAACAAGTGCGCAAGACTTCTTACTGCACTCATCTAAACGTGAGCTTTGCAGTTCTGTTTTAATCCTGTCATGTTCTCCTGCAATCCCACACTCACACCTGCACTGAACGCACAAGGCATCTTGAGATGGGTTTGCACCTTGGTTGCCCTAGTCACCTAGTTGTGTTCTTGGATAAGAACCTGTGGCTCCCTGGTAAATAAGGTGAGGTTGAAGCATAGATGTGAGAGAGATCATCTGCAAATTCTCACGTTCAATATACCTCAGGTGTCACCTCATTTAGGGTTTTCGGTAATAGTGCTAACCATACGCATCTTAAAAAACACGTCTGAATTATAACTGATTGAGAGGGACATATAACTGTCACACATTCATCTTAAAGGATAATTCTTCCAAAAATGATTTCTTCCATATAATCATTCACTCATTCTCATGTCCTTTCAAACCTCACTGACTTTCTTTCTTCTGTGTAACACAAAGAAAATATTCTGAAGACTGTGCTGTTAACCCTTTTCCATTCAATTACACTGAATTGGGGAATAAACATTTAAAACTCAAAAATGACTAGAAAGCATCGTAAAAGTGGTCAATATGCATGTATATACAGTATGTCTTATGGAGTTTTATGATAGCTTCATGTAAGAATCAGAACAATGTTATTTTTCACTTTATTCAAATATGTAAAATTTCGAGGGCATCAAGGCATTAAGACCTTTATTCATCTTCGGAACACAAATTAAGATATCTTTTATGAAATCTGTGAGCTCTCTGACCATGCATAGACATCAGTGCAACTGACACATTGAAGGTCCAGAAAAGTAGTAAGGACATTGTTAAAATAGTCAACGTGACATCAGTGGTTCAACTGTAATTGTAGGAAGCTACAAGAATACATTTTGTGGTACTGTCATAAAAGCACATCCATGACCGCTAACCTGATTTCGCCAAGTGCAACATGTCCCTGGGTCAACACTGTAGTTAACCGATCAGATTTGAAGAAGCACTTTACAGTTTTTGTGAAGTTTACGTTTACAGTCAGTGTTTGTTGCTTGTACATCAGTGTCAGTCATCTATCATTTTCGTCTGATTTTAGGCATTACTCATGGGTAAGCTTAGGTTTAGGTGTAGAGATATGATCAAGACTACATTTTTTGCATTAAAACGTTGTTCCAGGGTCAACAAAATATGTTGTCCTAGGCACACATAGCAAAATCAAGACGTGCCATCAACGACTGACACAGAAATTGCTCAATAAAGTTGCTATTTTTTTATTTCTTTGCACACAAAAAGTATTCTTGTAGCTTCGTAAATTACAGTTGAATAACTGATATCACATGGACTATTTTGATGATGATTTAGTTGTGTTGTAGATACTGTCTATGGAGGTCAGAAAGCTTGATTTCATCAAAAGTATACAACCCAGATTTAGGCAATGCATGTTTCGCAGCAGTGACACGTCCAGGGAATGGTGATCAAACGTGGGTTTAATATGTCACCCTGGCGATACGACCCTGTTACATTGTCTTTCTGTGGTTCATAATTCAAATATGTGACCCTGGACCACAAAACCAGTCTAAAGTCGCTGGGGTATATTTGTAGCAAAAGCCAAAAATATATAGTATGGGTCAAAATTATGGATTTTTCTTTTTTGTCAAAAATCCTTAAGATAGTAAGTAAAGATCATGTTCCATGAATGTTAAACTTATTAAAACTTATTTTTGATTATTAATATGCATTGCAAAGATCAACATTTGAACAACTTTAAAAGTGATTTCCTCAGCATTTAGAAATTTCTGTAACCTCAGATTTCCGATTTTCATATAGTTGTATTTCGGTCAAATATTGCCCTATCATAGCGAACAATATATCAATTGGAAGCTTATTTATTCAGCTTTCAAATCATCCATAAAGGTCAATTTCAGAAAATTAACACTTATGACTGGTTTTGTTGTCCAGGGTCACATATCTGATTAGTGTCGCTAAAAGTTAATGCTTTATCATGTTGGAAACATCCCCTAAACCAAACCCAACCCTAAACCTACACGATAGTGTTAACAAATGGCATAAAATAGTGACATAAAAGTGACATTTCACGTGGTTCGTACCATAGCTCTTTATCACCTTAGTGAATCACCATATCATGTGGACGACTGAGCAAACCTACTAAGTGAAACTCATGCATATAAAGCTGGATGTGTGATGCTATCCTCCAAGTGCATGAGTTTTTTTAAATGTTGGAGCAAAATGATTTCAATTTCATAAAAACTATGGACTTGCAAACCATACTTTGTATCAAAAAGGAATAAAAGTTGTGAGGGGTTTTATTGCCTCTAGTTGTTCATTTCAACTGGAAACTGCAGAGATTCGTATGTATAAGTACGTTTTGCAGAAATGTATGTAGGGGTACGTATTTCCAATAAGCCTATGTTGAAAATATCTTGTATTGTGTTCGAAAGATGAACAAAGACCTTACGGGTTTGGAATGACATAAGGATGAGTAATTAATGACAGATTTTTAATTTTTGGGTCGACCATTCCTTTGTTTTATTGAGGGAGAAAAAGATACAGATTTGGAATGACATGAGGGGGAGTAAAGAAATGTTCTTTTTTGGGTGAACTGCTCCTTTAATGTAACTAAAGGATCTTAAAGGTTTAGTGATAGGCCCCCCATTTAGGCCTCTAGCCCTCCAGCAAGGGGCATTACAAATCAAACAGCCCTCCATCATGATTACCCTACCACACATGAATTCACAGTATAGCCCCACACTCGAGTCAGCCTGCAATAATCTGATCCTTTTGGGAAATTCTAGTGTCGGGTATAATTTATGATCCGTATCTTTCAAGTTCCCCCTGCCCCGCTGCTAGCGTCAAATCCCCGGCAGCCACCGTGTGTGTGTTCGCAACATGTGTCGCTTGCTATCTCGCTCGCTGAGGCACACAAAGGTAAAGGGAAGCTTAACATCCTGGGAAAATCTCAAAAAGAGTGAAATTACCTTGATCCAAAGATTCCTGCCGCATACCAGCTCGATGAACCCATAACACACCACGCCACAGTAGAACAGCTGAGAGAGATAAAGGGCAGTACAGAGCACGACAGAGTGCAATAAAAGAACCAAATACTGAAATAAACATTAAGATGACTATAAACAGGCTTTGGAGTATCGTGAAAACCATATTCTTGACCAGATCACCCAAAACAGGAGTCATGAACAGAATTGATCAATGTGGGACGTCAATGGTGATCCAGGTGCACCTCCCCACAGGACAGACCCATGATTCTGTTTGGGTTTATTTAAGAAGGGTGGAGGTTGTTTTGGCTGGGATGCTATTGTGTGAACTTAATACTTGGGGGAAATTTTCAGGGATTTGTGGAACTGCACCTTTTAAATGTCAGACACAATATTGTTGGATGTTGCACTCTTTTAGTTGGGCGAGTCTGAATCTCCTGGGTTTTTAATTCTGCACTCTTTCAACTTAGGCTTTATGATGCTGGTTGTTCATACCTTGTTAACCTACAATGAAGCTTAGTTCTTGTTACACTTTCAAAGTAGAAGACAGAAGACAGTATGACAGGTTATTTACCTCCACTCCCTAAAATCAAAGATAAACCTGGACTAATGAAAGTGTTATCAGTCTTAGAAATAAATCCAACACAGTCTCACGACCAATTCAAGGTGGCAAATTTGTGTTAATTTGTACAAATTCGTATGACCTCACTACCATTTTGTATGATTTGTCTAAACCCCAGTGACGGGTAGGTTTAGGGGCGGGTTGGATGTACTGTAGGTCATTCGTACAAATTTATACAAATTCAACTTGTGAAATACATACGATTTAGCAAAAACTGTATGAATTTGTATGAATTAGCCACCTCGTAAAATATGTATGAATTGCCGTGAGATCAGGCTCAATAAATAAGGAGAGAGACTAAAATAGCTAAAGAGCATGTTTAGAGTAACCTCAATCTATGAAAAGAGAATGTGTATGTCAGGGTTACTCCACCACAAAATGAAAATTCATCAATCACTTTCCCCCATGTTGTTCCAAACCTGTAAAAGCCTTGTTCCTCTTCGGAACACAATTTAGGATATTTTTTATAAAAGATGGAAGGCTTGTGACTGTCCCATTGACTGCCAAACAATTACGACTGTCAAGGTGCAGAAGACATGGCACGGTGCCGAATCTTTGAACAAATTCGTTATGTACCTATTAGAACGCTTTTTTTTTAAATTCTCCTATAAAATATTAATCTTATAATAATATTTATACATAATCTATTACCTGTTAAGGCTTATATTGATCATTTTGTTTAAAATGAACGCCAATGACAGATGATCATGCACTATGCACAGGCTTAGGAGTGAGGGAAAAATTTAAATATTAAAAAAAAATAAACATTTACGAAATTCTTAACATTCTTTGAGTAACAGTGCAAACTATGAAATGTATTCCAAAGAAAAGTTATGGAGAGCAAAAATGATATTAAATTGATTACTGTTTAAATAAAGACAGGGTATGTTTCCTTAAGTTGCCATGCAACTTGACAAAACATATCAAAGCTCTGAGTCACTACATTTGCTGCGGCCTATTCACTTATCTGAATAATGCATTGATAAAATTAAATCTATTTAATCGGACCATGGCAGTCAAACATTTATGAGGCAACAGCCCACATAGAAACATTTAAAATTGACAGCACACTTGTGGTCATAAGCTAAATTTTAGAAATGTGGCGTGATGGATTGCTCTGCACTGAGCAGAAAATGAAAATGATGAAACAAACTGAGAGCAGGGCAAACTAGGTTTTCAAGTCATTTAGAGAAAAGTTGTTTCTCAAGCTGAATGCACCTGTTTGCTGAGTACCACTCTGTGAACAATTATCAGCTCTATCATAACCTCAACATCTTGCTGAGCTCTTGCATGACAAAATGCTTGACTGTTTGTAAGCAAGAAATATATTCTTAAATATTTTCCAATAATGGTGACAATCTTGTGCTTAAAATGAGTACAACACACAGACATAAACACACAACTTTATCAGATCTAAGTGGGTTCTATTCTGGCTTTTAACTGTTTGTTGTGATTGGAGTAATTCCAAGCCATTTGAGATATTTATCAAATGATACCTTATTCAAAGGGATTTGGTTCTGAATTTCCTTTTTCCGTTTCCTGAAAACATTCCCTACGCGTTGCCGAAAGCAGATGCAGATGTAGAGTGTGTTCTGCATGGGATGTTCACACCTGCTTAAACTTGATAAAACTGACTCTTCATAATTGAAATAATGAACAATACATTTTCACCTCAACCATGAGGATTCACAATAAAAATAAAAAATAAAAAAACATTTCACACACACAGACACACACACACAAATATATATATATATATTAAACATAGTCCCAAATGTTTACCTGATTTCATACAGAAGAACATTCAGAGTTTCTGAATTTATTTTAGGAAATTCTAGAGATTTTGCTGGGGGGAAATTCAATAAAACCCAGATTTGTTACAAAAACATATATGCATGTGTCCATTCATTGCTACCAACGTTAATGATAACATTATATTATAGACATAATTAACTTTTCATTTACTACAGTATATAAACTATGCTTATGATATACAGAACTTACACAATCATGCATCGCTGCATTATAATGCAACAAAGACACATTTTTATTCACTATATATATTTTGTCACTTTATTGCAAGAGTTAAAAAAAAGTTTACTTTATGCAAATAAGCAGCAACATGATGCATTAATTACCAGTAAGTTTGCACACTGTGCATCCTGCAAAAATACAGCAATGTGACAACCTCTATTAATACATCTGGTCCTACTTTATAGTTCACCAGAAAAAGAAAATTTCCCCTTACTTATTTACCCCCAAGCCATCTTAGATATATAACTTACTTCATCATCATCATCATCATCATGTGATTTATGGAGCTTCAAAACAATAGCTACTATCCACCACCATTAACAAGCTTGGAAGAGCCAGGATATTTATAGCTCTAATGTTTGTGTAACTGTAACAACCCTCAGAATGGTATGTGTTACTGTGCATTCACACCGCTGGCGGCGAGAGCGTCGCGTCTTGGACGGCGAGAGCGTCAAGGAGAGTTGAAATCAGGTGAACTTTATAGTAATGAGCTATGAGGCGGTTCGGCGGCAACCAATTGAAATGTAGAAGTCCACCGCTTTAGCAGGTACCAGATAACGCAGTTCTATAAACTTTGGTTCCGACCCTATTAATTCTATTAGTTATTAGCACCATATGCACAATACTATTTATAGGCAACATTTTCCCTCTAGAACGCTTGTTTTTCCAATGGGAATGCAATTGATTTGCTTAAAATAACACTGATTTGACCAATTGCATTAACCCCGCCGGCGGCGGTGGGAACGCACAGTAAGTACAAATGTGTAACAGGACATTGGTAACAACACTTTTTGGTAGTGAAAGTAGAAATGTATTAGGGGAGCAACGGATCGCGGTTGATCCGTGATCCATACGGATCACGACCCACGGTTCGGATCACACGTGATCCGCGGATTAACTCATTTTTTAAACTTTTAGATTAATAAAAAAAATTGTAACAACTGCAGATAAAACACAGTGTTTTTCTGCTGATATTGCTTAAATAATAAATAATTAATTACACAGAAGTCGTGTTTACGTCAGCGGAACATGTGACTCAGTCAACAACGATGGCTAGCGGCGGAAGATTTAAGTGAAGATTTAGCAAATAATAATCAAAGAAACTAATTTTTAGTGTACTTTTTTTGGAATCAGAGGTTAACTGAAACGTATATAAATACTGTTCAAAGTTATTGAACATTTTAAGAATGGAACGCAAGTTTTTAGAAATGAAAGTGTATAATGCGTGCAGACATTCACACAAAAACTAGTGGATCGTTAAAAGTATCACTGAAAGAATTTGTTCTTTTTGTTTTAGTGCTTCTTAGAATGTCCCTTTATTTTCTTCACAAGGCTGTCATAGAGTTGAGATAAAAACCATCTAACCTTTCACATAAACACAAGGGTCTGACATGTCCTTATACACTGAGAGAGAAAGAAAGAGAGAGAGAGAGCTCTATAGGTTTTTGACTGACTCCTTCGCTTAGCCTGACATCTGTAAGTGTAAAAATAACACATTTCAGTCAACAAACCATTACAGACATTTGAACTCGACATTGATTGTTTACTTGACAATGATTCCTTTAATTGTAATATCATACAACACAGGAAATGTGGAGACCGCGCTGCAATATGACACTTTCCTGACAGCGTTCGCTGAAGAATGCTATCCTTTGATGCCTAGAGAACATATCCACCTATCTATCCACCGAAAAAAAGCAACACAGAATGAGTTTCATGTAATCGTTTCAGAGGTCATGTGATCAGGGCTCACTCCTATTTTTGATCAATAACTGCGTTTTTAAATATCTCACGGCCGGGATGCGATATTCCAGGCATGCCACTGCGTAAACAGATCAATGAGCTTCACATTGAACCCATCCGGCATTCTGTTTTCAAATACAATTAAACTGTCTTATTCAGCACAGTCAGAGACACTGAACACACAGCCATGCATTGACTTGTGTTTTATCAAAGGGAAGTCCAACAGAAGGGCTTTAGGGTTGAAGAGGAAGGGTGTTCCAGCATTAGATGTATCACTCAACTTTGTTGTTTAAACCTCCTGACCTCTGATGGCATTGGAATATGGTTGGATTTTCAATTATCAAGTCAGTATGCCTGCTAAACTGTGACCCTTGTGCTAAAACAATCAAGTTCTTTTGCTATACCACGTAACCCTTAATCGCATGACATGATGATAAATAAATAGCAAATAATCACATATAGACATGTCGATGTTTGCTGAGAAAAGCATTAGCCTATTATTGTTGTTGGCTCAAAATCCATTTAGCAGCCTAGAATACAGTCCGTTCACAAAGAATGTGTTCTTATTCCATCTATCTCTTTTTTCTACTAATGGTTGATCTTGTAAACATTTGGTAGACGGATGTATTAGACCTCTGCTTCACATCTTATTGTTTTATCAAATGTTTTTTTTTTTTTTGCATGTTTAGGAGATTATTATTGTGAAAACTTAATGGGGTTACCCTGCTGAAAAAAACCAGCATCTGGTTAAGTATGTTTTAAAGCTGGGATGCGGGTTTATGCTGGTCTGTTGGGAGTCCTTTGCTGGTTTAAGCTGGTCATTTGCCGGTCCTAGACCAGCAAAAGACCATTATAATCCAGCAAAGGTCCATCTTAAGCTAGCTCAAACCAGCATTCCAGCTTCAAAATATACCTAGCTAGCATATGCTGTTTTTTTCAGCAGAAAATGTTATATTCTTTGGATAATGAGCTGTTACCCAAGCCTTCTCTATACTTTTTGCTTCCCGTCATGTCAATCTGAATTGTTAATTCTTTAGATCTTTTATTTTAAAACGTCCTTAATTTTATTGGATAATAGGAATTTGGAAAATGGGGGTAAATATCATTATTAAATAGTTTTGTTTTTTTGGTTTCCTTGGACACAATTATTTGCACCCCTAGAAATTCTTATAAGTAAAATATCTCTAAAGTGTATTCCCATTCTTATTCACAATTTTAAGCACTCCAGGGATATTATGAACATAAAATTATTCAGCTATGGCTTCCAGTTTCACCGGAATATAAATAGAAGTGAAAACAAAGCCCAACCTTAATCATCCATCACAATGAGAAAAACCAAAGAATATATTGCTGATGTGCCGCAAAAAATAATTGAGCTTGACAAAATGACGGAGTAGCTTTACGAAAAGAGCTACAGTAGAGCTGGTTTCCACCATGAGGGCAATAATTATGAATTTCCAATCAACATAAAATGCTACAAAACTGCCTGGAAGAGGATGTTGTCTGTATCCTCTAAGGATGCACCAATAATCACCGGCCAATATGAAATGCACGTTTTATCAGTAAAGACGGTCCTGTAATCAGCGTTAAAACCATCTGATGCTTGATTTAACATTGAGCTGTATATACTACACACAGCCGTTGTTCACTGAGGAACAAATCCACGCTGATTATGAATATGGTGTTGTGCAGCCCGTCAATGAAGAGTGTGTAGTATGTATGGCTCAATGTGAAATCACGCACTGGATGGATTTAACCACTGAGTACAGGACCGGCTTTACTGACAAAATGCGCATTACATATTTGCCAATGATTATCGGTGCATTCCAAGTATCCTCCTAATGCACTGTGAGAAGGAGAATTTGACTGGCCAAAGACTTTCAAAGGACCTAAGCTGGAGAACTGCAGAAAATTGTTAAGTCTCAGGGTCAGAAAACCTTTAATAAAATTGTCAAACAGTACAGTACCTACATCACCACATGTTGTTTGGGAGGGTTTTAAGAAAAATTGTCCTAGCTCATCTGAAAACAAACTCCTGCATCTTTAATTATTTGATATGTTTGGAACTTTAAAATGGGACTGGCTTGAGATGAAACAGATGAAACAAAAAAATATATATTTTTTAAGCAGCAAACATTCAAGATGGGTGTCACGATGTGGTCTCGCTTCACAGGCGCTCCATAATAAATGTAGGAGGGTGGTGAAGTGGAGGCGGAACAGTTCTTAAGAGCAAGGGGAGGGATGGCTGGGTGCCCTGGAGGCTGGATGGGTAGAGTCTCTGAAGGCCTCCAGGGCTTAACAGGGCTCCCCAGACGCCACTGGGGATCTGGACCCTTAGGCGGCCTTGGCGGATCTGGACCCTTAGGTGGCCACGGCGGATCAGGACCCACTACATCTACCCCCAGCCCCCTGGCTAGGACCCGACATTTGTGGATTGGGCACCACTGGGACTTCAAACGGCACTTCTGGCCATGACTCGGACACCGAACCTTCATACGGCTCCTCTGACTGTAATTCAGGGCTAGGACCCGACCGTATAGCAAGTTAATAAAACTTTGACACATAGTCCTTGAATGGTGGATCTCGGAGGATCAGTGCAGCGTGATCTGCAACGAACGCCATTTCTTCCATGGTCGGTCATTCTGTCACGATGTGGTCTCGCTTCTCAGCAGCAAAGTAAAACAGGAAGACGTGAAAAATGTAATGACAAAAACACAGGATACAAGGAGGTTGACGAAAACGCAAAGACTACAATCATTAACAAACAAACAACGACCGACACTGAATGAAACACAGATCATGATTTAAATACAAAACTAATCAAGAAATACAGTAATACAGAATACACAACTGAAAGGGAGCGAAACGCTGATGAGATGGGTAGGGTTGACAAACAAAGAATGACACATATAGACAGAATCAAAACAAACACAGAACAAAGAAGCACATGGACCAACACATGACAATGGGTTTGGTAAACACATGGATAGAAAGTACTCCATGTGTACAATTAAATATACTGCTGTACTGATGTTCTCAGCCTATTTTTCTGCTGGAGGTCCTTGACATCTTGTTAAGACACATGGCATCATGGATTCTATCAAATACCAACATAAAAAAAAACAAAAAAAAAACTAACTGACTCTGTTATCTATCTTATATTGGGCCATGTTGGCTCTTCCAGCCATACAATAATCACAAACACAAACCTCAAAACAGCACAAAATGGGTCACTGAGCACAAAACAAAGCTTCTGCTACAGCCATTCCATTCCTCTGACCTGAACCCTATAGAAAATGAGTGAACTGAAGAGAAGAAGCACCAACATGGAGCTGGGAATTAAAAAGGTCTGGATTGATTCTGGATGAAGGAATGGTTTCTGAACTCCGTTCTCTAACCTCATCAGGCATTATACGAGAGAATTTAGAGCTGTTAAACTGGCAAATGAAGGTTTTGTATTAAGTATTGTATTAAGTATTATATGAAGTATTAAAAGGGTTGTGTATTAGAGAAAACATTTATTTCATGATGATATTTTCCTCTATTTTAAATTCTTATTATCCAATGAAAGGTTAGATTTTTTAAAATTTTTAAAGAAAAATATCAAAAGAATTAAAAATGCAGATTAATTTTCACAGCTCTATGGTCATATTTATTAAGGGTGTCAATATTTTAGGTTGTGAGTGTTGCCCATGGTACATTCTTTGTCATACTTGTATATTTGTTTGCTGATGCTCGACCTTGCATGTTTCTGACCACATGTTGTTTATTTGTCCTGTTACAACTGTATGTATGTGTGTATGTATATGTATATATATATACTAATGTATATTTTTAGATTCCATATTTTTTTATTGATATTTAATTCAAAGACAGAACGGACTCAATACACACTATTCCAAGAAAATAAAAGAAAGGAGAAAAAAAATTATGACAAAATCAAACTGTAACAACTTTTCTCTAACCATTATTTTTATTTACTTTATTTAATTTTATCTACTTTTTTTAGTATCTTGTTTCATATTGAACCTGTCAGAACATGGATGCAAAATGAGCTGCAAACTTCAAAATGAATATAAAATTGCCAGATGACCAGCAGGCTGCAGAGAGAGGAAACCGTTTCAGTGAACACAATCTGCATTATCTTCTGATGCTATGAAATAATCCCTGTCTCTCTCCGCTTTTCTCTCCGGCTCTCTGCATTTATCTGTATTGTATTTTATGGCCTTTTCTTCTTCTCCTCTGCTGTCTTCTTCTATTGATTTTCACTTATAGGTTTTCATCCCTTTCATTTCAATTTCAGTCAGGCAAACTGAACAGAAACCCTGAACCCCTCTCTCCCTCTGTCTCTTTGTCTCTCTCTCTCCCTCTCTTTTCAGTTGAAGGCCATAGTCTATTACTTAATGCCTTGCACTGAACTGCAGGTGTTTAGAATTGCCCTTCTCATTTTAATACTCTGGAAAATACAGTAAGATATGTGTTTTAAGAATAAGTTGAAGCAAACAGGCATTTGTATGAGTGTTAAAGAGTGGTTTTTTTTTTCCCCTAGAGGGGTGAATGCATAATGTTGTCAGTGTAATTTGTGTGTGTGAGTGTGTGTGTGTGTGTTCCCTACAGTAATGTCACAGCAAATATATAACAAGTATAGTAACAACAGTACATTTTGAACTTTTTTTGTTGGTCCCCATGAGGAAACAAGCTTATAAATTGTACAAAGCAACCTTATAAAAATAATAAAAATAATAATAATGCAATAATACAATAAATAAAGAAATAATTATGCAAAACAGTCTGTATGAGGGGTAGGTTTAGTGGTAGGATTACAGTAAGGACAGTATAAATATCATTAAACCTATGGAATGCCCCTATAAAACATGGAAATCGGTATGCGTGTGTGTTCAGATTGTGTATGAACTGTAAGGTGAAAGAGGTGAGTGATTACTAATGGCTGTGTTCACGTTGTAGTTGAAAAGGGCTCATATATGTGTTTTAGTTGACAGCATGAGCAGCAAACACCACATTGTATCTGACACTTTCATTTCATGTAGTGAAAAAAATATATATACATATATATTTTCTGCAGAATGACTGTAAAGGATCAGATTGCAATTTATGACTTTTTTAAATAATATTTACCCTGTCAAGCATTATATAATTTATGAATTATTACAATACAAAAGTAAGATTAAACTATATATATATATATATATATATATATATATATATATATATATATATTTGTTTAATAAAATCTATATTGATGTCTATTATTTGGCACAGACAAAATCATCTTATTTACAAAGATTTACTGTTCACTAGTTTAACTTTAATTGAACATTTCTTTTCCTGCAAATTAGGCTTATTGATTGCACCTCGTTAACAAAAGTCTGCACTATTTAACAATTTAGTTTGAAATCTATACACCTGAACAAGTTAATCAAGATAATTATACGCTACAAACACAGTACTAAATATTAATTTACACACAGATTGTTATCAGTAATCACTCATTACCATATTGAATCTCCCATGTACAAAGGCCAGAATTCATCGCTAAACACATAAATAAAACAAAGTTAGGAATGCATGGTTCACTATAAGTCCTACATATAAAACTTTAAAATACATTATTCCTTTTATTAATGTTAAGAGGAAAATGCTAGGATAGGATGTATAATATATTTGTGGGTCAGTATAGAAACACACAAAACTATCATATGACTGAAAGAAAACAGAATGTCAAACGTTTGATATCCTCAGATTGGATTAAATCAGTCTGAAGCTGTTTGTGTACTGTATGTGTTCACTATTTATCAGGGGTGCTCAACCGTGCTCCTGGCGATCGACTGTCCTGCAAAGTTTATCTCCCACGCTAATCAAACACACAGGCCGTTAATTTTCAAGTGATCCTAAAAAACCTAATTAGTTGCTTCAGGTGTGTTTGATTAGTTGGAGCTAAACTTTGCGGGACAGTTGATCGCCAGGAGCAGGGTTGGGTACCCTTGCTATACATTACGTGATTTTCAGTGAAATCTATAATCTGCAGACTGGCTGCGAATTTTGGCAACTAATATCGGCTCCTCTGGACTGTAAACTAGGGGAAAAAGGGGGAAAAAATTGTGCAATTTATTCCATGGTTATGCAGACTGCTTTTATAATTTTTTAGCCTTTTTTGTGGATTGACAATTGTGGTCTCTATGAATTCTATAGCAAAGAATAGCATAAGGATTGAAAAAATGGAAAACACTGCTTTGAATGATATTAACATGAGTAAATAATTTATTTTTGGGTGAACTGTTCCTTTAAGTGTGCTGGTGGCTGCAAATGAGTACTTTTGTCTGCTGTCAGTAAACTCTGAGCGCAGGATGTGGACAGACCACTAAACAGGCTCTGCTGATGGACAGAGAAACCATTAACACCAGCTCCAAGGTCACGCTGGGATGTTTCCTTCTGTTTGTGATGGACAAATAAAGACTCACTCTCACACACGCCAGCGCTCCCATCATGCCTCTGGGACACTCCCCCTGGACTCCTCCTTTGCCCATTAACAGGTTGATTGAAAGCTATCCAAACGACCCAAACAAAAGACTCTCTCCGTGGCCGCCATCTCGCTCATCCCGAAATATCTGTCAGAGACCCATTTCCTGATATCACGGGGGCTGGATAAGGCCGGGGGGCAGATTGCCCTGTGTCACCAGCCTGCTATTGCCTCCCTGTAACCACAGTGTCGTGTCCAGCCGGGCGGACGTGTTATTTTTTTTGCGCACCCCCATCCCCCTTGTAGTCCTGAATTAGCAGCCATTTTGAGCTCCACACTGCTATTATCCAGCTGATGGCTCTGACATGTTGATCATATACGGGAGAAAGAAAATTGATTTCCTCAACAGCAAACACGGTCCAATCTTCCCAAGCCAGTAATTTTACCACCACAACAAAATAAAAGGGTAATCTTGCCCCAGGAGAGAGGAGGAGAACAGCACTCTGAAATAAACGGGCCAAGAAAAAAAGAGCTAAATAAAGGGAGAGTTTGTGGAAGGACAGTGATGTGAAGGATGATGATGATGATGATGAGGGTTTTGAGGTGGCACTTTGACAGACAGACAGACGGTCAGACAGTCGGACTTGGATAATGTCCCGCACACAGGCCGGAGAGCCACTGCTATGGGGGGGTCACAACACGCCGTAATTCAGATAGTTTACTGAGCACAGCACAAAACACAATAGCTCTCGCTAAAGGTTTTAAAGGATTTAACGTCACTCAAATGCAGCGATCTGAGAGGCTTAGATATCAAGAAAAAAAGAAAAAAAACAGGCTTTCCTCTATTCTCTACCTTTAAAAATGTGAAAATACACACAGTATAAAAACTAAATTAGGTGCAGGTAACATGCAATAGTCTATAATATTCCTCAAGACAAATAATTACTGTTGAGGCGGCTTTAGTTGAGATTATATGTTTTTTCATTGTTTTTTTTGTTTTTTTCCTGGCTGTTTGAGAAAGTGATAACTTGTTTGTTGCATTGTTTGCTAATTCATCAATTTGTTGAATTCATTTAACAATAAATGCTTAAATGGTTTGCTTGTCATGAAAAATATGTTGGTTCCATTCCATATTTCATATATATAAATACAAACAAATATAATGACTGCATGACATGATGATGTGTGTTCATTCTTTCCTTCAGATATTTACAGTAGTTTTTATTTTGTTTGTTTGTTTTTCAATAATGTGGTTTGCTTGTTTTCTTCAGTGTTTTTTTACAGTGATTGCATGGTGTGGATTAAATGCATTCAGATCTCTCTCACTGTTTCATCACTGCCCCCTCTCTGTCTCCTGAAGAGAGGAGGTCTTTGCTCTTTTGGTAGTGGCGATGGTAGTGACCAAAGCGAGAAGAATCATAGGGCACAGCACTGAATCAAAGGCTGGACCACAGATAGGATGGCGGGGGTGTGGGGGGTTGTGTGGAGGTGATGACCTTGAGTATTGATCCAAGCCTCCATAATTTCCATGGCTTACTGGGGCCCTTCTCACAACCTGCTGGAGTACATTAGACCAGAAATCCATAACACGGCCCATGTTCATCCAAGCACAGGAAGAAACTGAATTAAATGTTAAAAAACAATCTGGAGCTGCAGTTGGGGCCGATTCATCATGATTCCCGGGTGTCAGGCAGGTAAGATGACCATGGAGGATTCAGCCAATGGCCGAAGAGCTCACACCACAGATAGACTCATTCAGACTCATCTGTCAGCAAACTGGCCAGTGCAGAATTTTTAAACACTGACACAAATGCGGCCATGGTCAGCAAGTTCCAAAATTACTTGGGAGTCATTGTCCAGGGTAAAAAAAGATCAAATGTGAAACAATAGCTATTGAGTGAAAATTGGAGCTACTCTACATGGCGGTAAGCAAATAACCCAATTAAACATGAACCTGAGCTGAACAAAGTTTTGAAAATACAGTCAGAGTCAATTCAAGGTTCGACACAAAAAACTTTAATACTTCATTTCGATAGTCCACTTTAGACATTCTACTAACAGTTAGTAACTACTGCATGCAACTACATGTCAACTAGCATTATATTATTAGTCGACTGTCTGCTTAATATCTTTATTTTAATGAGTCCACAAAATAATGAGAAAATTTGCAAGTATACAGTATGTCAACTTATTCTACTATCCCTAAACCTACCAGTCTACTTTGAGAGTTAGTAGACATGTAGTTGCAAATGAATGAGAATTAGTTGATATTATAGGTGTGATGCAATGTGTCTTGTGAAAACATGGCGATATCTTTGCGATAGTGGTATCTCTAAAATAAACCTGCTGGCACATTCTAGTTATGTGTAGGCAGACTTAAGGCCCGGGTATACTTCACTTTCTGCTTTCCGTTTGTCTTGCGCACAGCCGCGTCCACACAGCTTTCAAAGTATACTCAATTATTGTGGACGGACAAGCTCGGTACATGCGCTATGCCACCAATTGACTTGCACTCTTTCAGCATTCTTCTCGCACATACACTGTTGCACACGAACAACCTGTGTGGTCTCAAAAGGTGAGCCCTACTGATGACGAAAATGAGGTAATATAGATGGCTGAAGTATACTTTGGCCTTTAAGCTGGCCCGGCGTTTGCTGTATGGAAGTCTGTTTAGGTTTTCGGCCCGACTCGCTTACACTGTGAAACGAGACGCGGTGCGCTGAGTGAGCTCGCGCTCTCGTTTCCTTGTGAGACACAACAGGCACGGCAGGCAGGCAGAACGTGGAGACTAGATAACATTAAACTGGTTTTTAATGAAAACGAAAAACAAACAAGGAACACGCGCAGAGCTACGCAGAGCTCAGACCCAGAGACACGTAACGAAACTTCAACATCGACTGACTTGAACAGAAAAAGACACAGCTTATAAAACACAGAACTAATGATTAAACACACAGCACCTGGGAAGACAATTACACACTAAGGACTGGGGCGGGGTTTACAGAATTACAGGAGCACACGAGGAAGACTGAATTAAAATAAAAACACAGATCACGATGACACGACACTAGTGGGGGCGTGACAGTTGCTGAATGTATAAATATTTTATTTACGTTTAATATTTAGAAAAATAAAATCTACAATATTAATTGTTTAGTACACTTTTACTAAACACATTTTGAATAATAATAATAATTATTATTATTATTATTATTATCTTGTTGGTACTGTATATGTATACGCATTTTTATTTACATGTGATATTTTGAAATTTTAATATAAAATGTAAATTATTTAATATTATTTTACAAAACAAATTTTAATTAAATTAATAATAACAATAAAATAATAATAATAATATTAAGTATTATTATTATTATTATTATTATTGTTATTGTTTACGGGTTGTAATTATTATTACAGTCATTATAAATTGCTGCCTGCAATTTGTAATTTGTAAACAGTTAAAAACATATAAGTATGTGCCGTGGGTCGGTCCATCACTGCCCATTAGATAACCAACATAATCCTGTTTTCATATTTACATTAATGATTTGTTTTATAATTACATCAGCTTCTTCTCTCCTGGTCACATACGTTAATCACTGCTCTCAGTAATCAGATCTATTAATCAAGAGAGCAATTAACAGCAATGTGTTGCTCCCTAAGGTAAAACAAATGTCTCACACCACATTTATTTAACATGTATGCTTTTTGCTTTGTTTTCTGTTATTGCGGGGGGGTTTCAATCTTCTGGACGTCCAATTAACTTCCTGCTAAATATTTGTAGATGGGAGAGGATCTAAAAGGCGTTTTCAGGAATTCTAGCAGGAATCCTTTCCCCCTTCATTAAGAGATGGGTAATTAGTTTATTCCAGACTGAGCGTGAGATGTGAGAATAATTAGTTCCATCTAATCATGTGGAAAAGTGCTGGAATGGATCCACGGCTCTGATCCGTTAGCAAACATTCGACAGACAAACAGAGTGATGAACGAGGGATGAATGGATGTAATTGGCCGATTTAGAGCATCACCACACCTCGCTCCACCGTGTGCAGAGTCTGCTATTGCCAACATCATTCTTCTTCATATTCCAGCAGACTTTCAGACAAACAGCAAACAACTTTTCAGTCTGACGTCACCACAAATATGTTCCGCTCTGGATTTTGTTTTACATTTTAGTTTTGTTTGTATTTTAGTTTAATTTCTCTTTTTTTTTTTTTTGTAATTTGCTTTTTGCTTTTGTTTTTTTATTTTTGTTTCTCTTTTTGTTTTATTTTACTCTTTTGTTTGTTTTGTATATTATAAATAAATAAATAAATATATATATATATATATATATATTGTTTTTCTGAATGTAATTTAGAGATGATGATGATAAGGTTTAATTCATGCAGGAAAATTTAATAATAATAATAATGCATTTAATATAATTATTTTGCTTATAATGTTTACATTGATTCATACTAAGTTTAAATAAAATAAAATATACGTAATACATAAAATAAATAAAAGCATTTATAATTATATTTTTATATTTACATACTTTACATATTTTATATTTTACATACAGTACACATGTATTGAGTATTATAAAATGAATGTAATAAATAGCATGTATCAAATAATATAATTTATATTTAAATTGCTTGTATTATATATATATATATATATATATATATATATATATAT